>JANAVB010044220.1:1287748-1618458 GCA_029216955.1 Iris pallida
TATATATAATACATACACACATATGTTATACCATATACATATATATATATATATATATCTATAATTATTATTTATATATATAGATAGATATAATATATATATATATAATTATATATATATTTGGGTTTTCCTAATTAAGAGTAATATATATATATATATATATATATATATATATATATATATATATATATAATATATATATACTATTACTCTTAATTAGGAAAACCCAAAATTAAATTTGTCACCCCCATTTCCTGTATTTCATATTTGTACTCGTATTTGATTTTTGGCACGTATTTTATTTTTTTCGACTTGCGGATTTTGGTTTCTCGTAAATGGGTTTGGACCATGGCTTGGTTTTATTTGGTGGAGTTGGTTTGGTTTGGTTTGGTTCATCATGAGTGGACACTTAGCCTATTCTCCACCTCCATTCCATCACAACCACACCCTATAACACCTACCAACCTTTTCTCTCTCCTCCTATAACTCCATTAATTTCTTACATTTAGAGTTTGGACAGTCGACGACCACAGCTAGCAAGTGTCTCAGGCAGATCGTCAGACTTCACGGAGTGCCAGTCAGCATAGTATCAGACAGGGATACGAGATTCACATCGCACTTCTGCACAGTCTTTATCAAAGTTTGGGGACTCGTCTCAAGTTCAGCTCAGCTATCATCCGCAGACAGATGGGCAGTCAGAGCGTACTATAGAAACTCTCGAAGATATGTTGCGGTCATGTACCCTTGACTTCGGTGGTTCTGGGAGGATCACCTGCACCTGTTGGAATTCTCGTACAACAATAGTTTTCTAGCCAGTATCCAGATGGCACCCTTCGAGGCTCTGTATGGCGGAAGTACAGATCCGTTAGCATGGGACGATGTCGGAGAAGGCAGATGCTCGGTCCAGAACTGATTTCTCAGACGGTTGAAGTGGTCATGGAAAGTCAAGATCACCTCCGAGTTGCTCAGGATCGCCAGCGCCATTGTGCCGATGCTCATCGGCGTCACTTAGAATTTGTCGTCGGTGACCATGTTATCCGTAGGATCTCGCCTACCCGCGGCGTCATTCGTTTTGGCGTGCGGGAAATGCTTAGTCCTAGGTATATAGGGCCGTTCGATATTCTGGAGCGAGTAGGCGTGTTCCTATCGTCTCGCTCTTTCCGCCGTCGCTAAGTGAGGTACATGATGTATTCCATGTATCCCAATTAAGACGGTACATCCCGGACCCGAGCCATATCCTAGATCATTCGAAATTGGTTGTTGGTACCAACCTTTCGTATGAGGAGAGGCCCGTGTCTATATTGGACCGTAGAGAAAAGACGCTCAAGAACAAGACTATTCTTAGTCCGTGTTGCTTGGGTCATCACTCTCTAGGTGAGTCAACGTGGGAGCGTGAGGACGACATCCGATCGCGATACCCCTACCTGTTTGACTCGTAAGGTATAATGTCTTTCTTGTCCTTACCTTTCCCTTCCTTGCTTGTATTGTATGATTGTATGATTGAACTGCTTAGTATAGCTTGTCGTGGCAATCTCTAGCCCCTTGATTAATTTCGAGGACAAAATTCTTTGAAGGTGGATAGTTTCACCCACCCCATTTCCTGTATTTCGTATTTGTACTCGTAATTTGATTTTTGGCACGTATTTTTTTTCTCGACTTGCGGATTTTGGTTTCTCGTAAATGGGTTTGGACCATGGCTTGGTTTTATTTGGTGGAGTTGGTTTAGTTTTGTTTGGTTCATCATGAGTGGAACACCTTAGCCTATTTTCCACCTCCATTCCATCACAACCACCCTCATTAAAACCTACCAACCTTTCTCTCTCCTCCATAACTCCATTAATTTCTTACAACTTCTTCTTCTTCCTTCTTCCACACAACTCCCCAACCCATAGGCAAGTGCACCTTGCCATCAAATAAGCACCATTTTTATTTGTCCATTAACTAGATTAGGCCATGGAGAACAACTTTAGAACTTGACATTTTGTGATTTGGAGCTTTCATTTTTCTAGATCTAGGTTTAACCATTTTTGAAAATCCTTGGTTTTGATCCATTAAACTTCGATTTTTGCATGTTTTGATGCTTCCATGTGGAAGAGAAATATTCGATTTTACTCAAGTTAGAACTTTGAAAATCTAGATTTGGTTTTGATTTGGCTAAGTTATGAAGATTTGAAGTTTTGGTGTTCTTGAGGAGTTCATCTCAGCCTTGGTGAAGGCTCTCGGCCAGTGCTCTTTAGCACTTGACCGTTTGCGCACCCCGGCCTGTGCTCTTTAGCGCATGGCCGATTGCGCATAGGCTCAGCCAGTGCTTTGCGCTGCGCTGGATTGCGCTGGCGCAAGCTAGCCATGCGCAAGCCAGCCATGCGCAAAGTGACCCCTGCGCACTCGACCATTGCGCAGTCCATACTCTGCGCAGTCTACCCTTGCGCAATCCTCCCTTACGCAATCCAATTGATGCGCAAGGCATCCCCTGTGCCCCTTTAACCCTGTGCCCCTTGACCCCCTGCGCAGTCTACCCTTGCGCAAGGTAACCCTTGCGCAAGGCAACTCTTGCGCAGCTCTTCCATGCGCAGTACATACCCTGCGCAGCCCAACCCCTGACCCCCTTGCACAACCTACTTGTCTATGATGAATTGTTATTTCTTTAAGCTTGGCTCTCCTATAGTCCTATATATATTGGTATTTTATTAGATATTTTACGTCCATTTTATATCCTTACGCCTTTTGGTCACGAACTGATTTTTACTTAATATGTTTGGAATGACTATTGTACATGGCATGGTATGACAAGGAACTAGCATAACATGACAGTGACCCGTAGTGGTACACTCCTGACATGACCAACCTGACTTGATAGTGGCCCGTGGCGGCGCACTCTTGACATGTACTTGACTTGACCTGTACTTGACCTGACTTGACTTGGCTTGTAACTTGTAACTTGACTCGTATAATCAACTTGACACCGTGGGTGTTCCTGCTTGCTTGCTTGTACAATCCACTTGTCTTGTCTTGCATCATGTCTAGGACGTGACTTCCTGGGTACCACGGCAAGGGACTCGCGCTAAATTGGATTAGGCTAATGATTAGATCAAACTAGAACATGGAGAATTCTCAGTCACAGGCAATCTCGTTATCTGGGCGCTTTAATGGACTTGTAGCTTGCCGACGAGTAGAGCACATTTCCAGCACACTGTCATGTGTTGCACCCTCTAAGTCACCTAAGGGTACATTTGTCTCCCGGACAATGTACCCACCTATAACTCTCAACCCGCGGAAGGATAACTGGATAGTCTGCAGGGCTTGGGACTGGGAGTTTCTCACTTGCATCTTGTTAGTAATTAGGCTTGTGATAACCCTAGTTAGTTAAAGTAGTAAGCCGTAGTACTTGCTTGGCCGATTGTGAATGAATGGTGTCCAGCTCTATCTAAGTCTTGTCTAGCCCCTGTACCTGGAACTCTTGATCATGATTGTTTTACTTATCTCTAACGATAAATGGGTAGAGACAGTGAGCTATTCAGGCGAAGGGGTACAATCCCGATCCTTATTTGGTTTAAGGATTGTAACCTGGCTCCCGGAATGGTTCCACGTCCCTAGTCGTTTATCGCCCTGTGTACTTTACTACTTGTACTTTCTTTTATTCTTTATGTTCTGATATGCTGGCTTTTGTTCTTATTTGTGGCCTCCTTGTGGCACTTGCTCTTTCTGGGGTTTGACCCAGCTTGTTTTGTGTGGCCAGATTTCGGAGCAGCTCCCGAGGATCTACCAAGCTTCCAGCCCAATGGTGAACACTAGACGGAACCCGGGCTACGAGTGGGTTTTTCCTTTTTGTTTCACCCACTTATATGTAAATTTATTCTTTGAGGCGTTTAGCCGACGAGCACCTGTTAGCTCGATGCACATTTATTTACTGTCTGCCTACGGGCTGTAAACATGATTAACAAATCCTAGGGTTGATCATGTATGACCGAACTCTTGCTAGTCCTATCATTTTGTACGACTAGCTTCATGATCATCCGATATGTAATATTTGGGACGCCTTATATATATATATATTTGATGCTCTAACATCTTGTAACTCTGTTAATTGCTGGAGATTGAGACAATATGCTTGACCTTAAGAGACTGCTGGCATGTAGTAAACCCTCATATCTAGACAGCCGTGACCGTATAGTTGAGATGTATTCTATTTCAATATACGTAGCTGGCTATGTCCGCCCCCGCTCTCCAGTATTCTGGTTCTGGGGCGTGACACGGTTTAAGTGGTGGCCCATGCAGGTCTTGTCAATCAAGAAATGTGAGAGTTTACCGAATAGATGTCTCAATCAATATTCGCCCTTGATCTCTGCTCGTATCTTCAAATCCCTGAGATTCTTGACCTGATCACATGCTTGTATCATTGATCTGTCCTGGTCCTTTCCTTACTGTTTTCTATGTCGTCTTCTTCAGCGGTATTGCTCCCGGACCTGCCAACCAGCCAGAGGAAGCTCAACAAGCACCCCAGCGCCAGAAAGATCAAGCTCAGCACTCTGGAGTAGCCTCCCGAGTTATGCTTCCCGGAGGCTCAGAACCTCCAGTTCAGGCAGCTCCGCCCATTCAACCAGCTAGACAGGATGAGGGACCTTTGGTAGGGCTTATCAGAGAACTGCTTGTATCCCAAGATCGTCAAGGCGACGCCTTGCTCCAGGAAGTTCATGATGCACTAAACCGAGGAGGTCCCCAAGGGAATCAGGCGGCCAACAGTTTCAAGCGCTTGAACCCTCCCTTCTTTGACGGCAGTGAAGATGCGATTGTCGCGGACGCTTGGCTTCAGGATACCGAGGTGGTTCTAGAAGCAGCTAGGACACCAGAAAATGAGAAGGTGGCGGTGGTACGCCTACAGTTGTTAGACTTGGCTCGCGATTGGTGGACAGCTCAGGCCATAGGGTTAGCGGCACCAGTCACTTGGGCGACGTTCAGAGAGAGATTCCAGACAAAGTACTTTGATGCGGTGGCACGGTACGACCTGCAGACCAGATTCACCAACTTGAAGCAAGGAGGCAGGACGGTCGATGGCTATACGACCGAGTTTTCCAGGCTGAGTAGGTTCGCCCCCACTTTGGTGGCGACCGAGTTCGATAGGGCTCAGCGGTTCCAGCAAGGGCTGCACTTAGAGATATTATTGGCTGTGGAGCAGTTCGAGCACCAGACGTTCGATGCAGTGTTGAAGGCAGCAAGGAGGCATGAGTATATCTCCCGGAGAATTGTGGACAGGACCGGAGACAGGAAGCGGTCCCACAACTAGATGCACCAATCTTCAGCTCCAGTCCCGGCAGCTAGGGGTATAACCATTGGAACTCCGAGGCGGGCGGCCTCAGTGACGTCGGTTCAGCATTCGACCCCGACGTACCCGCAGCAGCAGAAGCAGAAGCAGTCTTCCGCGGTGGGATGTTCTCATTGCGGGAAGCCGGGCCATGTAGTGGCAGAGTGTCGTAGGGCACATGGATTGTGCCTGGCTTGTGGAGGAGCAGATCACCAGATAGGGACCTGCCCGAATAGGGGAGGTCCATCATCATCCAACTTTTCTAGTTCTTCGGTGAGAGGACCAGCCCCAGTTCCAGTCCAGCAGCACCAGCAGCAGCAGTACCCGAGGCCATTGTTGCCTCAGGCCCAGGCCTTTCAGCAGCAGAACCAGCAGCAGTTCACCCAGGCTCCAGCACAGAACCGACAGAGGGGTTTCCAGCAGAGGGGACCCGCAGCTAGAGGTCATGCTATGATGATGACCATGGAAGAAGAAGTTGCACCAGGTGAGGTAGTGGCAGGTACTATTCTCGTCAACACTTTTCCAGCATCTGTATTATTTGATTCTGGTGCATCGCATTCATTCATGTCTGCATGATTCGCGACACGGATAGGATTGGAGCCCGAGTCATTATTAGTGAGGCTCAATATACTTACTGGTAATGGTCTTGTGGGAGTAGATCGAGTGTTTTCCTCGTGTCGGATCGTAGTTAGCGGTAGAGAGTTCCCCGCTAGGCTCATAGAGTTCCCTATGGCAGACTATGATGTAGTCCTAGGCATGGATTGGTTGAGGAACCATTATGCTAGGATAGACTGCCATGTTGGCAGAGTTGTCTTTAGTATTCCCGGAGAGCCAGAGTTTTCATTTTCCAGAGGCACAGTAGAGCCATCTCCTCCAGTATTGCGGATGGCAGTAGCAGCAGTGCAGTTGCCCCGGATAGTTGAAGAGTTTCCAGATGTCTTTCCAGAGGAACTTCCAGGGATGCCACCAGAGCGGGAGATCGAGTTCACCATCGACTTGATTCCCGAGACAGCACCAGTATCAGAGCGAGTCTACAGAATGGCGCCTTCAGAGTTGGAGATTTTGTACAAGATGATTGAAGAACTTAGAACCAAGGAATTCATTCGTGCTAGTGGATCACCTTGGGGAGCCCCGATGCTTCTTGTGAAAAAAAAGGATGGTACATCTAGGCTATGTGTTGATTATCGTACCTTGAACTCAGTGACAATCAAGAACAGATACCCTCTCCCGAGGATAGATGACTTGTTTGATCAACTCAAGGGGGCTTCAGTTTTCTCGAAGATAGACTTGCGGTCAGGATACCACCAGATCAGAGTCAGAGAGCAGGACATCCCAAAGACGGCGTTCAGATCTAGGTACGGGCATTGGGAGTTTCTAGTTATGCCCTTTGGAGCGGGTTTGGTTCGGGTTTGGTTCGGTTCGTTTCGGTCTAATTTCTAAATACTAATTAAGCTCTAAAATGACTAATTAAGCCATGGAAATAGAGTTTATAGTTTCTAGCCTAATTAGGATGGTATGTGGGCCAAGCCCAGCTAGTATGTGGGTCCCACTAGTGTTCAGGCTACCCGGGTCTCCAACTTAAGTCCAAATTGGATAAAATTCAAACCGACTCAAATAAATCCCTAAAAATCATATAAAATCAAATAAAATTTCTAAAAAATTATAAATCTTGAAAATGATGAAAATATCCCTAATTCGAAAACTTGGGGTGACAAATCTACCCTCCTTAAAAAAATTTTGTCCTCGAAATTGAATGAGAACTAACACAGCAATCATGAACAGAACAAGGAAGAAAAAGAAAGAATTTTACCTCAAGGCTCGAAGAGATATGGGAATCGCTCCCGCATGTCGTCCTCCCTCTCCCAGGTGGACTCACCTGGAGAGTGGTGTCTCCATGCAACGCGAACCAAGGGAATGACCTGGTTCCGGAGCACCTTCTCTCTTCGATCCAAGATCTCAACCGGCTTCTCTGGATAGCTGAGTGTCGGTCCCACCTCGATCTCGGAGTGGTCTAAGACGTGACTGGGATTTGCCACATACCGTCTCAGCTGCGACACGTGGAACACACTGTGCACTCCCTCTAGTGCGGGCGGTAACTCCAGTCGGTAAGCCACTGCACCGACCCTGCCCAAGATACGGAATGATCCGATGTATCGTGGACTAAGCTTCCCGCCGCCACCAAAACGAATCGTGTCACGCGTCGGAGAAATCCGCAGAAAGACAAGATCATCAACCTAGAACAAAAACACAAGACTTAGAGCTTGATCTAAAATAATCACAATCAGACTCAAATACTAGAAAAAAATCTAAATTATACCTCAAACTTCAATGGCCTCCGGTGGCTATCGGCCCAATGCCGCTGCCTATCCTACGCCACCCGAAGTCTATCTCTGATAACCCTGACCTTCTCTGCAGCATCCACTACCATCTCAGGGCCAAGCAAAACCCTCTCACCGACATCATCCCAAGACAAGGGAGTACGGCACCTCCATCCGTATAGAGCCTCGAAAGGTGACATCTCTATACTGGCTTGGTAGCTGTTGTTGTAAGCAAACTCTACCAAGTGAAGGTGGTCCTCCCAATATCCCCCGAAGTCCAAGACACAGGTACGAAGCATATCCTCGAGGGTCTGAATCGTCCTCTCCGACTGCCCGTCTGTCTGGGGGTGGTATGCAGTACTGAACTTGAGCGATGTGCCCAAGCTAAGCTGCAAACTCCTCCAGAAGTGAGAAGTGAATCGGCTGTCCCGATCCGAGACTATACTCACTGGAACCCCGTGCAATCGGACTATCTGCCGCACGTACATCTCGGCCAACCTCTCCGTCGACAAACCCACTTTGAAAGGCAAAAAATGGACCGATTTGGTCAATCGATCAACAATGACCCAAATTGCATCCTCCCCTCCTGGAGAGCACTGAAGCCCAGATACAAAGTCCATAGTGATATGCTCCCACTTCCACTCAGGAATGGGTAGTGGCTGGAGCAATCCACCTGGTCTCTGCCTCCCGGCCTTCACCTGCTGGCACACCAAGCATCTAGAAACGAACTGAGCCACCTCACGTTTCATGCCATACCATCAAACATGCTGTCTCAAGTCTCTATACATCTTGTTGGCTCCGGGATGCATAGAGTACTGAGAACGGTGCGCCTCCTGAAGAACCTCCTTCCAAAGTCCTCCGCTCGGCACACACAATCTGGTACCATGCCTCAACGACCCATCCCCTGTTAGAGAGAACTCATCCAACAGTCCTGCCTAGACCTGCTCCCTGATGACTCTCAGAGCCTCATCCTCAAACTGAGCTGCCCTGACTCTGTCCATCAGCTCCGACTGCACCTGGAGACCCCACATCTGCGCCTCGAACCCAGGAACTATCACCTCTATGCCCAAACTCTCCAGATCTGCCAGAAGGTGACGATCCATCGTCAAACACATGGCCACGGGATACCTGCTCAAAGCATCTGCGACCACGTTGGCCTTCCCCGGATGGTACTATAAGGATATATCAAAATCCTTCATCAGCTCTAACCATCGCCTCTGCCTCATATTCAGCTCCTTCTGGGTAAACACGTACTTCAAGCTCTTGTGATCTGTATAGATCTCAACTCGCTCTCCGTACAGATAGTGTTTCCACAGCTTCAAAGCAAAGATGACCGCTGCCAGCTCCAGATCGTGGGTAGGGTAATTCCTCTCATGAGGACGTAACTGCCTAGATGCATAGGCAATTACCTTCCCGTGCTGCTGAAGCACACAACCCAAACCCCGTCCTGAAGCATCACTGTAGATCGTATAACCACCAGATCTAGATGGCAGCATCAAGATAGGAGCGGTAGTCAACCTCGCCTTCAGTTCCTCGAAGGCGGCCTGGCACTCCTCGGACCAAACAAACTCCTCGTCCTTCCTGTTAATAGGGGTGCAACTCGGGCGGGCTAAACCCGAACCCGATCGGGTAAACCTATTAATGGGTTGGATTAGGGTTGAAGATATTCGGGTTCGGACTCGGGCTCGGGTTAAAATATTTGAACCCGATCAAAAATCGGGTTGGGCTTGGGTTCATGTGTTGGGTAACCCGAAGAACCCGAAACCCGACATATATATATATATATATATATATATATATATATATATATATATATATATATATATATATATATATATATATATATATATATATTTCATACTACTTAAATAAAAAGTTTAAACTATAATTTTTTTACCCGAACTCTTCAACTCCTTGTCCTAAATCTCATTTCAGTTTTATTTTGTAATGATTGAGGCTTGATTGCTATTTGATTATGCATTTAATATTACTCTTATTTAAAATTATTTCAAATATTATATTAGAGCCCGATAAACCCGATGGACCCGACCCAACCCGATCCTCCGGACTTGGTCTTGGGCTTCATATGTTGAACCCGAAGTCGGGTCGGGCTTGGGCTCGGGCTAGGCTTATGATCTATCGGGTTGGGCTCGGGTTGACCTCAAATCGACCCAACCCGCCCGAGTTGCACCCCTACCTGTTAAGACGGGTCATCGGCTGGGCAATCCTGGAAAAGTCCTGTACGAACCTCCGGTAGTAACCTGCCAGACCCAGAAAACTCCGTACCTCTGCTACTGAGCTCGGCGTAGACCAGGACTCCACCGCAGAAATCTTCTTCGGATCCACCGAAATCCCCTCGCCAGAGACAACATGGCCTAGGAACTCCACGCGATCCAAGAAGAACTCGCACTTGGACAGCTTTCCATACAGCTGCTCCCTCCTGAGAGTGTCCAACACATTCCTCAGGTGCTCCTCGTGCTCCTCTGGTGTCTTCGAATAGATGAGAATGTCATCAATGAAGACCACCATAAACTTGTCAAGGTACTGATGAAATACCTTGTTTATCAAGTTCATGAATACCGCCGGGGAGTTGGTCAACCCAAACGGCATGACGGTATACTCATACTGGCCATAGCGAGTCCGAAAGGCAGTCTTCGGAATGTCATCCCGCTTCACCTTTAGCTGATGGTACCCGGTACGCAAGTCAATCTTCGAGAACACCCTCGCCCCGCTCAACTGGTCGAACAAGTCATCAATCCTTGGCAAAGGATACTTGTTTTTGATGGTAAGGTTGTTGAGCGCCCTGTAATCAATGCACAGACGTACCGTACCATCCTTCTTGGGGACGAAAAGAACTGGCGCGCCCCAAGGTGAAGAACTAGATCGAATAAAGCCCTTGTCCTCCAGCTCGTCGACCTGTCTCTTCAGCTCCGCTAACTCACTGTTGTTGATTCTATAGACGTGCTGGGAGATAGGCTCAGCACCTGGCACTAGATCTATAGAAAACTCAACATCACGATCTGGCGGCATCCCGGGCAGCTCCTCGGGAAATACATCCAAGAACTCAGCAATGAGTGGATGCGGCAACACCGGCCCCGCCAACAACGCTCCGCAGAATCCATCTCCCTGCTCCGCTGCACCCCTGGTGAACTCATACTCCGGCTCTCCCGGCGGCCTAAACAGAATCCTGCCCCCTCTACAGTCGATGCTAGCGTGGTGCATGCTCAACCAGTCCATACCGAGCACCACATCGTAACTCGGAAGTGGCATTACGAGCAAACACACACTCAGCTCCCGGCCTCTCAAAGAAACTCTCCGCCCCTTGCAAACATTATTAACTAGGATGATGCCATTCCCAGTCATAATCTTACAAGTCCTACCAACATATTCAGCAATAATATTGTGCCTAAGAGCAAAATAAACAGACACAAAACTGTGCGTAGCACCAGAATCAAATAAGGCCAAAGCTGGAAAAGAATCGAGCAGAATAGAACCTGCGACAACATCCGCAATAGGCTCCATCTTCTGCAAGAGCAAAGGCTCTACCCTGACCACCCCTCTGCTGGCGGTGCTGAACAAACTGCTGCTGCTGAGTCGGAAGTGGATCCCGCTGCTGAACTACCGGCACACTAGCTGGTGCCTTCTGAACAGGTGCCCTCTGAGCTGCTCCAGCTGCACGGGAGTTCTTGGGACACTCCCGCACCTGATGCCCAGCGGCATCGCAAAAGAGACACAGCCCCAGCCTCCTCCTGCAGAACTCAAAGAGGTGACCGGGCTTCTTGCATAAGTGGCACGGTGGATCATCCTGCCCCGGACGCTGCTGAACCCTCTCTCTGGCCTGCCCCTGCTGCTGGTGATGCTGGAATGACTGATGCTGAAGCTGAGGGCGCTTAGCAGCCCCTGCGCTGCTACTGGCCCCCGAAAACAAATCACGATCCCTCTTCGGCTTCAAGCCCCACTCCCTCTCCACCTTCCGAGCCTCCACATAAACCTCTCCATATGTCGCATAGAAGGAAGGGATCAGGATCTTGATATCCCATGTCAATACCTCCCGGAAGCGCTCTTCTCGGATCACCGGGTCGCTTACCATGTACTCGGCGTATCGGCTCAGCCGGCCGAACTCCGTCGCATACTCCTCCACAGTCATACCGCCCTGCTGCAGGTTCTGAAACTGCCGCACTAGGCCGATCTTGTCTGGGGGAAAAAGAACTTCTCTCTGAATAGGGCCCAAAACTCAGCCCAAGTGTGGCCCTCTCCTGCAAGAGCCGGCTCGTTCCGGAACCATGTCCGGGCAACATCTAACAACTGCAAGCCAACTGCCTTGACCTTCAGGTCGTCTGCCAGGCGGGAGGCCCTCATCTGACGCTCGATATCCTCGAGCCAGTCATCAGCATAGATAATGCCCTCGGTCCCCTTGAAATCCTTCGGACCCAACTTCTTGAAAGCCTGGATATCCCCGATCTTCTGCTGCTGCTGCTGCACCTCCCTCTGGGGAGCCCCACGCTCCACTGCCGCCATAGCCAACCTGTGTGCATCCTCCATACCCTGGCGCATGGCCTCTGTCTGCCTCATCTGAGCCTCGTGCGGGGCCCGCTGGGACTCCAGCACCTGCTGAAAGAACGCGACCATCTGCCCCATGTCTGTGGACAGAGAAGGCAACGGAGGAATAGCTCCTATCATCACCGGAGGAGTCCCCTGCTGAGGAGGAAGAACGCCCCCGATAGCTCCCGCCGTAGCCTCCGGCACTGCGGGAAGAGCACCCGCAATGGCCCCAGGGACGGTCATCGAGAGGGCTGGAGGAGTACCCCCGAGAGCCCCAACAGAAGTCCCATCTGCAGGAGAAGTGACCGGAGCCTGTCCGCCAGAGGTAGCAGACCTCTCCGTCTCCCCGTGCTCCTCACCGGGAGAATGAGTCATAACCATCCTTAAGACAGATTGAAAAGAAGATATCAATATGGCACATGAAGGACAATATCAAAGGAGGACAGCTAGAATGCAGTAAATCAATATCAAAGACGGTAAGCAAGATAAGCAAGGAAAGATCCTACTGTGATTGAGTACTCTTAGCCTACTACCTCCTATGTGTAACACAGGCTCGTAGTCAACACTCTAAGACGAGTGCCGCTGCGACATCGCACTAATTGCGACTTCATGACCTGCGTGGGCCACCACTAAAACGTGTCACGACCCGCACCCACTATAAGGGCACGTGTACGTGACAACGCCCAGCCCTCACCAGAAAAATGGCGTGGAACGCTGTAGATTTTCTACTCTAACAACAGTTTATATATATATATCAAAACCTGTCGAGAATATGGTCAACTTCGAACGGAGGACAAGCAATGAATATATATGAGTGCTCAGTCACAACTCTAAGATGATAAAGTAAAGACTGAAAGATAAAGACAACAAGACGATAAAATATAACCTGTCAAGTCCAAACACAAATAATATACAAGTCCAGTCTCTAATACAATCCAAATGTAATACAGTCTCAAAAGTAACTGGAGACAAGGTCCAGTACAAAAGACCTACTCTAACTAAACAATAGGTAAAGTCTCGTTAGGCGGAGCTAAGCCCTGCGGGACTAAGTCTAAGCCCACAACGTCATCCGGACCGTAGTAGGTACTGCAATCACCCTCATCTGCATCTGTAATATTTTGTCAACATATCCAGTCAGGATGGAACGAGTACATATATCTCATAACAGATCTCAAGATAGAATAAAAGCTATAAGACTGTAAATAGAGCATATACAATAAAATCATGGAGTGTACATAAATGTATCATGGCAAGGTAAGCTGTAGAGCTAGAGCTAGAACAAGAAAGTAGAACTGAATCATGGTATGTACACAAGTCAAGGTAAGCCATATATCCAATGTGTGTGAGTAGTAGTTTCAACTTGTGATCGGCTTGGGTACCTGTAGAGAACTGGCCTGGCAAGTCATAAGTGCGGTATAGACTCACACTGTTCAAGAATGCAAGGGGATATGATCACAGGCATACGCTACTACTCCCAATACCCCAACTGGTAGAATGGATCCAAACAGGACACGTCACTGTACGGGATTCTAATGAGAAGGTAGCGAGCCTTCTCTAGAATCAGTGACCATATATTGAGCAAGAGCTACAAGAGAGCTTGCACAATACATCCCAACCTAAGAAGGAGAAACATCTCTCGTCAGGATCCAAAAATACCAATCCGTGAGAACCATGTGTCAGGAATAAGCATATCAACACTAAGTACATGAATCATAGCAGTTATCATAAATTGGGAATAAGTATCAGAGAATGTACTCGCCTGTAAGATGATAAAATATGTCAACCGGATCGACTGCAGTGTCTCGAGGACCTATAGAGAACAAGACGTATCAATACTATGTTTAGGAAGTAAAGTTAAATCAAATTAAATCCTATTAAGTCATTCTAGGTCAAGACATGTCTAGTTTGGTCAATCTTGGTCATGGGAGGACATTGGAAGTCTATCCAAATCAAACTAGGTCGAAAGTTGACTTACAGTTGACTTTTGGTCAACGGGTCAACTCTGGTCAACTCTAGGTCAACTCTAGGTCAACCCCTAGGTCACTGATGACTAACAATTGACTTTTGGTTAACTGTCCATGTTTAATGGAATTTGGGACTAAATTGGGTAAAGTGTTGACCCGTAGTTGACTTTTGGTCTAAAAAGTCAACCGTAGTCAACCGGGGTCAAGACTAGGTCTAGGCGGCTATTTCTAAATATTACCAACCCTTAGAACCCATATCCAAGTCCATCTTGGACTTCGAAACTCAAATCTTGGCCGTAGGCCAATATCCTATTTTACCCTTTAAAAAGGTAAAATTCTAACTTAGGCAATTATCAAGTTAGCCTACCTACGCTTGGTATTTTGACCCGAGCTCCCTAGGGTAGTAGGGTACTAGCCTATACATACGTTACCTACCAAGATACCTAGGTAAAGTGGACGTCTAGTCCATCTTACGGCCCATTGGCGATATCTTGAATATTTCAAGATACGCAATGGTACGGCGCGATACCGGCGCCCTACAACCCCGATTTCCACTCGGGAGCCTACCCGCAAAGTCTAATCTATATAATCTAGGTCTCCCCCAAGTTTCAACTCATTCCGACGCTCGGGGCTCCGTTTCACCCTCTAACTCGAACTCCTCTAAATCCTATTCTTCTAATTTTTCCCATTCTAATTCTTCTAACTTCTTCTAATTCTCTTCTCCTCTTCCTTACTAATTTTCCTATTCTCTTTTCCCTCCTCTCTTCCTATTCTCCTTCTCCTACTTCTTCTAAGCTCCTTCTCATTCTCTTCTTCTTTTCCTTACTTCTTCTAATCCTTC
The DNA here is from genome assembly GCA_029216955.1 of Iris pallida. Taxonomy (NCBI): domain Eukaryota; kingdom Viridiplantae; phylum Streptophyta; class Magnoliopsida; order Asparagales; family Iridaceae; genus Iris; species Iris pallida. Next base: position 1,302,713 of record JANAVB010044220.1, read on the forward strand.
TAACTTCCTAATCTCTTATTCTTCTTACTCTACTCTTCATTTTCCTCTCTATATATATCTATCTATATCTATATATATATATACATATATATATAGATAGGGGGGGTTTAAGGGGTAAAGGGGGGCTAAAATGGGGGGGGGGGGGGGGACTGCTGCCCTGCTGCAGCTGCTTGCTGCTACTGCTGCAGCTGCTTGCTACTACTGCTGCAGCTGCTTGCTGCCACTGCTGCAGCTGCTTCTACTGCTGCAGCTGCTGCAGCTGCTTCTCCTCTTCTCCTTCATCTAATTCTTCTTCTTATCCCTCTATATATATATATATATATATATATATATATATATATATATATATATATATATATATATATATATATATATATATATATATATATATATATCCCTCTACATATATCTAACCATCTATCTATATATATATATCTATATATACACACTAACATCTCTACATATATATAAATACATACACCTATATCTATATATATAAATACACACACACACACACATATAGATTCATATATATACACACAAACATATATCTATATATATATACATAGGCACATACACATATCTTTATATATATCTAAATACAAACACACACACACATACACTCTCACTCATACACCCATTCTCATGACACACAAACCCACCACCACTCATTTATACACCACCACCACCATTCTCTCACTCTACACACAAATACATATATATAATACATACACACATATATATATATATATATACATATATATATATCACTCTTAATTAGGAAAATCCCAAATTAAATCCCTAACCTATATTTCTAGGGAATCCTACAAATTTATGGGCAAAGTGTGGAGAATCATCTCCTCCACACTTATTGTGAAAGAGTTAAATGCAAAAGAGTAATAAATATAGAATTAAATGCATACCTAATTGGAAAAACCCTTGGAGAAGAAAAGCTTGGAGAAAGAAATGAATTTGAGAGAGAGAGAGAGAGAGAGAGAGAGAGAGTTACTTGGTTGTGAAGGAAAGAGGAGGAGGTGCTCCTACATGTGGCCGGCCATGGTGGGGGGGGGGGGGGGGGGGGGGGGGGGGGGGGTTATTGGGTTTGGGTGAGATCCAATAACCCTCCAAACCCATTAGACTTAGGTTTAGTTGGTTCGGGTTTGGTTCGGTTCGTTTCGGTCTAATTTCTAAATACTAATTAAGCTCTAAAATGACTAATTAAGCCATGGAAATATGGTTTATGGTTTCTAGCCTAATTAGGATGGTATGTGGGCCAAGCCCAGCTAGTATGTGGGTCCCACTAGTGTTCAGGCTACCCGGGTCTCCAACTTAAGTCCAAATTGGATAAAATTCAAACCGACTCAAATAAATTCCTAAAAATTATATAAAATCAAATAAAATTCCTAAAAAATTATAAAACTTGAAAATGACGAAAATATCCCTAATTCGAAAGCTGGGGGTGACAAAGCTTGAAGTTTTGTCTGACTTACCCCTGGGTCGGTCCTGTATGTCGATGAGCTTGAATTCTTCTATGGCTAGGCAAACAACGGCACAAGGAGCATTTCCTGTGCACTGGTGACGGTTGAGTCGGGCTTCAAACACTGGTTTTGCGCCATTAACTCTAGTGAAGATCGTAACGAACAATGGTTGGCTTCGCAATGACTCGAACAATAGTAGGTTAGATTTGTTCCTACTGGCTGCTGACATGGATCAATTTAGTCGCGTGTGTCGCTCCGATCGCTCTTATACAAGGGGAGAATTAATTACTTCCACTCACAGTCACGATGTTTGGCTTATTCGGGTTCAACTAAACAAAATAATCAAACTAATAATCCAAAATTGAAACCGAACTGATATCAAAATCAAAACCGATCCAATATAATCAATTGGATTTATTCAATTTATTCATACGGTTGGACTATTTATATTATGAAATGGGCTATCCCAAAATTGAGATTGTGATAATACTATATTAAAAAATATAATTTTTATATGTATATTTTAAAATAGGATCCAAAGTTGGACTAGTTGTTAAATTAATAAGAGTATACTTCAAAATATATATATGGAATTGATGTTTCAAAATATACACTTTTTTAATAGTAAAATATATATTGAATTGAGGGTATTTAAATAATTGTATAAGTCTTATTCGATTTTGGTTTTGAATCGAAATCAAATCTCAAAGTTGAGGAACTGAATAAGAATTTTAGTATTTTATTTTATTTTTTCAAATCGAACAAAATCTCTTATTTGGTCCGATTTGGTTCAATTCAATTTTTGGTCCAAAATAAATTAATGGTCACCTTAGCTTGATACTAAGTGGGAAGATCCTGAAGAGGAGGGCCCTAACAGAAGAATTTTACCAAATTAATTCATTCTAGTCAGGGCCGGAATCATTCCTTTTGTTCAATTTTCATGGATTAATTAATAGCTAGCTAGATTCATACAATTCATAATTTATTTTCGGATATGAAAAATTTACCTAAAATTTGATTCTCTAGTTATTCATAGAACTGTCAAAACGGACTGACGGGACGGACCAACCCACAACTCGCAAAAATCCACTATTTGGCGGGGTGGGGAGGGCCAACCCACTATTTTGACGGGTCTGAAAATCCTAGCCCAGCCCAAACCGTCGGCAGGTCGCGGGCCAGGCGTGCCAGCCCGCTTCTGTAGCTTCACTTGTAGTACATTACTTTCCAGCTTAAGAATCAATTCTTCCACAAGGAAATACAATCTCAGATTCTCAATGGCAATGCAAAATTTAACCCAGGATCAAACTAAATATGCCCCAGGTTCATTCATAACACATATCATTCCAATTTGACAGAATACAACAATCAAAGATTCAAAATAACAACTTGATTACTAAAGAAGCTAAACAACAATCAAAATAACACAAAACTATGATTACTAATTTGCTTACAAAAGCAAAATTTTAAATTATATTTCATCAACCATTATATCATCAAAATCATATTCATTTCCTTCTTCAATATCCTCCAAAACATTGGAAGCTTCACTCGATTCGGTTGTTATTTAGAGTTAGGGCCGGCTTTGTAACCTTTGTTGTGTTGTGAATATGTTGACACTTATGACTCCTGAGTCCTGACTCCTGAGTTGACTTGATAAAAGTAGCAGCTCGTGGGCTAGCCCGTCCCGCTCAAGCCCACCCCGCCCAAGCCCGCGGTCCGCTGCGAAATGGGCCTTTAAATGTATAACCCAACCCACATTTTTGTATGGCGGGACGGACCGGCCCAACGGGCCTGGCTCACCTTGACAGTTCTAGTTATCATCCTCTTCTGCTAATTAGAGCAACTCCAACACTATTGTGAGTTTAGAAAAAATAGTTGCCACATAGGAATGAAAAGCTTTCATTTCAAAAAAATTTCTCCAATGCAAATGTGGAATAAATCATGAAGTTGACATGGCAAGGACAATATGAAGTTGGTTGTCTAGATCTAGACAATGTACTTCACAATGACTGTCTCCACATCATCAATTATAAATAGAAATATTTATAAAAAAAATGAAGAATGGTCTTGAAAGTTGGAAAATACTTTTTATTGTCTTGTCAATACTTTTGTATTGAAGAACACTTTTTAATCTCATTGTCTTGTGTGAATATCATCTTGCCACATAGGAAAGACATTGTCTTGTTACTCATGCCACGTAGAAATCACAAGACAAAACAAGACAATAGGGTTGGAGATGCTCTTAAGTCCTCGATAAAACTTCAAACAAGTCCTAGTTAACTTATACAAATAAAACAAAATTGATTTTCAATTCATTATCAGTAGCCAAAATTGAACGAAATTAAGGACAATAAAAAATAATTCACTTTACAATGAAAGTTATAGAAATAATAAAATAAAATAAAATAAAATAAAATAAAAATAAGAGTAAACAATAGTCTTCCGTGGTGATTATAATCAAGCTTAATGTTTGGAACATTATATCCTGGTTTGGTTTTCGTAATTGAAATATGAAGGTTAGTATATTGAAATGTACTTATGAGTAACATAATTGTATCCGCATAAAGTAAACACAAAGTATTCATGTAAATCAAAGTATCTTTTTATTGGTAGGTATTATTTCTATTCTTTTCTTACTATCATTTCAAGTCATTACTTAACTAGTTAAGCATATTTCATCGACTCTTTTTAAAACCATTAAAAAGCCCACTTGATATATATGCAAAATCCATACTTTTCTTTCCAAGTTATCATGCATAAGATTCAATATCATTTTTTAAACGATTAAACTTAAGTATATTATTGCATCTCAAGACACATGAATATAAACAAAATAATTTTGTATTAAACGTGAAATCCAATCATACAAAACAAAAGATTAGAATAATAATATATAATTTCTTTCTTTGCAAAACAATAGTTAGAGAATATACTCACAAGTGAAGGTAGTCCTGCCATCTATTCCAATAATGGCCTGCCTCCATCAATAGCGGCCCTTCTTCCTGCAACGACAAAATGTCTGAATCGATACCAATTATCTACACCACATGATTCCACCTCCTATCCAATGTGGGACTAAATTATCAACTCCATTGTCGTCCTCCATTTGAGTGCTCAACCGAAAACGAGATACAACCCAACACACATTGACTTTTTTGTAGATTGATACGCTCCTTTGTTATTCATCACAAAAATATAATTAATTAGTGGTAAGATATTTTGTTCTTTTCTTTGAAAAATGGGCAAACAATTGAAAGATTTTTAAAGTTTTGCTATGCCTACAACCAAATGCTTACACCCCTTCTACAACCGCCACGTGTCGGACTTCGATTGGAGGAGGAGGATAAGTGGTGGGGTCGGATGGAGCCCATGTAGCAGGGGGGGGGGGGGGTGAGAGGGAAGGTGGGACCCGGTGGGACCCATGTGTAAGAGGGTGGGAGAGGAGGTTGTAAGAAGGTTGTAAATATTTGATAGTAAACTTAGCATTATTGTTAGTTGAATAGGAAGTATACTTAAATCCAAAAAAACCCTCTATAATTTTTTTATTTTTTTATATATTGACTTTTCTCTTCTTCTGATTCTCTTCAGAGCTCCATAGCCAATTCAAACTGGGATTCGAAAACTGATGGGAAATGACGTGGAGTGATGAATCTCTCCCTAATTCTGAATCTAAAAGAATTTTTTTTTTCTAAAAGTCCAAAATACTTGAGTCCAAAATTTTTTCCCCCTACTCCATACTCAAATTCTAAAAGAAATAGACTTACGAATATAAAGTGACTAATTTTATGAACAACTTTCAATCTTTACCAAACATTTAATTTCTTTTTGGATTGTCACTCATTTGAAAGTGCACTTTTACCATGCGGAATTTGCATTTCTCACTTCAACTCTCACTAGTGATGAACGAAAAAGCCTCGGTGTTCTTAGTAACATACTTATGTAAATAACATTGAAATTTAAATGGATTAATATAAGTCCACATATATGTTGAAATTTCAGATATTCTTTTCAATTTTCTACTGAAAATCCACGGGCACGATCGGAGATCCCTCTGATAAATCAAGGATTGCCTATTTGATAACTTAGTTGTTAGCTTCCTATAGGAATCCACACCGACCTATATTATGATGTTTAATAGTTAGTAAATAGTAAATTAGCGCTTTCTTGTGAGATCGAATCCACCTAGTCCCATCTCCCAGCATCTCATTTTGAATCTCATTTCCACCCCGTCGTCGAGAGCAGCCAGCCCGGCGTTTTTATGCGAGTGCCCCATGAAAAGATTTTCAATCTCGAATCTCCGTCTGGTTTTCCGGTGGGGTATTCATCCATTGATCGACCAATAGATTATAGAGAAGCTTCTCTTGAATCTCCATTGGCAGCCCTCATCTCACCCTCACTTCGCTCGCCTTTCTTTTCTCGAGAAAACTTATATCCCCACTTCGGCACTTGAATTATGAGGCTTTGACAAAACAAAGATGATCACGGACCAAAGGACAACCGTTGCTACCTGATGGGCTAAAATCCATCAACATAGTTGTAAGTTTGTTTAGGTACCATACTGTCAGTTAGGGATTGAGCAATTAAGGACACCCGACGACTTTGTGAAGCCTTTGGCAGGTTTGGGACATGTACACTCATCACGAGCCCAAATGCCACCACCGACTCGATTCGGTGACCGGTGGGTTTGAGAGGGACAGAGTAGGAGTGAGCATTATTCGGTTTTGGACCAAAAATCGAATCGAAATCGAATAAGAGATTCGGTTCGTTTTAAAAAATAATCGGTCCGATTTCGGTTTTGAAAATGCTAAATTTTTTTATTCGGTTTTGGTCCAAAACCGAAAATCGAATAAGAAATTTTAGTTTAACAAATAAAATGTGCAAATAAACCACAAAAGCGAATAAACCGAACCGCTTTAATTCGAGTCGATTTCGGTTTTGCTTATTTGATTTTTGGTCCAATTCGATTTTCGGTTGTTCGGTTCGATTTGAACCATGCTCACCCTTAGACATGAGTGTTTCTCCATAACCTCAAGGTCAGGGGCTTGGCTGGAAGAGAAGGTGTGTTCTTACAAGGAAGGAGCCCAAAGTTCACACTCAATAATACCAGAGTATGAACTTTGGGCTCAAGACCTTAGCCTAGTATTTAACATTGATTCACCTATTGGTCTGAACAAAGCAAATCAATTAAGGGCATTAAACTATATGAAGGCCAACTAATGCACTAATTAAGTGTGTGGTGTGTGTGCCTTCAATCATCACTATTTGTAGGTCAATCCTATCGTACATGGTCAAAATGTTCCCTTCTCTTTTCCCCCTCCATTTGCTAGCTTCTATTTAACTTGATTGAGCAAGACTTTCTTAAATAGATCGTCTCCACACAAGAAATGGGTTTCGAAAAATAAAATAAAATAAAATAAAAAATAAAAATGGAGGACCACAGACAGTGATTTAGATATGGACTAGGATCCAAATTGTCTCATCCTAGCTGAATTGATTAAAGACAACATGAGCACTAACTCGACACTCCCTCTTTATATATATATTATAGTAGTGCATATTTATTATTTTATTTTAATTTTTTTTGTATGGGACGAGCTATGCTATCTATGGTAGTGTGTGCTTTTTTTTTAATCAAGAGGTGTAGGCATGCATGTGAATCTTCATTCAAACATAGTCCCCCTGGTAGCTAGCTTTGGATTCTCTTTCAATTCCATGACCACGAGAGGTAATTGACCATAAAGATTTTCTTCCAAAGTGCTATCTATCCACTATATATCTTCTTGGCTTTTAAAATGAAGCCATTGTGTTCTATAGTGATATCCATATTGTGATGTTAGAAGATCAAAACAACATAGGATTCAAATGGGGGTGAGGTTTATTTAGGGCATGTTGAAAGCAAACCATGCATAGATCCAAGCTCTAATAAAAAGCATACTATAAGCTTGTTTTGGCTTGGTTTTAATCAAAAAATGGATTCAAGAGTGATCCTTGTTGATAGAAGCTATCTTAAGACACATTGTCGCATTCACTAAAAGAAAATTGATATTTCTTGACGAATAAAATTGATTTTCTTGACAATTTTTATTATACGTCAAGAAAATATATTTTATGTGACCGTTAAGTAAAATTTTAACATTATTACGTTTTTTGATCGTTATTTATTCTTTCGGAGGCAAAATTTTTCCAAAAACTTTAGCGGCCATTTTTATAATTTTTTTCCTTGATGTTTTTAGGATAAATTGTAAAAAATTTCTCGTTAAATGTGCACCTTTTATGTAGAAATTTTTTTTAGCCAAATTTAGCAAATGAAGACCCCCGTAATCTATGACTTGCTCGTCCAGCCCCCTACCGTCTGTTGACCGTTAGTTTTGACCGTTAATGACATTAAAAAAAAAAAAAATCTAAACTACCCTCATTTTCCTAACCTCTCCCCTCCTCCCTCCGGCCGGCCCCCCCTCCTCACTCCGGCCAGCACCCCCCCCCCCCCCTTCTCCTCCCCGCCCCCCCAGCCCCCCCCCCCCCCCTTCCTCCTTACTCCGGCTAGCACCCCCCTCCTCCTCCCTGCCCCGGGCAGCACCGCCCCCCTCCTCCTTCTCCCCGCAACAACGGAGGGGGGGGGGGGGGGGGGGGGGGGAGGAGTGGAGGGGTAAAATGGTCATTACATATCCCACTTAACAGCAGTTAACGGAAATGAGACAAAATGAACAGACTTCATACTTTCTGAAATTTTAAGAGCATAGAGTCTTTTAGTGCGAAAGCGAAAATCTAACGAGAATTTTTTTGTACTTTACCCATGTTTTTATATAATATAGTTTATTTTTGTGCATCGGAACTTCTTCTGTTTTTTTTTTCCCCAAAAAAATTTAGCGGCCATTTTTATAATTTTTTTCCTTGATGTTTTTATATAATATAGCTTATTTTTGGGCATCATGACTTCTTCTCATTTTTCTCTCCCCTCTTACTTCTGAAAATATAACCCTCCCTTTTTCCTTCTTCTTTCTCTTCAGTCCTCCATCCACAAACCCAAAATCAGAGAGGGAAGCCTCCTTTCCTCGGTCCTCCATCCCTCCCATTTTTTTCTGATAGTTTAAAATCGTTAAAAAATGAAACCAGAAACCGTCAAAAAAAAAGTTAAAAAAATTCTTGATTCTGACATTGATGACGGATGCAGAACCGTCAAAAAAAATTCTTTCTTGACGGAAAAATAATGGTCAAGAAAAATTATTTTTGTTATAATAATTTTATTCATCATGAACCTCTCGTTTTTTTAACTATAGTATTTCTCATATTTATGCTTGGCGCCCCATTTCAATATCTGTTTGATCACTAAAAGGAAGTTAATTCATCCCAAACTTTACAATGACATACACCATTTGGACAAAACACTACAATGTGAACAACAACAACAGTTTCATTGCAAATTAAAACAAACAAGTATCATCAAACTTGTGGACAATACTCCCATCTTATCATCATCATCATCTATATTTTAGACTACGACAATATATATATATATATATATATATATATATATATATATATATATATATATATTTTTTTTTTTTTTTTTTTTTTTTTTTTTTTTTTTTTTTGATGGTTAAGAGAGATGTATGTGGTTCAAGTGGTCGAAGTTTGAGTCTAAGTAGAGATGAGTTTGCCACAATTATTTATTGTTTCAAATATATATATATATATAAAGTTAGGTTGTCACGCACGGTGTCACGGGATGGTGTGCATGGTCCTTACTTACTCATCAAGATTCATGATTAGCAGCTATATTGGAGGAATAAACAACACCAAAGTCGAACACTCCCACAATATTCTAACCGGTGTAGTTTCTTACAAGTTTGGTAATTGCTTAGGTGTGGGCAAACATTAGGGTTAGCTCTGCTTCTTCTTCCTCCTCCTCCTCATGCTTTGATTCCTTTCGTACCACCTTAACCTATAATTAAGCTTTTGAAAGGAGGGGGTACCCTATAGATAACAGAGTCACGTGACACGCACTAAGCTCTCTCCCTCTCCCTCACCCTCCCCCTTCCCCTCCCCCTTCCCCTTCCATTCTTTTTTAGCCTAAGACTGTTAATTATCTAAATGGAACTGCTACGTTGACCGTAGTTTGTAATCTCAGACGTAACGGTCAGTCGGCGTGGCAGCCGACCATTACCCCCGATCCGAGTGGGACCCAAAGATAGTGAAAGGGCACGTCAGCTGACAGTCACGTCCACAATTACAAATTGCAGACAAAATATCATTTTCGTTATCTAAAGGTAGTCCTGATGAAATCTAAACTATTAACAGCTAAACAAAGTACTCTTTGTTTAATAATTATTCAAGCATATCACCCACTCTTGTAATGCTTTACTAAAGCTTGTTAATGATCCATGTCACGTGAGGGTGTGAGCTCATTAAACGACATGTCCTCTATATATATTAGGATTTCTTATATATTTATATATATATATATATATATATATATATATATATATATATATATATATACGATTTTAATAGTATAATGTTACAACTTAGCTCTATACTTTATTCCAAAAATTTAAGTTTGTGACATGAGAAACGTGGATAGATTCGGTTGGGGGAGGTTCCAATGCCACGACCCTAGAAACAAGGGCTGGTGGTGTAGCTTTCTGCCCTTTGTTTGTAGGCCACCACCACCCATTCCAGTTTGGTGGAGAAGATCATGTAGAGAGCCATTGCGCATATGCAATATTATTAGCCTCGATCCCTCAATGTCAAAGGGGAACTACTATAGGTCTCTCGAATAATTTAGTTTAGGTCCTTTCGACTTTACAACATTAGAGCATTTTGTTTTTATTTCTTGATTGGTTAAAGCATGCACCATTGCATGTATGACTAGAACTAGTAGGGCACATTTAAAAGAGAGAGGTTATAAAAAAAAATGGAAAATATTTTATGTACTACCAAAATTCTATTTCTCCATATCCCTACGCCATGTGTCCTTCTTCTATTCGCTTATGTCTTCCCCCAAACTCTTCTTCTATTTGCTTGAGTCAATAAAGAAGTGGCATGTGACGGAAGGACATGGAAGGATGGAATTTTTGAAGGTACATATAATATTACTAAAAAAAAATAGACCAATCTATTGTAGTCTATACGACTAGAGGGGTTCTTCAAAAATTCTAATAGAAGAAAAGAATGAGAGAGTTGTCATTGGTATTGGCAAACAACCAAACGAGTTGCTAGGTTTTGATACAAAATAAGTTGGTTATAAGAGATAACAACCATATACCTTAGCTAATCTTATTGGTATATTTATGAACTTTCGTTTCAATGTGAACTTCAGATCCAAGAAACTTCTAGTTCACTTATGAACTGCAAGTTCAAGATGAACTTCAGGTTCAAAGATGAACTTCTGGTTCGCTTATGAACTGCAAGTTCAAGATGAAGTTTAGGTTCAATATGAATAGGGCCAGCCTTGGTCCATGGCAGCCAGGACGACCGTCCACGGACCGCGGATCCGAAGGAACAAAAAAAATCAGTTTAAATAAAATATATTAATATTTTTTGTATCTAAAATAAACCTAATATGTTTTATGGATCATACTTACAAAAAAATAATTATTATGTATGGGGCCACATTTTGGAAGTTCGTCTCGGGTCCCACAAGCTCTGGTCGGCCCCGAATATGAACTTCGGGTATAATAAGCTAACCCTCTCCAGGACTGTCAGGACGAGGTTATACCTTTGATAATTTTTGCTTCTGACAAAGTCGTGATCTTGTTTCGTGTGTGTGTGTGTGTGTGTGTGTGTGTGTGTGCGTGTGTGGGTGGGTTGGGCGGGGGTTGGGGGGAGGAGGGGGGGCGATGTGGTCTCGTTGCCCGGTTAACGTATGGTCTGGTTTGCTTCAGACAAACTTATTTGTTGTGGAGTTCAAGCTGAAACGCTGAGCAATGCGATGCATATAACCGCTGAACTATAAGATGCACAAATGCACAAAACCCACTGAACCACGCTCAATGCACAACACCAACTAAACAGTGTTGAACGTGCAAAACCCGTTGAACAACAAGACACAGGAACACAAATTTGTTTATTTCGAGGAAAAAAATCTCTTATTTATTGCCATTGACGACCACGTCATTTCGTCAAGAACTTTGTGCGCTGTCTGTGGACAATCTTGTGGTGATAGCAAAAGAAGAAATATTAGATATGAAAAAAAAAAAGTTAAGATCTACAACCTCTTTCGTTACGATGTTCACAAATCGTGTAGCCTTTATGTAATATCCCGCTCCACACGATATATTATGTTGAATCGTTGACTCGAAGAGTCACGTTGATCCGATTAGGTATCGATGCGAATTGATACAAAAGTTACCTTGTCCCGAAAATTCATCGAGTCGGATCGATGCAAAGAGTTACATTGATCCGAGAAACGCATCGAGTAAGATCGATGCAAGTGTTAAGTTGGCCCGATAGAAAGCATTGAGTCGGCTCGAAGATTCTAAAAAATCGAATCGACGCAAGACATTAGTCCGATTCGGACAAGTATTGATTTTAGTTGGTTTCAGGCTATACGTTTACGCTGAAATATAAGAGGTTGGCATTTTGCCTTATTTACAAGGGGGTCCGCAAAACCAAATCACCGCCTCGCAACGGACTGAGGCACAGGCTCGGTAAGCCAAATCGGTCGTATAATTCAATGAAGCATGAAGTGCTCGAATGGCTAAGTCAGAAGAATTGGCCGTACAACAAAGATATGAAATCGAGCTGCATCGGCTCGATGAAACAACAAGACGTATCGGCTTAAGGTGGGAGGGGGGACTTTGACTTCTCTTTCCTACTCCTTCATGCCAAAGTAAAATATGTCGTAGTATGCTGAGTTAACTTATCGAGACCACGGGCGTGGCTCGATCGAGAGAGGAACATAGTGCATGTCGAACATTAGATAGAACAATTGAAATAAAACGTATATCAAATATACGAGTCGCTATAGAACATTGAATATCACAAAGGTGAGCGTCTCGTTGCGCAAGCCATAAGAACATGGGATAACTGTATCAACAAGTGCCTCAACACATGAGTCATTTCGTGCTTCCGCGCACGAGTTAGTATGCTAGAACATTGAAAGACTATATCAGCACGAGTGCCTCAGTACACGAGCTATAGAACATTGAATACCCTATCGAGGCGTGTCTCAGTTGCACGAGTCGGAGGGAAGAAACATACAGTGAACACTAAGGCATAGAACATGAAATTACGGTATCGAGACGTGCATCGCATGCACGACTCGAAGAATAGAGAACAATTGTGTCAAGGCGTGCTACGAGCACGAGAATCATAAAAGATGACTTTGTTGCGAAGAGAACAGTTGTGGCAGGAATGTGATGAAACTGTCATATGTGACATGATGCCTCGAAAATGTTCGGGACCTTCGGATCGTTCGGTTGATGAACATTGAGTTGGGACATGATGCCATTGAACATTAAAACGAAGTATAGAATGTGAGAACATAGAAAGTTAATGTGAGAAATACGAGATGATACGAAGTCTGAGTCACGGACTCAAGATATGTTTGGTTGTTTGAATAAGATGCGCGTTGCCATGGTCGAATGGACTTGAGATATTGTCCGTGCACAGGGTGTGGTAATTTTTCTCGAACGAGTTATATTTGTCGGGACACCGGGACCGTTCGGCTTAGGAGGGATGAATAATCATTGTTGGTGCACATCTTTTGGGTATGACTTACGATCTGCTACTGATATGATGAGCCATAATTAATGATAAGTTCGACGTCTTTCAGGTACTGGGCCAACAAACACGTACGGGGAGGACGTTGGGTTATCCAGTTTGAGAAAAGAAAAAAAAAGATAAACAAATTAGTCCATTCCGACGCGGATACGCCAATGACCTTCATATAGTTAAGGAACGGTGGATTGAAAGTGCAAGAACACAGAGCTCCTGCACGGAGCACTTATAACATGACAAGAAAGAAATGAGGTGTATTCACCTTGCGTCGGTGCAAGGACGAGTGCGTCAACGTTGGTAAGAAGTCACGAAACAACACGAGATTGCTATTGGTTGCCTGTTTGCTTATGCGGATCGAAATAACATGCTTGCCATGATAACATGCTTACTACTTTCGAATATGCCATGAAACAGATCTTAAGGAGAACATAGAAAAATAACTAAATTGTATGTTGCATGAATCAATTACATAACAAATGTCGGTTTATTTAAGTGGGTCTTTGATCAATACAGCGAGGACGATAGTACTAATCCCCCATTAGTTTGCTAGCAGGTTCAGGGAATGGTCTGCTCGCGACGGAGCTTCGCTTGATCGCGTTGAGGCATAGAATGTCGTAGCGTGTTGAAGCGTGCGATCGCATTGACGCTCGGACTTGCAACAAGATTGATGCGGCCGAGATATAGAATACATGATATATGGAACGATGAAATCCTTTGTGGACAAGAGAGAACTTAAGTATTGTAGCCAATCTGGCAAATTCAGTTGGGCTGTTGAAAGCCTTCATAATCTCAGTTCATTTATTGAATAAAATAAAATTGTTTCATATACTCTGTTTTTTTCAGTTGCTAATATTAAATCAAAGATAACCATTTGAAAACTTGTCATATTGTCTTGTACGAGTGTAACTCCATACTCGTACGACATCACGTCCAAGCGAGGACGATGGTTCGGATAAATCGATGTGAGGATGAACAATTTTTTGGGTTGGAGCGTGACACTTAATACTAGAATATGCTAATAATATGTTATAGTATATAAAACTATGGAGAGCTCTTTGGGAACACTAATGGAAGAAGAGAAATAGAAAAGAGAGTAGTCTTTGATATTGATATTGGCAAGCAAGCATCAGATGGGTGTTATGTTAGATTTTTATACAAAACCAAGTTGGTTTAAAGGAATAACAACCATATCCCTAAGCGTCTTCTTGGCAATGGTTTTTTTATTGGATTTTGGAAGTTTTTTAAGTCGATCATTTATGAAGTGTTTAAAAAAAATCTATGCTTGGTAAATTTTTTGGGCTACTGGTTTTTGTCGGCTAAAAAAATCTCTGAAATTATTGTAGAGTATTTTGGATCGAAGTTTTACAATCACCCCAAATCGGTGGATTTTAATTTTTTTATTTTATTTTCTACCATCACCAAAAATATTATATTTACAACTACTACTACTACCTAAAATAGTCTAATATCTTATTTTCTCCTTATCATCTATTTGTTATTTTTGTTTCCCATTATGATAAAAAAAATGTTGACATGTTTGTGGTTGTGCATGCTATTTCTAAAATTTGGACTGCTGTTTATATATGGACATGCCATTTTTTTCTTTCAAAAAAACTTTCGGAAACGTTTGCTAATGAATACCAAGTATAGGTTGGACATGATATAAAAATTGCTACTTAAAACTAACAAATATCTGATACTTATAATCGCTTATAACCGGTACTTTAAAAATACCTCATAACGGCTATTCCAACAGTTGCCAAGCAAACTCTAAGAGAGATATATATGTTGGCACAAATCACATCTTGCAGTTAGATTTTCTACAACATCAACTTGATATAGTTAATAAATTTTGTTAACATGTGTTCTAAGGACTCATGTTAATATATTGATAAATGTGAATTTTATATGAATATTCATATCAGCACATTTATCAATACACATTTTAAGTGAAAGATGCATTAATAAATGTGTTGATAGAAGTATCCATATAAATTACGTAGTTATTGATGTATTAATATGTGCCCTAACAAAATCCAATACGGGATCAAAGGACTTCTACGTGAGTTGAAAGGTTATATGAACCCTTACAAAAATTTCCCACATAACTATTCTTACCATAGAATATGATTAGCCTTGGTATATAATATTATTAGCTATAGCCTTACTCGATTAACCTAAGAGAAGAAAAAGAAGAGTGGAATCCAGTTGCATGTGGGTTTTGGCCTCGAGATGGGGATAAATGCAAAGTTTAATGTTCAAACTGCAGAGGGAGGGAGGGAGGAAGAGACTGGAGTGGGTGCTGTCATGGCTAACCCACTAATTAAATTTACTTAAAATTGTTTTTATTATGGTTATAGTTATGGGACTCTCTCTCTCTCTCTTCCCATTTGAAAGAGTAAGTATATGACATGGGAGATTATCTTACTGTGAAGCACATGGCTTGGGGACTTAGGAGGGGATAAACTTAGGGTTTTGAGTTTAAATGTGAAATAAGATGCACCTAGGGATTCAAATATGTCCTGTGGGACTTGGGGTCCAATGATTACTTACTTATTTCAGTTAAGATCCAATCACCCACAAATACATATGAGAGTCATGCAGTTTAATATATGCTCTCCCAAGAAGCCAGTTAGATGTTTCTAAGTAGCTAGGAGTTTGATCCAACTTGAATTAGTCTCTTAATCAGTAACTAGGTCATAGATTAGCAACATCCACATATTAATGTGTGGTAAAGAAAATAAAATATTGTAGTTATTGTACAAGAAGATCAAATAAGACTACTTAATATTTCTCTCTTTTCATTCGTGACTGAGTTCCTAGACCAATAGACGTAACTTGATTGGTCATTAGATTTTGACTAGTTTTCTTTGTCATGTCTATGTTACTATGTTAGTTAGATTGGCATGGACCCAACATTAGCATGTTATGTTACATTGATTATTCGTTGGTTAAGAAACGACACTTCAATGTCACAACTAGTCTTGATACCTATTCGCTACTCTTCGACCAAGAATCAAGATGTTGAACCTATGCAATACTTTTTCCATGAACAGAATGATTAGGAATTATTAAGTGGTAGTGATTTGAGAAATGGGTCTACAGAATCATGACTCGGCGACGGGCAAAAGAGAGAAATAATTGCAATTCTAAGTTTCAACTCTAGTCATGATCCTAACCAAGACCAAGTTGAGCACAATATTGGGCTTATGCGACCAAATACTGATCATAATTGCTGCACTAAGAAAATGAGAGAAAAAAAAATTATAATAGTTCAACACAAAACTATTCAATTATGCAGATGATCGTTATAAAAATTGTCAGGTTATGGAACCCAGTTGATGATGAAAAGTATTGGCTGTCACTAATGATTTATGGCAATAACACATATAATTATGACTTCTTAATATATATATAAATCATATAATTGTGTTTCCCGTTAGTCATAGTCAAATGGTACGTGTTTACTTTAAGTTTTGATGTTTAATTTGATGCGATGTACAAATTATACAGACCTAGTTGTAATGTAACTAGTTTCTCCCCATAAACTAGTTACTCAAAATCTAGCTTAGTAAAATAATCAACTAAACAGTAAATAGCTAATTATACGTACAAAACCTATAGTAAACAAACACCAATTGTAAACTTCTTCAAATGAGTGAATCTCTCAGGAAGTGTGCAATACCTGTCGCAGAAAAAAAAAAAAAAACATATTACTAAGATCTCATCTTCAAGTAAACATAAAGTCTTTAAGTTATTTTAAGTTATTTCTTGAGAACTTGATGTGAAAAAGAATACATATTACTATTGAAATTCATTTTAGTTTCTCCCTCCGAGTTTTATGACTGCAAAGAAGCAGGGCCGGCCCAGGGGTAAGTCAGACAAGATTTCGAATTTGGACAATCTTTCTCTGCTTATGGCAACCTTCAGGTTCAACGTGATCCCAATATAGATCGGGGTCGCAGGTGACTCTTCCGGACCAGCTTATAATAAGGATTAAGGACAACCAAAATTAGTTTCGACTCCGGACTGGCTCTGCAAAGAAGTCAGGAACCAGACAAAAGGGCTTTGGAAACTGTTGCAAAACCAGCTTTGCAAAGATCAGGTTGCACTTGTGGTTCTGACCCTCCTCTGTAGGGAGTGTAGTACTACTACTGCCAGAGTTTCCAGGAAATCTGGTCACTGCTTCCATGTACAGCTGAAGCTGATGGGATCCACCCACCTCAAAAACTGCACAAACAAGCAAAACCTTACCAACCTTCTGTTTGTGACATCACACAACCAACCAAAAAAAAATAGGGAAAAAAAAAAACTGAAAAATTGAGCAGTTAAGGTGAGGGAGGTCATAAATGGCTTACAGTTTGAAATATAGGAAAATAGACACACTAAAATGGATGTATGTGTAGAGGAATTTAATAGTCATTAGTCACTGTTTGGAGACCGGAACAGAGCCCCAGGCAAGCCATCTAAGAAAGTGAGGTGAGTGGAAGGAAAAAAAATAACAGCAAGCACCATTGATGACAGCCATGAGAACAGTACGTATGTATGTAACTTTGAATAAAGATAGATAGGGAAAACACCTAGCAATGACTATGACTAACGTGCAGGGTTTACTGTCTGCAGTTTGCATATGTAGCCATGTAAAGATTAAGGCCTCGTTTGTTTTACGGAATCACGGGACTGAGATTTTTTTCTTTTTCTTTCTATGTTTGAGTGACAAATAAAAAGTTTGAATAAAGGTAAATGATTTCTATAGAAGAAAAAAAAATAAAGAAGAAAATGGTCATCGGTCCCACTAAGGATTCGCTTTTCCACTATAAGAAATTTAAGTTTCCTTCAATTTTTTTTTGTCTGAATGAAAATTACAAATTTTTTCCAAAAATAAATAAATAAATTGATTTCCTTTCCTTTCTGCGAACCAAAACCTTTCGGATGAACCAATTGCATCTAAGGTTTGTCACCCGGGGGCCACACAGGATCTCATGTTAATGTGTAACGGTTACATTGTGTTGTCAATAATATATTTGACAACGATTAAAAGACCATTGTAAATATTGAGTAATGCATGCTATGTTTATAACCGTTGTCTAAAATATTTCAGTACTTTTTTCTACCACCAATGTGACTCGAACTCCTGACCTCTTGGATCACATGCCTCCTCTCTACCACTAGGCTAGAGGCTCATTTGTATGTAAATACTTAAATATATAATATATATTTACTTATATCATTCTCAACAATTGAAGATTTTGGATTGATGTTAAACATTAATTATCAAATATTTTTTGTTAGCGAACAAGGAACCAATTAATACGAGTAATTCTAATGCTTAAATCCCTATTATGTATAAACAAATTCAAATTGGACATTGAATTTGCAACGACTATAAACAAATTGTTGCGAGATCGATATTTTTGTAATAGTTGTTTATTCTTTTGACAATGGTTATCATAAACTTTGTTATTAAACAAAAAAAAAAATGCAACTAGTAGCATAAATAATTGCACAATCATTATAAATGATAAGGTCACTCACAACAGGTGGCAAAAATTGTTGCGCAACTGTTGCTAGCAATGAGCCTTTTTATAAGACTTTATGTAATCGTTGCACACTACTAAAATAAGACAAATTAGCGACGTCATGATACGTCGCTAATAATGAAAATTACGTCGCTAATCGTAATTGGCAACGAATTTAGCGACGTAAAGTGAAGGTCGTTTTTTAGCTAGTCGCAGATGGCCAATACGTCGTCCTACGTCGCTGTTTGCGACGTCCGGCCCATGTCGCTAGGTCGTCGCAAAGTTAGCGACGTAGAGCGACGAGAACTTTACGTCGCAAACTTAGCGACGTAGAGCGACGAGAACTTTACGTCGTAAACTTAGCGACGTAGTGCGACATTGTAGCGACGTTTAGTTTTTTTGACGTGATGACGTGGCAATGCCTGCCACGTCATCAAGACGGCGACGTACAGCGACGTACCGTCGCTAATTTGTGACGTATAGCGACGTCCACTTTCCGTCGCTATACGTCGCTAACCGTCGCAGAATACTGAAAAAAAATTAAAAAAATATAATGTGTATTTTGTTATGCTGTGTGTCTGTGTTTACAGTGTGTGTGAACCGAACACTGTATTTCACATACACTGTAAACACAGACACACATCATTACAAAAATACACATTATATTTTTTTAATTTTGGACAACACCTCCTTTGTATATCAGATCATCGTTTATAACCCAGCGTAGGTATATTTGTCATCCCCGTCGCAGATATCATCATAATTAACAGTCTTCCATCATAACAGTCTATAACTAATAGATGAATAACAGTCTCCCATCATAACAGTCTACAACTAAATATCATACATGTACTCAATAAAAATACCAACAAATTAAATATCACAAACATACATGTCCAACAAACATACATGTCCAACAGAGTCAAATAATAATGAAAATCAATGTACAGAACGGTCAATGGGCCCATAGGGCCAATAAATACAAAGATGATAAAAAAAATCTACTGGATCACTGAGGACCCCTGTCGCGCATCTGGGATAGCATGTACTCATACTGCTCCTGTGTGAGCTGCACCGTAGGGGCAGTAGGAGGCAGTACAATATCTGTAGTCGGCACCGTCGATGGACCGGGAGTGTAATGACCCGCTCCGCCCTAGCGGAACGCCGATTCAAACGGCAAGTGCAACGACTCGAACGAGCCGTCGACCCGAAGAGTTGGCATCGACCTGATGAAGAATCGATGCAAGGCTTACATTGGCCCGACAAGATGAATCCAGACTTAGACTTTCAAAGACGCGCTCGGAGTATCGCTCGGCCGATGCGAACATCGCTAAGGTGGGTGGCTCCGATGAACCCATCTTTGCTTAGCCTAGACACATAACAATACGGACACTATCACGAGAATCGCTAGGCGATAACCCCGCGCATGCTAATAAATGACTCAACGTACCTAGCTAAGGGAATAATCCCATCTTGCATGCTTGTATAGAATATGGAAAGAAATATGGAAAATATGAGAACTCTCGCACCGCGCTCCACGCTCGTGCTACGGCACAAGCTTACGTTCAAGTCCCTTACGCGTTCAACAATGAAACAATGAATGGGTTACAACAATGAAACGGAAAGACTATCAATATAGTCGTTCTGAGTAGAGTATAGCAACATTGAAAGGCTATGGGACCAATGGGTCGCCAAGGCGACTCCCACACTGGGAGTTGCGTAATGCGTGAATGAATGAATCAACGAATGAATGAATGAATACATAAATGAATCTATGAACAAATGAACAAGTGAAAGAAAGAAATGAAAGAAAGAATACATAAAAGATAAGAAAGAAAAAAATGGTTAGCGACATGTGTGACGGGCACGTGCAACGGGGCTCGCTACCCGCGCTGCACGGACGCCAACCTGGTCGATGACGCATTATGGCTAAGGGTTAGCCTACGGCTCGGAGATAGCCGTTAAGTTAAAATGACAAGACAATACGAAATGGTCGTAGACAAACGGCACGGGCGATGGGAGGAATACCGTGGCCGTCATGAGGAAGGATTCTGCGGCACGGACGATGGGGGGGGGGGGGAAACTGTGGTCGGCCTAGGCGGAATCAAAACGGGGCTTACGGTCTGCCTGGGTGTGGGCTTGGGCACCAGGAGACGTAAGTGCAGGATATATTCAAGAGACTTAACGGGGTGTACCAGCCATCACCCTACGCTAAGTTGAGAATTACCAAGGAGATATGTCCAAATGGCTTGTGATGCCAGCGACCAGTGCATATAGATTAAGTGGGCTTTGCTGGTGGCTATCCACGTGCAAGTCCTTGCATTGAAATCAAAGTAGTCTAAGTAAAATGAACAAGTGCCTCCTGAACATGCTTGAAATATAACACTCTGAACATGCTTGAAATGTAACGTCCTGAACATGCTGGAAATGTGACATCTTGAACATGCCTACGACGTGCTAGAACATGCATACGACGTGCTAGAACATGCCTACGATGCGCTAGAACGTGCCTACGATACGCTAGAAACTGAGGCAGGGACACGCCCTTGATATTGAATGTTTCCAAGAATCACGTTATGTTATTACACATGAATTGTTGACTAACTTGGTTTACTTAGGACAGGGAAGGCCGGACGGTAAGTATGGGTAAGTCGTGCATGTATTTCCATACGACACTTGAATTTGGCAACACGGGATAGGTTACGACATATGCTATGAAACTGATCCTAATGCGAGATTAGAAAGACAATGAATGATAGACAGTGCACAAAAGTAAATGAAACGTGTTTGGTAATGATAGCATTGTGGGCGAGCTAGCCTCCCCACCAGTGCATAACAATGTACAGATAACCCCACAGTCTGCTTGCAGGAAGCAGGAAACGTCGGCGAGTGTGGAGCTTTCCTCGAACGTGCTAAGGCGCGGAGCTATCTCTGGGGCCTTGGAACGTTGCAGAAGCTGAAGCACCCTATACAGGACATAATGTATCGGAACATCGCCATGTATCATTCCATCTTGTAAGCCACTTGGCACGCCTTTTATGTTTCAGAGAGAGAGCTCGAGCGATTTGTAATATCGGCCTAGCGCCGCTTGTAACCTTCTTGAATATCAATAAAGAGTTCGAATTCGCTTCTACTTATGTTTATTTACTTTCCGCTGCAATGGGGACACTCTGTGCGACTCTGTGGCCTAGCTCAAATCGACCGTTTCTGGACTTGGCCTTGTACGGGCGCAACCTAGGCCCGTGCGGCATCACGCCTTAGCGAGGACGATCGCTCCTATGGGAGCGGGGCGTGACAGGTTGGTATCAGAGCACGGCTTTACGTCCTTGGACTTCATTCGATTTTCTCAGTTTTGAAAGCTCGGTTGGAAACAAAAGATGGGTACGCTCTCTCTTGTTGTACCTTGGGTTGTTCCATATAATAAGTCTAATATTTTTAAAAGCTCGTACAAGTACTCGGTTGAATGGGATCGATAGGCGACGGCCTTTGTGCCGAACGTCGCAAACTTGACTCGATAGAGAACACATGCTAAGTTAACATGTCATGTGCATGCCTAACTAGTCCTACGATGACCCTAGCAATTAAGCGTACAAACTCGGAATATAGTTCGCACGAGATGGTTATGCGGCACAACTTAGTTCGCGTGTCGTGCACCTCGACTTTTGGGTGCAATCGGGTTGCGAGCGATATCAAGTATCGCTCGATCGAGAACGGAGATACACTTTGAGTGTCTATCGATAGGAACGCTATCGAGTTAACGCTTAGGCATACCCGAAAGTTTGGTTTGGATTTTGAGGATTAGTGCGAACGACTTAGTACGTCAAGGCGACGTGAGCGATTACGCTAGAGATTCGTCGAACGAATCTGAAGGATATCTTAGCGCATGACGCAAACGTGATTGAGGACTAGATCGTATGGCTTGAATCCGAGTGGTGTATGTGATAGGTTCGGAGAAGAATAAGAATGAGTGTCGACGACTAGTCGAGTGGCTCGAACCCTGAGTGGTGTATGGACGTTATAGAATTGTTCGAGCGAGACTGAAGGATTTACGGATAGAACGAGTATGTCGGCGAGGCGATGCGATCGCATAGAGCCTTAGAACGCGTCACGCTTAGTTGATCGTGACTTCGTATGTCCCGAACGAGATGTCATTCGGACAACTTGTGAATGAGCAACGCGAGTTAGAAAATGATTCGGGACAATGAATAAAAGTGAATATCGTGATCGAGGAAACTTAAAGAATCGTACGTACGATTTTGGATTGATTCAAATGAAATATGACTTGAGTTTTGAACAATGATCTTGAGACGAGCTTGAGGAATAGCGATCGAACTTGATATTGAATATCGAGAAAATCGTAGAATATCCAACTCGGACGACAGCATCAACGCACGACTCGAAATTGGTTACAAAGGAAGATCGTCAGGTTACGCATATCGTCGATGGTATTGAGGCGTATCAAAGATCGATATACGATAACTCGGGGGTACTCTGACTCAGCGAATGACGATCGTACAAATATTATTGTTCCGATGGATGCTATACTCTTGATATTGAAACGTGTCGAGAAAAATATAGACGTGGCTCGAGGATTTTCTAGTTGAACGAAATGATGAATGGACTATCGATTTGACTTGGATGAAAATGAAAATGCTTGGATTTTCTTCGTTGACAACCACAACGTTGACGTTCTTGTCTTATGCGAGCGCAACTCCAGCCTCGCACATGCGTCGCATCGGATTAGGATGATCACTCCGCGTAAGCGCTGATATGGTGATTCATACAGCGAGAGTGATTGAACTTGGATGGCGTGGAAATTTGATTGCTTCGACATGTGGTTTGACGCGAAGGTAAACTCGAGA
The DNA here is from genome assembly GCA_029216955.1 of Iris pallida. Taxonomy (NCBI): domain Eukaryota; kingdom Viridiplantae; phylum Streptophyta; class Magnoliopsida; order Asparagales; family Iridaceae; genus Iris; species Iris pallida. The sequence continues at coordinate 1,326,293 of JANAVB010044220.1, forward strand.
ATGAATCAGTGTGTTTGATGATTGAGTAGGTCCAATCCACGTATCGAGAATGAGTTAGTCTAAACTCAAACAAGAGTTACGTCCTGATGAGTATGATTATTCCGTGGGAGCATTGCATGGTGATTCATGAACCACCGTGGATGATCGGACTCGCGTGAGATTGGGACGCAATGTATTGTCGAGCTGGATGACCTCGTGATCGAATACATGAATTGGTTAGAATGGATATCTAAAGTATGTTGATTAGGTCATTTGAATGGATTCGAATATGTGCAACGAATACATTGATGCGAATAGGTGATCCTGCTCGATGTTTAGAAATCTGAGTGACGCAAGCTTGGGTAGAAAACCCCGTACTACCGACTTTGATTCGACCCTAGGATTTGGGGTCAGTGTTGGCATTATTGTTGGAGAACAATGATTCCAATCCTGACATTAACTTAGCCTTGAGAAATGGCCTAGCGGTTAGACGAGACGTACCTGTTTCAAGTGTTAGCAATCAAAAGATTGATCTTGAGGATTGGCATGGATGGATAGCGTGAATCACGAATATAGGAAACCCTGCTCACGAGACTCGGCTGACATGCATATATTTCAGGGACGCCTGAGTATGTGCACGATGTGACTCGAGTGAGAATGACGAATTCTCTATCATGCGGCTTGGCTGAATGCATGTATTCTGGGGACGCCTGGAATGCGTGCACGATCCAGCCAAGTGATACGTTGAGTACAAACGAGACTTGAGGAATGGATGAGTGTCGAGAACTTGAAATCGTGTTAAAAGAAAGGAATGATACTAGTACGAGCGTGGCTCGGAATCAAAGAAACGTGTAGGCAAAGTGCGCGTGAACGACGACGAGATTAGCCTAAACAAGTGAATGGTATGGAATCGATATCGTGCAATTAAAAGTTGGTATAACGAATTGAACCATTGATAGGAAGATATGCTCGATGATAGTGAAATACTTGGTCTTGAATCGGACGAAAATTATTTAGACTTGATCGACCCCGCTAAGAAGAAATCATACTGATTTCGTTGACACAAACGCTTGAGAAACGAATCGGGTCATCTCGATGACCGAGATAAATGAAAGTGAGTTTACCTCAGCCTATGACCCTCGTATTTGACGAATTACAACGTGCCTCATACGACCAAATTCAGTCCCATGACACGTCGAATTAGCAACCGAATCGAAGAAACACGACAATTGAATAAGTACCATCAACTCTAAATGAATGAAAAGTTATTCAATGAAAAATCGACCGAACGTATGTGACACGAAACTTGAAAAGGTATCGAGTACAGTTTGATGCCATCAAAATGGTAAAGCCATTCGATAGGGATTGTCTAAGAAACACGACGACACGAGTTAAGAAATGGTAGGATGACCTGCACTCAGGAAGTCTCGAGGACGAGACTTGTTTTGAGTGGTGTATTATGTAATGACCCGCTCTGCCCTAGCGGAACGCCGATTCAAACGGCAAGTGCAACGACTCGAACGAGCCGTCGACCCGAAGAGTTGGCATCGACCTGATGAAGAATCGATGCAAGGCTTACATTGGCCCGACAAGATAAATCCAGACTTAGACTTTCAAAGGCGCGCTCGGAGTATCGCTCGGCCGATGCGAACATCGCTAAGGTGGGTGGCTTCGATGAACCCGTCTTTGCTTAGCCTAGTGTCACGACCCGCACCCGCTAAAAGGGCACGTGACGCGACAACGCCCAGCCCTCACCGAAAAATCGGCGTGGAACGCTGTAGATTTTTCTACTCTAAACAGTTTATATATATAACAAAAACCTGTCGAGAATATGGTCAACTCCGAACGGAGGACAAGCAATGAATATATATATGAGTACTCAATCACGACTCTATGATAACAAAGTAAAGACTGAAAGATAAAGACAACAAGATGATAATAAAATAATAACCTGTCAAGTCCAACACAAGAAATATATACAAGTCCAAGTCTCTAATACAGTCCATAATAAAAACAGTCTCAAAAGTAGCTGGAGACAAAGTCCAGTACAAAAGACCTACTCTAACTAAGTAAGGGGTAAGGTCTCGCCAGGCGGAGCTAAGCCCTGCTGGACCAAAGTCTCCAGGTCTAGGCCCACTACGTCATCCGGACCGTAGTAGGTAGAATAGTCTCCCTCATCTGCATCTGTAATATTTTCAACATATCCTGTCAGGATGGAACGAGTACAATCTACTAACAACAGTTCACAAGATATGACAAAAGCAATAAGACTGTAAATAGAGAGTATACACAAGAAAATCATGGAATGTACATGTGAGTATCATGGCAAGGTAAGCTATAAATCTAGAGCTAGAACAAGGCAAGTAAACTGATCATGACATGTACAAGAAATCAAGAATCATATATCTAGGTGTGTGAATACTAGCTACAACATGTGGCCGGATTGGGTCTGCACAAGGTTATGATCAGCCAATCCCACGTGGAGTGTAGGATTGGTAGCATTCAAGGTCTACAAGAATAAACAAGGTGGATAATGACCACACATCTACACTAGTACTCCCCGTCCCCGACTGGTAGAGTGGATCCAAGCAAGACACGTTACGACACGGGATTCTACGAGAAGGGATCAAGTCTCCTCGAGAATCGGTGTCCATATACTGCACAAGAACTACAAGGGAGCTTGTACAAGATATACCAAGATAACGAGGAATAACATCTCATGTCGGGATCCATGAATACCAATCCGTGTGACCAATGTGTCGAGAACAAGCATATCCACACTAATTACATGAATCATAACAATCATTATAAATTGGAAAAATGTCAGAGAATGTACTCGCCTGAAATATGATATGGTACGTCAACCGGAGCAAATGCAGCGTCTCGAGGACCTATAGAGAACAAGACGTATCAATACTATACTTAGGAAATAAAGTCAAATCAATTTGAATCCTATTAAGTCATTCTAGGTCAAGACGCATCAAACTAGACTGTACGAGGTCAATCTAAGTCATATTAGGTCTAGTTAGGTCATACTGGGTCAATGCAAGTCAAACGGAATCAATCGGAATCCATTTGAGTCAACAGTTGACTTTTTGGTCAACCGGTCAACTCTGGTCAACCGTGGTCAACTATGGTCAACCCTAGGTCAACTCTAGGTCACTGGTGATTAATAGTTGACTTTTGGTCAACTGCACAAGTCTAATGGAATTTGGGACTAAATTGGGTAAAGTGTTGACCCATAGTTGACTTTTGGTCTAAAAAGTCAACAGTGGTCAACCGGGGTCAAGACTAGGTCTAGACGGCTATTTCTAACTATTACCAACCTCTACAACCCATATCCAAGTCCATCTTGGACTTCGAAACTCATTTCTTGGCCATAGGCCAAATTCCTATTTTACCCTTAAAAAGGGCAAAAATCCAACTTCGGCGATTAGCTAGTTAGCCTACCTACGCTTGGTATTTTCACCCGATCTCCCCAGGGTGGTAAGGTACTAGCCTATAGGTATATTATCTACCAAAATACTTAGGTAAAGTGGACGTCTAGTCCACCTTACGGCACGTTGTCAAAATCTTGAATATTTCAAGATACGCATCGATACGGCGCGATACCGGCGTCCTACGACTCCGATTCCCACTCGGGAGCCTACCCGCAAAATCTAAATCACGTATTCTTGCCCCACGCTAAGTTTCAACTCAATCCGATACTCCGAGCTCCGTTTCGCCCTCTAACTCGGTTTTCCTCTATTTCTATTCTAGCTTTCTTCCTATTCTTCTAACTTCTTCCAATCTTTCCTCCTAACCTCTAATTCTTTTCTAACTTCTCATTCCATAATCTTCTTCTACTCTTCTCTACGATTCTAACCATATATAATACATATATATATATCTATATATACATATATGTATAGATGAAAAGGGGGGGTTAAATAGGCTTAAAGGGGGAAAAAGGGAGGGGTAGCTGCTGATTTCAGCAGCTCATAGCAGCTGCTGCTGCTGCTGTGGCTCCTGCCACAGCTGCTGCTCCTACTGCTGCTGCTGCAGCCATCCTTCTTCTTCATCTTCTACTACTTCTTCTCCTCCTATTCTCCATATATATATATATATATATTAAAAATATATATATATATATATATATATATATATATATATATATATATATATATATATATCTATACATTCACTCACAACTCTCTACATATATATAACCACACACACACGTATATCTACATATATAAATACACACACACACATCTCTTCATATATATACATATATATACACCCACACACACACACACACACACATATATATATATATATATATATATATATATATATATATATATATATATATATATATATATATATATATATAGACACACACTCACAAACAATCACACAAGCACTCTCTTGACACCAATACCACTACCACTCTCTCATTCCTCTACACACACAAATACTTATATATAATACATACACATATATATAATCTAATATCCATCCCTCTACCTATATATATATACACACACACATATAGGTATACTTTTAGATATATATATATATACATATATACACACACACTCTCACAAACACATACACACACTCTCACTCTCACACACTCACACAAGCTCACTCACACTCTCACCAACACTCTCATGACACAAACACCACCACCACCAATCTCTACATACACACAAATACATATATACAAATACATACACATATATATATATATATATATATATATATATATATATATATATATATATATATATATATATATATATATATATATATATATATATAAATACCACTCTCAAACACACACACCACCCTCTCACACTCTCTCACACACACTCACACAAGCACACACACACACTCCCTACCACTCTCACACACCACCACCACTCTCCCAAAACACCCATACATATCAACATACATATATACCCACACATATATATCTACATATATATAAATATACTACTCTAGTTAGAAAACCCCCAAATTAATCTCTTAACCTAGATTTTAGGAAACCTAATAAATTCTAGGGGCAAAGTGTAGAGAATTCTCTCCTCTATCATTATTGTGAAGGCAATATATGCAAAAGAGAAATAAATAGGGGATTATGAACATACCTAGGTTGGGTTTTCTTGTAGGGAAGAAAGCTTGGAGAGAGAAATGAAAAATTAGAGAGAGAGAGAGGGAGAGTTTGCTTTGTGGAGAAGAAAAAAAGGGGGGGGGGGACTCCTTATGGCCGGCCATGTGGGAGGGGGGGGGGGGGGGGGGGGCTGGGCTTGGTGGGTTTGGGTGTGGATCCACTAAGCCTCCTACCCAATAAACTTAGTTTGGTTCGGTTCGGGTTTGGTTCGGTTTGATTTCTAAATACTAATTAAGCTCTAAAATGACTAATTAAGCCATGGAAAATAGGGTTTAAGATTTCTAACCTAATTATGATGGTATGTGGGTCAAGCCCAGCTAGTATGTGGGTCCCACTAGGGTCCAGGCTACCCGGGTCTCCAATTTGAGTCCGAATTGGATAAAATCCAAACCAAACCAAATAAATCCCAAAAAATCACATAAAATCAAATAAAATTCCTAAAAATTATAAAACTTGAAAAATGACAAAAATATCCCTAATTTGAAAACTGGGGGTGACATATCTATCCTCCTTAAAAAATTTCGTCCTCGAAATTCAAACGGTCGTACTCTTCTCTAGGTCAAGCACCCAACAATCAAGGTCTACTAAATTTTATCCTAAGTTATATAACATGTAATCTAGGAAATCAGAACACATGCATGGTTTTAAATCTCTACAGTATCATGTTATTGCAGTCTTCATTGGAATTTCTATTTAATCTAGCATGATCATTACATATGCAAACTAAAGGTACTAAGAAAGCAATAATCAATCAATGGACGAAGAGAATAGGTAAAAAAAAGAGCAAGACCCTACCTCCTAGTCTAATACGTGCAGGATCCTCAACTGCCATCGCAAAAACCCTATCCTGGCGGGGTATATCCCGCTGCTGGTGGAGGGCGTGATGCAATGCCATAGGTGGCCTACCCTGTGCTCCCTGAGCTGCACGGCAATGGTTCGTAGGACAATCTCTCAACTGATGTCCAGCCTCCCCGCAATAGAGGCACAAGCCCAGCCTCTTCCGACAGACCTCCCAGATGTGACCGGGCTTCTTGCAGTAGCCGCAAGGAGCCCCATGCTGTGCCTGCCTCTGCTGAGTGTGCTGCACCTGCTGCTGAACCGGTGCTCTGGCCTGCACCTGCGGCTGGGGATGCTGGAAGGAACGATGCTGAAGCTGAGGGCGCTTAGCAGCCCCTGCACTGCTACTAGCCCCCGAGAAATGATCACGCTCCCTCTTGGGCTTCAAGCCCCACTCCCGCTCAACCTTGCGGGCCTCCGCATAGATCTGGGCATACGTCTCATAGAAGGAGGGAATATGGATCTTGATATCCCAAGTTAGTCCCTCCCTGAAACGGCTCGCCCTGATCTCCGGGTCTCGAACCATGTACTCTGCGTATCGGCTCAGACGGCCGAACTCCGCTGCGTACTCCTCCACAGATAGACTGCCCTGCTGCAGATCATGGAACTGTCGTACCAGGTCAATCTTGTCCGTGGGGGAAAAGAACTTCTCCTTGAAGAGGAGCTTGAACTCTGCCCAAGTACGGCCCTCTCCAGCTAGGGCTGGCTCGTTTCTGAACCAGGTGCGCGCAATGTCTAGCAACTGCAAACCTACCGCCTCGACCTTCAGGTCGTCAGCTAGGCGGGAGGCCCTCATCTGCCGCTCGATATCCTCGAGCCAATCATCTGCATAGACCACACCCTCGGTCCCGCTGAAGTCACGGGGCCCGAGCTTCTTGAAGTCCTGGATATCTCCGTACCTAGTACGCGTCCCCGGATGAGGAGCCCTCTGCTCTACGACTGTAAAGGCCAACTGATGGGCATCCTCCATGTCCTGTCGTATCGCGTCTGTCTGCCTCTGCTGAGCCTCGGTCTGGGCTCTCTGAGTCTCCAGTATCTGCTGGAGGAAGGTAAGCATCTGCCCCATATCTGTAGGCAGAGGTGGTGGAGGTGGAAGTATGCCTGCAACTGGCGGAGGAATCCGCTGCACAGGAGGAGGAAGAGCGCCCACGACAGCTCCCGGCACTATGGGAAGAGCACCCGCAACCCCAGGGACTGTCATCGAGGTAGCTGGAGGAGTACCTCCGAGAGCTCCAACAAAAGTCCCATCTGCAGGGAAGGTGACCGGAGCCTGTCCGCCAGAGGTGGCAGACCTCTCCGTCTCCCTGTGCTCATCGCCAGGAGAGTGAGTCATAACTATCCTGGAGACAAATTGAAAAGAAGATATCAATATGGCACATGAAGGCAACATCAAAGGAGGACAGCTAGAATGCAGAAAATCAATATCAAAGACGGTAAGCAAGATAAGCAAGGAAAGATCCTACTGTGATTGAGTACTCTTAGCCTATAGCCTATCCTAGATACGTACCGCAGGCTTGTAATAGCACTCTAAGTCGAGCGCCACTACGACATCGCACTAATTGCGACTTCATGACCTGCGTGGGCCACCACTAAAACGTGTCATGACCCACACCCGCTAAAAGGGCACATGACGCGACAACGCCTAGCCCTCACCGAAAAATCGGCGTGGAACACTGTAGATTTTTTTACTCTAAACAGTTTATATATATAACAAAAACCTGTCGAGAATATGGTCAACTCCGAACGGAGGACAAGCAATGAATATATATATATGAGTACTCAATCACGACTCTATGATAACAAAGTAAAGACTAAAAGATAAAGACAACAAGACGATAATAAAATAATAACCTGTCAAGTCCAACACAAGAAATATATACAAGTCCAAGTCTCTAATACAGTCCATAATAAAAACAGTCTCAAAAGTAGCTGGAGACAAAGTCCAGTACAAAAGACCTACTCTAACTAAGCAAGGGGTAAGGTCTCGCCAGGCGGAGCTAAGCCCTACTGGACCAAAGTCTCCAGGTCTAGGCCCACTACATCATCCGGACCGTAGTAGGTAGAATAGTCTCCCTCATCTGCATCTGTAATATTTTTAACATATCCTGTCAGGATGGAACGAGTACAATCTACTAACAACAGTTCACAAGATATGACAAAAGCTATAAGACTGTAAATAGAGAGTATACACAAGAAAATCATAGAATGTACATGTGAGTATCATGGCAAGGTAAGCTATAAATCTAGAGCTAGAACAAGGCAAGTAAACTGATCATGGCATGTACAAGAAATCAAGAATCATATATCTAGGTGTGTGAATACTAGATACAACATGTGGTCGGATTGGGTCTGCACAAGGTTATGATCAGCCAATCCCACGTGGAGTGTAGGATTGGTAGCATTCAAGGTCTACAAGAATAAACAAGGTGGATAATGACCACACATCTACACTAGTACTCCCCGTCCCCGACTGGTAGAGTGGATCCAAGCAAGACACGTTACGACACGGGATTCTACGAGAAGGGAGCAAGTCTCCTCAAGAATCGGTGTCCATATACTGCACAAGAACTACAAGGGGGCTTGCACAAGATATACCAAGATAACGAGGAATAATATCTCATGTCGGGATCCATGAATACCAATCCGTGTGACCAATGTGTCGAGAACAAGCATATCCACACTAATTACATGAATCATAACAATCATTATAAATTGGAAAAATGTCAGAGAATGTACTCGCCTGAAATATGATATGGTACGTCAACCGGAGCAAATACAGCATCTCGAGGACCTATAGAGAACAAGACGTATCAATACTATACTTAGGAAATAAAGTCAAATCAATTTGAATTCTATTAATTCATTCTAGGTCAAGACGCATCAAACTAGACTGTACGAGGTCAATCTAAGTCATATTAGGTCTAGCTAGGTCATACTGGGTCAATGCAAGTCAAACGAAATCAATCGGGATCCATTTGAGTCAACAGTTGACTTTTTGGTCAACCGGTCAACTGTGGTCAACCTTAGGTCAACTCTAGGTCACTGGTGACTAACAGTTGACTTTTGGTCAACTGCACAAGTCTAATGGAATTTGGGACTAAATTGGGTAAAGTGTTGACCCATAGTTGACTTTTGGTCTAAAAAGTCAACCGTGGTCAACCGGGGTCAAGACTAGGTCTAGACGGCTATTTCTAACTATTACCAACCTCTACAACCCATATCCAAGTTCATCTTGGACTTCGAAACTCATTTCTTGGCCATAGGCCAAATTCCTATTTTACCCTTAAAAAGGGCAAAAATCTAACTTCGGCGATTAGCTAGTTAGCCTACCTACGCTTGGTATTTTGACCTGATCTCCCCAGGGTGGTAAGGTACTAGCCTATAGGTATATTATCTACCAAAATACTTAGGTAAAGTGGACGTCTAGTCCACCTTACGGCCCGTTGTCAAAATCTTGAATATTTTAAGATACGCACCGATACGGCACAATACCGGCGCCCTACGACTCCGATTCCCACTCGGGAGCCTACTCACAAAATCTAAATCACGTATTCTTGCCCCACGCCAAGTTCAACTCAATCCGATACTCCGAGCTCTGTTTCGCCCTCTAACTCGGTTTTCCTCTATTTCTATTCTAGCTTTCTTCCTATTCTTCTAACTTCTTCCAATCTTTCCTCCTAACCTCTAATTCTTTTCTAACTTCTCATTCCATAATCTTCTTCTACTCTTCTCTACGATTCTAACCATATATAATACATACATACATATATATATATATATATATATATATATATATATATATATATATATATATATATATATATATATATATATATATATATATAGATGAAAGGGGGGGGGGGGGGGGGGGAGGGGTTAAATAGGCTTAAAGGGGGAAAAAGGGGGGGGGGGTAGCTGCTGATTTCAGCAGCTCATAGCAGCTGCTGCTGCTGCTGTGGCTCCTGCCACAGCTGCTGCTCCTACGGCTGCTGCTGCAGCCATCCTTCTTCTTCATCTTCTACTACTTCTTCTCCTCCTATTCTCCATATATATATATATATATATATATATATATATATATATATATATATATATATATATATATATATATATATATCTATACATTCACTCACAACTCTCTACATATATATAACCACACACACACGTATATCTACATATATAAATACACACACACATCTCTTCATATATATATATATATATATATATATATATATATATATATATATATATATATATATATATATATATATATATATATATATATATATATATATATATATACATATATATATATATCTATATAAATATCTATACATTCACTCACAACTCTCTACATATATATAACCACACACACACGTATATCTACATATATAAATACACACACACATCTCTTCATATATATACATATATATACACCCACACACACACACACACACACACACACACACACACACACACACACATATATATATATATATATATATATATATATATATATATATATATATATATATATATATAGACACACACTCACAAACACTCACACAAGCACTCTCTTGACACCAATACCACTACCACTCTCTCATTCCTCTACACACACAAATACTTATATATAATACATACACATATATATAATCTAATATCCATCCCTCTACCTATATATATATATACACACACACATATAGGTATACTTTTAGATATATATATATATACATATATACACACACACTCTCACAAACACATACACACACTCTCACTCTCACACACTCACACAAGCTCACTCACACTCTCACCAACACTCTCATGACACAAACACCACCACCACCAATCTCTACATACACACAAATACATATATACAAATACATACACCACCCTCTCACACTCTCTCACACACACTCACACAAGCACACACACACTCCCTACCACTCTCACACACCACCACCACTCTCCCAAGACACCCATACATATCAACATACATATATACCCACACATATATATCTACATATATATAAATATACTACTCTAGTTAGAAAACCCCCAAATTAATCTCTTAACCTAGATTTTAGGAAACCTAATAAATTCTAGGGGCAAAGTGTGGAGAATTCTCTCCTCTATCATTATTGTGAAGACAATATATGCAAAAGAGAAATAAATAGGGGATTATGAACATACCTAGGTTGGGTTTTCTTGTAGGGAAGAAAGCTTGGAGAGAGAAATGAAAAATTAGAGAGAGAGGAAGAGTTTGCTTTGTGGAGAAGAAAAAAGGGGGGGGACTCCTTATGGCCGGCCATGTGGGGGGGGGGGGGGGGGGGGGCTTGGTGGGTTTGGGTGTGGATCCACTAAGCCTCCTACCCAATAAACTTAGTTTGGTTCGGTTCGGATTTGGTTCGGTTTGATTTCTAAATACTAATTAAGCTCTAAAATGACTAATTAAGCCATGAAAAATTGGGTTTAAGATTTCTAACCTAATTATGATGGTATGTGGGCCAAGCCCAGCTAGTATGTGGGTCCCACTAGGGTCCAGGCTACCCGGGTCTCCAATTTGAGTCCGAATTGGATAAAATCCAAACCAAACCAAATAAATTCCAAAAAATCACATAAAATCAAATAAAATTCCTAAAAATTATAAAACTTGAAAAATGACAAAAATACCCCTAATTCGAAAATTGGGGGTGACACCTAGACACATAACAATACGGACACTATCACGAGAATCGCTAGGCGATAATCTCGCGTATGCTAATAAATGACTCAACGCACCTAGCTAAGGGAATAATCCCATCTTGCATGCTTGTATAAAATATGGAAAGAAATATGGAAAATATGAGAACTCTCGCACCGCGCTCCACGCTCGTGCTGCGGCACAAGCTTACGTTCAAGTCCCTTACGCGTTCAACAATGAAACAATGAATGGGTTACAACAATGAAACGGGAAGACTATCAATATAGTCGTTCTGAGTAGAGTATAGCAACATTAAAAGACTATGGGACCGACGGGTCGCCAAGGTGACTCCCACACTGGGAGTTGCGTAATGCGTGAATGAATGAATCAACGAATAAATGAATACATGAATGAATCTATGAACAAACGAACAAGTGAAAGAAAGAAATGAAAGAAAGAATATATGAAAGATAAGAAAGAAAAGAATGGTTAGCGACAGGTGTGACGGGCACGTGCAACGGGGCTCGCTACCCGCGCTGCACGGACGCCAACCTGGTCGATAACGCATTATGGCTAATGGTTAGCCTACGGCTCAGAGATAACCGTTAAGTTAAAATGACAAGACAATACGAAATGGTCGTGGACAAACGGCACGGGCGATGGGGGGAATACCGTGGCCGTCATGAGGAAGGATTCTGCGGCACGGGCGATAGGGGGGAAAAATCGTGGTCGGCCTAGGCGGAATCAAAACGAGGCTTACGGTCTGCCTGGGTGCGGGCTTGGGCACCAGGAGACGTAAGTGCAGGGTATATTCAAGAGACTTAACGGGGTGTACCAGCCATCACCCTACGCTAAGTTGAGAATTACCAAAGGGATATGTCCAAATGGCTTGTGATGCCAGCGACCAGTGCATATAGATTAAGTGGACTTTGCTGGTGGCTATCCACGTGCAAGTCCTTGCATTGAAATCAAAGTAGTCTAAGTAAAATGAACAAGTGCCTCCTGAACATGCTTGAAATATAACACTCTGAACATGCTTGAAATGTAACGTCCTGAACAGGCTGGAAATGTGACATCTTGAACATGCCTACGACGTGCTAGAACATGCATACGACGTGCTAGAACATGCCTACGACGCGCTAGAACGTGCCTACGATACGCTAGAAACTGAGGCAGGGACACGCCCTTGATATTGAATGTTTCCAAGAATCACGTTATGTTATTACACATGAATTGTTGACTAACTTGGTTTACTTTGGATAGGGAAGGCCGGACGGTAAGTATGGGTAAGTCGTGCATGTATTTCCATGCGACACTTGAATTTGGCAACACGGGATAGGTTACGACATATGCTATGAAACTGATCCTAAGGCGAGATTAGAAAGACAATGAATGATAGACAGTGCATAAAAGTAAATAAAACGTGTTTGGTAATGATAGCATTGTAGGCGAGCTAGCCTCCCCACCAGTGCATAACAATGTACTGATAACCCCACAGTCTGCTTGCAGGAAGCAGGAAACGTCGGCGAGTGTGGAGCTTTCCTCGAACGTGCTAAGGCGCGGAGCTATCTCTGGGGCTTTGGAACGTTGCAGAAGTTGAAGCACCCTATACAGGACATAATGTATCGGAACATCGCCATGTATCATTCTATCTTGTAAGCCACTTGGCACGCCTTTTATGTTTCAGAGAGAGAGCTCGAGCGATTTGTAATATCGGCCTACCGCCGCTTGTAACCTTCTTAAATATCAATAAAGAGTTCGAATTCACTTGTACTTGTGTTTATTTATGTAATGCCTGTGGTTCGTATTACGTATTCTTGGAATACGTGTACGTATTTTATTCTTGTATTGCATGATTTCTTGTTTAGTTTTTTTCATGGCTTGGTTTATTCCTGGTTCGGGTTGGTTGGTTCGGCTTGGCTTGGTTTTGATTGGGTTCATGATGAACCCAAGGTGAACCCCTACCTACCACCATCATTTGTATTTATTAGCCCTCTTCATTCTCTCTCTTCATTACTCATCTTCTTCTTCTCCATTACTCCCTTCACCTACCAAAGGGAGAGAGAGAGGTATAGGCAAGTGCACCTTGCCACCACTTGAGAACCACTTTTTATTTGTCCATTAGCTAGATTAGGCCATGGTGATCAACATTAGAACTTGACATTTTGTGATTTGGAGTCTCCATTGTTCTAGATCTAAGTTTCTTCTATTTTTGGTTTTGTATGGTTTTGATCTATTTAAGTTGTATTTTTATGGGTTTTTATGTTCTTATGTTGGAGAGGATTGAATTTCACCCAATTTTGACCTTTGAAAAGTCGGATTTGGACTTATTTTGACCAAGTTATGGACTTTTGAAGCTTTGGGTTCAACCCATGGAGTTCTTACTGTTTGGAGAAGACAGTGAGCAGTGCACGAGCTTTTTAGCTTGTGCCATTGAGTTGCGCGCGCTCTTTAGCGCAGCACAGACCCCATACGCTGCCTTTTGGGAGCGTATGGCTCGCATACGCTCGCTTGCCTGACAAGGAGTCGTATGGACCCTATACGCTGGCTTTTGGGAGCGTATGGCTCGCATACGCTCGCTTGCTTGACAAGGAGTCGTATGGACCCCATACGCTGCCTTTTGGAAGCGTATGGCTCGCATACGCTCGCTTGCTTGACAAGGAGTCGTATGGAATACATACGCTGCCTTTTGGGAGCGTATGACCTGAGCGTATGACTTGCACTGAGCGTATGACCTGAGCGTATGACCTGAGCGTATGACTTGCACTGAGCGTATGACCTGAGCGTATGACCTGAGCGTATGACTTGCACTGAGCATATGACCTGAGTGTATGACCTGAGCGTAGCCTGATTTCCCTGGATTTTCTATAGCCTTGTATATTGATATTTTATTAGATATTTAACGTCCATTTTATATCCTTACGCCTTTTGTCCTGAACTTGATAATCACGAATTTACTTGATATGTTTGGAATTGATAATTTAGCATGACCTGATAGTGATCCGTAGTGGTGCACTCCTGACATAATAACCTGACATGACCTGATAGTGGCCCGCCGTGGCGCACTCCTGACAAGTACACTTGGCATGATAACCTGACATGATTATCTCGAATAGCTGTTGCGACGGCTACCTGACATGACATGACATGTATAATTAATCTGGACACCGTGGGCGATTGTGTTTGTATAAATAAACCAGTCCTGTCTTGCATCATGTCTAGGACAGGGACTCCTGAGTACCACGGTCAGGAGTACCTACTAAAATAGACTAAGGCTAATAACTAGATTAATACATTAGTCATGACGAGATTTTCCAGCTACAGGCAATCCCGTTACCTGGGCACGCCTTGGGATCTGTAGCCTACCGTCGAGTAGGACACATTTCCAGCACACAGTCATGTGTTGCACCCTTCAAGCTACCTAAGGGTACATTCGTTTCCTGGATCTTGTTAGTAATTAGGCTTGTGACAACCCTAGTTAGTTAAAGTATCAAGCCGTAATTCTTGCTTGGCCATGAAGTGATTGGACGGAGTCTAACCAGTCTAGTCTTGTCCTGATCATGTTCCAGATTATTGAATGACCAGAATGCTTGTATTTATTTTACCGATAAATGGTGAGAATCCCAACTTCTGTTCAGACGAAGGGTTACAACCCCGGTCCTTGTTTGGTTTACGGGTTGTAACCTGGTTATCTGAATAGTTCTATGGTTATCTCGTCGTATATCATCTTGGTGTATTTTCTTTATTTCCAGTTCTTACTTTTATTTATATCTTGTGGTGATTGCTGGTTTTAGTTCTCAAGTGAAGCCTCCTTTGTGGCACTTGCCCTTTCTGGGGTCTGACCCAGCTAGTTTTGTGTGGCCAGATTTCGGAGCAGCTCCAGAGGATCTACCGACCTTCCAGCCAGATGGTGGCTACTAGACGGAACCCTGGCATCGAGTGGGTTATTTTTGGCTCTCCCACTTTATTGTAAAAAAATTCTTTTGAGGCGTTTAGCCGACGAGCACCTGTTTAGCTCGATTGCACTTACTTACTGTCTGCCTACGGGCTGTAACATGATTAACAGATCCTAGGGTTGATCATGTATGACTGAACTCTTGCTAGTCCTGACATTTTGTAACGACTAGCTTCATGATCAACTGAATATGTAATGTTTGGGACGCCTTACTATTGTATATTTAATGATCATACATCTTGTGACTTTTACTTACTTGCTTGTGATTGAGACACTAGGCTTGTTCATGACCTTAAGAGACTGTTGGCTTGTAGATAAACCCTCATGTATCTAGACAGCCGTGACCGTATAGCGAGATAGATTCCATTTCATATACGTAGCTGGCTATGTCTGCCCCCGCTCTCCAGTATTCTGGTTCTGGGGCGTAACAATTTACTTTCCGCTGCAATGGGGACACTCTGTGCGACTCTGTGGCCTAGCTCAAATCGGCCGTTTATGGACTTGGCCTTGCACGGGCGCAACCTAGGCCCGTGCGGTATCACGCCTTAGCGAGGACGATGGCTCCTACGGGAGCGGGGCATGACAGGGAGGACGTATATGCTCCAGCTCTCGCAGTCGCTCACCATGCACAGCAAGGGTACTCACCATCCTCTGAGTACTCTCCTCAATCGAAGCCGATACCTGAGTGAGTGAGGCAAACATGGTCCTCTGCGATCCCTCCAGCTCGACCTGTCTACGCTCTGTGCGCTGCGTAGACTCGGTGAGCGTGTGCAAGTTGGCAGCTGTAGCCTGCTGCAGACTCATCAGCTCCTGTATACTGCGCTCGACCGCATCAAATCGTCCGGTGATCATCGGAGGGTCGGATCGTCGCTCGACCGTATCAGAAATCTGCTGCTGTAACTCGCGACGCAGCTCGTCGGTCTGACGACGAATATCCTGAGCTCGTGACGACGCTTGCGAAGCCGGAGACTGCACACTGACAGAGGGGTCCCGGGATGACTCCGGAGCCAAATACGCGCCGTAGGATCCCGTACCGTAGTACGTATCCTTCAGAAGACCGCCAACGGCGGTCATCCAGAGGTCGTCCGACGATGGAGCTGTAGGCGGCTGGGAGGAAGTATCAGCCCCTCCCTCTGCTGGCGCAGTAGCAGCAGCAGCCGCCTCCTCCTGTAGCCGAACAAACTCGGCCTAGAACAATGTTTGCTAACGTGTAAGTATTTGCTAAAGTCTATATTGATATCTATTTTCCTATTTTCTAAATTATAGTAAATTAATATAAAGAATAGAACGTACATATGTCTGCTTCCTGGAAACATCGTACGTGTTAGCGCCTACTTCCCATAACTGATTCAACTCATCTATCAAAGGCTGTAAGTACACATCAATATTCCTCTTGGGATTGTTCAGACCAGAAATTATAACGGTTAGAAACATGTACTGAGTCTTCATGCACATCCAAGGCGGTAGGTTATACGGAGTAACAATCACAGGCCTGCACGAATACTGGGATCCCGAAAGACCAAAAGGAGTAAAACCGTCAGAAGATAGCCCCAACCTGACATTACGCAGATCTGAAGCAAAATCAGGATACACTCGATCAAAGTGCTTCCACGCTTCTCCATCGAATGGGTGATCCAACACTCCTTCAATCTGTTCTCGCATGTGCCAACTCATATTTTTGGCCGTCTCTTTCACCATAAATAATCTTTACAACCGCGACGTTAAAGGCAAGTAGTGTATTGAATCGGTCGGTCTTCTTGCACCAGTAGACCTTTCTGTACTAGTTGTCTTATAGCGATCAGCACCACAAAATCTGTACACATCTGCGTCCTTGTCGTCTTTGTAGTACATCATGCACCCATTGCGACAAGAATCGATTTTCTCGTATCCCATCCAGAGCGATCTCACCATCCTCTTCGACCGATAGAAGTCTTTAGGTAACTTAGCACCCGCCGGCAAGATCTCTATAATCAACTCCAACACTCGGTTGTAGCATTCTTGCGACATGTTAAAATCTGATTTAATGCTCAACTGTCTTGTAACCACCTCCAACGGTGAATGATCCTCACAACCAGGATACAATAGAGTCCTTGCATTCTCCAGCAACTCCATGAACTTTGCAGCATCGACATTCGGTGCCTCCTCAGCTGCATCATGAATGAAACTAGGCCCCGCAGCGTCGAAAACCATGTTCACGCACCCGTCGTCGTATGCATGATTATCTGAAATAAAATTAGGTTCCGCATGCATATACGGCTCAACATAAGGCTCCGGCTCTGATGCTAAAGACACAAGTTCTCCGTGTGTGGTCCACTGATAGTAATTAGGCGTAAAACCCCTCGAGTACAAATGATATGTCACTTTCACTTCTGGATAATATTTTACGTTATGACATTTCACACACGGACACTTAATTTTGGTACCGTCCATGTACTGAGGGAACGCCTTAGCAAACTGTAGGAATTGCTCTACTCCCGCTATGTATTCATCCCACACACCACACATATCATCATGACGACGATTGTACATCCATGAACGATTTCGCAAGTAGTAATTCATATCCATTTGGAAATAATTCTGCAAAGATGGACACACATTATCCAATAGGCACAAATTCGTATATTATGTCTTATTATGGGACACATATTAGTAGCGGACAGTTACTAATAACAATGTTAGGCATGATTTCTAGTGCATGATATGCAATCTAGGTCAAACTAGGTTGTACTAAGTGAAACAAAGTCAAACAAGGTCAAGCTAAGTCAAACAAGGTCAAGGGTTGACCTATAGTTGACTTTGTCAACTCTTAGTCCAATCTAGGTCAGATGTTGACTCTACTTTGACTTTCAGTCAAAATAGTCAACCTTGGTCAAACAAGGTCAAATCTAAGTCAAATATCCTATTTCTAGTCATTACCTACCAAGGTACCCTTTACCTTATCGCTATTGGTATCCCAATACCAATACCTTAAGTTAGAATCTCAATATCTTAGTCTAGGTAACTAATACCTTAACATCCACTTTACCTTAGATACTAGATAATACCATATCCTAGTAATATCCTACCCTTAGGCTAGTAGATAACTCAATACCTTAGGCTAATAGATATTACCATCTACCTTAGGCTAGTATCTATCCACCTGCCTTAACATCATACCCATTACCTTAGCTAATACCTTATCCTTAGGCTATAGGTAATTCTCATTACTTTGCTAATACCTTAAATACCTTAGGATACTAACTCTACCGTTCTAACAATATACCAACACTCCTAAGATACTCTAATATTTACATAGAGATATACCCTATAGGGTATCCTATTACCATAGACTAATCTAGGACACTCTTAAGATACTAGGATATCTAACTATCCTAGGATACCAAATTCTAGCCAAGATACTAACTTAGGGTACTAACTTAGGGTACTAACTTCTAGCCCATATCCTAATATCCTATTATCTTGATACCCTCAAGATACTAGCATAATCTAACTACCCTAAGATATCTAACTTAGGATACTAACTTATCTAAGATAAATAGGATACTAACTAAGCTATCCAAGACACTAACTAACCTATCTAGGATACTAACTTCTAGTATCCTAAGATATTAACTCACCTATCTAACTCTAGGATACTAACATCCTAAACAAGATATTAAATTAGTGCCTAGGATACTATCCTAAATATCTAACTTAGGATACTAACTTATGTGTAGACACTAACATACTCATCCTAAAACAAAACCACACCCCCCAACATAATAAGAGACACTAGCTTCTAGTCACTATTGCAGCTGCTGCCCTCACTGCTCTTGCTACTGCTGCTACTACCTTGCAGCCCAAGCTGCTGCTGCTGCTGCCTTTGCAGCCACTTGTTCCCCCCCTCTTGCTACTCTATCATACCCTCTCTAACACACACACAACACTCACTACCACATCTAAATCCCTCTCACCTTTCTCACTCTCTCTCACACACACACACACACACACACACACACACTCACACACACACACACTCTAACACTTATCTCAATATCCCTCTTCACTCACACTCACACTACCATACTACCACACTACCACATCTAACCTCCCCTTCCTCAAACACACACTAAAAAAACACAATCATACACTCACACACTCTCACATCTCATCACAAGCACAAACACACTATTAAAACAATATCTAATCCCTCTCTTCAAACAAACACACATAATCACAAACAACCAACCACCAATCCAAGCCACAAATACACAAACCAAAGGCCAAATGGATAGCCAATAACTTGCCATGCTTCCCCCTCTCTCACTCTCACACAAGACACAACCGCACACACTATATATTTATAAACTTTTATCTAAAATAGTCCACATACATAAATATATACCAATTTATATATACTTACATATATACATGACTTGTGGGTCAAAAATACATAGATATATATAGGAATCCATATGAAAACCAATTGGGATACCTTAACCATGACTAACCTACCCTCATTTATGCATAAAACTGAAATTAGGATTCTAAATGACCTATTGGACATTTCCACAAATACTTGGTGTGTCACCCTCCGTGTGTGTGTGTGTGTGTCTGTGTGCGTGTGTGTGTCTGTGGGAGAGAAGTAGGAGGAGGAATTAGGTTAGGGTTTACCGCCGGAGAGGAGGATGAGGAGCTCGAGGAGAGGAGGAGGAGCTCGACGGGGGGGGGGGGGGGAGGAGTCACCGGGGGGGGGAGGGGGGGAGGGAGTCGCCGGGGGGGAGGGGGAAAAAAGAGTTTTGATTTTTTCGATTTTTTCGAGTGAGGGGGAAAAAGGAGTCATGTGCCCTAAGTAAAAAAGTTAGCGACGTCAAAAGTGGACGTCGCTAACCGTCGCAAAATTTTTAATATAAGCGACATATTTTCTTAATATGTCGCTGAACGTCGCTATTCCGCGACATACTTTATCTAATGTCGCTGAACGTCGCTATTCAGCGACGTTTTGCGACGTCATTAGAAAGGAGTCGCTATATTATATAGTTAGCGACGTAATTTCATTCCGTCGCTAAACGACGTCGCTAATAGAGCATATTTTAGTAGCAGCAAAATATCAATAAATTTGTCATAAATACTTAAAATTCTTGCATAACCGTCGTTCATTCATCTCACTTTGACAACACTTTCATAAGACTGTTGCTTGACCGTGGTAAAAAAGAAAAACGTTTAGCAAGCGTTTATGAACCGTTGTAAAAAGTGTATTAGGCAATGGTTAATCTCTAACCATTACAAATAAATTTAATTTAGAAACGATTATTTCAACTGTTATGTAACTGTTGCAAATAATAGTTTCAGCAACATCCATATAAGCATTGCACTAAAATCGTTGCAAAATAGGGATATTTTTTGTAGTGAAATGATGCTCCAATAAAGTCACAAAAGTCGCTGAAAATAATCTCCATGGAAAAACTACATGCATTAAAATGGGGCCATGGCCACCTCAATCAGGGACTGAGCATCATGAGATTATTAAACTGAGTTTTTTACATTTCTTTTTTATGGTTTATATATTTTACTTTTATGGAGAGAAAGAAAAAACAATGTTAATAAATTTACGGTCACTATCAATATTAAATTCTGATTTTATGCCTGATAATATATGGTTACTTTAATATTTCGACATATGACTTGTGGTAATTCAAGATCCATACATAAAGATGTCTTCTTTTTTTTTAACCAAAAACTATTTTATTGAATGAAGGCAACAGGTTACAAAACACTAATGACGGGCAGAAAGTCGTAATAGTACGACAACAGCAGTGAGTTGAAACAAGCAAAAGACCTCTAGCCTAGGACCTAGGACCTGAGTTTGACTGATTTGTATCGAGAAGAGGCAGGCCTAAGAGTCATGAGTATCTGAGGAACAATTCTGTGAGAGTTTTTAGTCCACTTGGACTTCGCGACATTCACTTTCTGCTTCTCGGACAACTTCATATGGTTCTTCTCCTTACTTGTAGAGGAGACACCTGATCCGCGATCCGCCCGTAAATGGGATTGGATGACAGCTCGGGAGGAAGGAGTCAGATGCTCCATTCCTGAATCGAGGATACTGATGACAGCTCGGACGGAGGGACTCAACCCCTCCAAGCCTGCGTTGGAACTGCTGACCTGCGGAGTAGCATTACCCTCCGCACCAACCCTTGACTCGGAAGACACCGAACCACCAATTGAAGACCTTGAACCCAATTCCTCAGCTACAACCACCGCATCAATGAAACTAGCAACGTTGTGTCCAACCACCTCTGAGACCACCCTACCTCGGCTCTCCTCCACTGCAGGGCGCCTTGGACGAAAATCGATGACATCCTGCACCGAATCCAGAGACAGTGGGTGAAACTTGGGACTGGATCTGTCACCCTCGGATACCAAGCCATCAGAACAAAAAAACACATCACTTTAAAAACCTCTCTTTTTCACAAACACAGGGCTCGAACCCAAGGGCCTTGTCGCTCATACACCCATCACTTTAAAAACCTCTCTTTTTCATAAAGATGTCAACTTCTATTGATACAATCAAAGTGAAAATACATTTCTCTACAAATCGTGAAAATATAAAAAGCTTCGTGAAAGAATTTCAGCAAATATCAAATCTCACATATTCCGCCAGTCTCAGTTTGACTGAAATCATGCAGCAGGAGTTGGGTTTGTTTTACTGGATTTGTTTGGGGGTTATTTAGTTTGATTATTTGATTTGTTTGTTTACTGTTGGAGGTTTGTTTGGTTTGGTTTATTTGTTTTTAGATATGATTAAACTTAGTTTAAGTTAGGATTGACATTAATTTACAAATTATTTTTTGACAAGTATAAATTCCCACCTGGAATATAAATTTTACAAATTATTTTCTATCATTTGTTAGTAGATCTAATTTAACAATTATAAATAGCTAATGATAAATAATTACATAGGTTTGAATAAATGAATGAACTAGAAGAATTAAGTATGCAATTTACTTTCATAAAATTTAATAATTAATAAAATAAATTGTGGACAGATAAACCTCCACATCCGCGTACGAACTAATACGGCATCAGCGGCCAAAAGTTGCTTGGTTCGATATTGTTTGGGTGCGGAGAGTGGCCACCAAAATGAAGCTATGCGCGTACAAAGCCATACGGGATCGACTGCTCATCCGAAAAATGATGGCTAAATTCGGTATCCCTATTACCGATCTTACTTGTGTTCTCTACGGGGGCGAGTGGAGTCGCGGGATCATATCTTTTTCACTTGTACCAAGTCCGATCATATATGGCACGAGTGCAAACATCGATTGGGCATCACAGGGAATAATGCAGAAGGGCTTCCGAGGGTGTTCAAGGAGATTATGGCTTTACAGAGACAGGGAACGGAGATCTACAGAAAGGCGAGAATCAGGTTGCTGTTGACGAATTTTTGAAGGCGATGCATTATCCATTCAAGGAATTTTAAATAACATTGAGAGCGATGCTATCAGCATGGGCGCCTAATGTTAGGCAATCATCTAGTAGTGTGAGTTGTAACAAGCAGATGTACTCTTGATCAATAATAATATGAACCTTTGCTTCCAAAAACAAAAAAAAAATTAATTTACGAAAATTACAAAAATTATAATTTTAAACTTTCTTTCATTTTCTTCCGCATAACCGAGTACCCTCTTTTATTTTTTTTTCCGCATAACCGAATACCCTCTCTTTTATTCATATATATTCATAATAAATTATAATTAGATTTAGATTAAATTTATATAAATCTTAATTAAAATATAAATATATATATAAGAAATTTAAATTTAAAATTATATTTCGATAAAGTTAGAAAGAAGAAAAATTATTTTATGTGCAAAGCACGTGCTTTTACCAGTATATATATATATATATATATATATATATATATATATATATATATATATATATATATATATATATATATATAGGCAAATAAATAGTATATATATATATATATATATATATATATATATATATATATATATAGGCAAATAAATAGTAAAATTAAATTAGAAAAGAATTCGAATATAAGAAAATTAATTTATAGAAATAATAGAATTAAAAGAAAATACCATAAATAAAAAGTAAAGGAAAAGAAAAGAATAAAATTTTTAAAAAGAATAAAACCCAACCTCATTCCTCGCAAAGATTCGAATATAAGAAAATTCCTAGAAAAAAATTCCAATTAAACCAAATAAATCTAAAGAAATCCAACGAAACAATCCCAACCCTTGCATTATATTTACGTCTGTCTGAATATATTTCGGTTTTAATTAAAAAAAAAAATCTCTTTTGAAGGCATTTCTCTAAAATTATCATGGATGAAATTTTTATATCCCGCCAAAGTATGTTCTCCCAGTTCTTAGGCAAAGAATCGCAATGTGACAGTACCCATTCTCACCAATTTTAAGAATTTAACCCACCAAAGTCTCTGTTCTTAAAGATGCTCTCCCATGACCGTCCTAGCACTTTGCCTAGTAAAAAAGGACGGGCAAGTAGAATTTTTTTTGCTCACTTCCATCACTTGCACTGCAAGTATCAAACTATATTTTAAGAGCAACACAGAGAGAGAGAGACATGCCAGTTCCAGTTCCACCACCCCCACTGCACTGCCACTGCATGCAAACACCCACCACACACACAGTGTCGTTCTCGTTGCTGCTGGTGCTACGCATGAGTGATCCAAGTATTTTGTACTCCACTCTCCCGGCTCCCATAAATTACTATTCACTTCCCAGAAACATAACATAACCATTAACCACCACCTCTCCATAAGTATATTAGCTTCCTTCCCAATGCTTGCTTTGAGAAGAGAGTGAGAGTGAGAGAAACCCAATGCAAAACTAACAAGGAAAAGAGCAGGAATTAAAACCAAGGATTCGAAGCCAAGGATGCCAAACTCAAGGCTCTCCTCCTCCTTCTTCTTCCTCTTCTTCTACTTGCCAATATCCCTTTCTACGGCTTCCGCGAATGAAGAAGTGCTCACTCTCTTCACCTGGCTCAACTCTTCCACTTCCTCCCCACTTCCATTCCCCGACTGGAAACCGACCGACGCGACCCCATGCAACTGGTCCCACGTCACCTGCAGCGGCGGCTCCGTCTCCTCCATCACCATCCAGTCGGTCCCACTCGCGCTCCCCCTCCCCCCCGACCTCTTCTGCGCCTCCCTCGCCTTCCTCTCCTCCCTCACCATCTCCGGCTCCAACCTCACCGGCTCCGTCCCCGCCGACCTCTCCGCCTGCCGCCACCTCACCCTCCTCGACCTCAGCTCCAACTCCCTCTCCGGACCCATCCCCTCCTCCCTCGGCCTCCGCCTCCCCTCCCTCCGCCACCTCCTCCTCTACGACAACCGCCTCTCCGGCCCCCTCCCCTCCTCCCTCGGCGCCCTCTCCTCCCTCGAGTCCCTCCGCCTCGGCGGCAACCCAGACATCTCGGGCCCCATCCCCGACGCCATCTCCCTCTGCCGCAACCTCTCCGTGCTCGGCCTCGCCGACACCAAGATCTCCGGCCCCATACCGCCCTCCCTCGGCGCCCTCACCAACCTCCAGACGCTCTCCGCCTACACCGCCATGCTCTCCGGCGCCATCCCCCCGGAGCTCGGCAACTGCTCCTCCCTCGTCAACCTCTTCCTCTACGAGAACTCCCTCTCCGGCCCCCTCCCCCCCGAGCTCGGCCAGCTGCGCAGCCTCGAGCGGATGCTCCTTTGGCAGAACTCCCTCTCGGGCCCCATACCGGACTCCTTCGGCAACCTCTCCTCCCTCCAGATGATCGACCTCTCCATCAACTCGATATCGGGCGCGATACCCCCCGCCCTCGGCGCGCTCTCGATGCTCGAGGAGCTGATGCTGAGCGACAACAACGTGTCCGGGTCCGTCCCGGTCTCGCTCTCCAGGCTCCGCTCGCTGTCCCAGCTCCAGCTCGACACGAACCAGATATCCGGGCTGCTGCCGGCGGAGCTCGGGGCGCTCTCCGGCCTCGCGGTGTTCTTCGCCTGGGACAACCAGCTCGAAGGGAGCATCCCTCCGTCCCTCTCGTCGCTGTCGAGCCTCCAGGCGCTCGATCTCTCGCACAACCACCTCACCGGCTCGATCCCCCCGGGGCTGTTTCTCCTCCGGAACCTCACCAAGCTGCTGCTCCTCTCCAACGACATTTCCGGCACGCTCCCGCCGGAGATTGGCCAGTGCAAGAACCTACTCCGCCTTCGCCTGGGCAGCAACAGAATCGGCGGTCGGATCCCTCCGGAGATCGGCGGGCTGGCCGCGCTGAACTTCCTCGACCTCTCCGGCAACCGGCTATCCGGTTCGGTTCCGGACTCGATCGGGAACTGCTCCCAGCTCCAAATGGTGAACCTGAGCAACAACACGTTGTCCGGAGGCATTCCGGGTTCGATATCCTCCGTCGCCGGGCTCCAGATACTCGACCTCTCGCTCAACCGCTTCTCCGGGCCTATTCACGATAGCCTCGGGAGGCTGGTCTCGATGAGCAAGCTGGTCCTCGCCGGGAATTTGCTGTCGGGCCCGGTGCCTGCGTCTGTAGGCCGGTGCTCCAGTCTCCAGCTTCTTGATCTCAGCGACAACAGGCTCGTCGGCGGTATCCCCGACGAGCTATGCCGCATCGAGGGGCTCGACATTGCGCTGAACTTGAGCAGGAATGCGCTCACCGGTGCGATACCGGACGACATTTCCGCGCTTAGCAAGTTATCGGTCCTCGACGTGTCCTACAACCGGCTCGAAGGGAGCTTATCCCCGCTCGCCGCCCTCGAGAACCTTGTCACCCTCAATGTATCCAACAACAACTTCACCGGGTTCCTTCCCGACAACAAGCTCTTCCGGCAGCTGTCTTCCTCCAACCTGGCTGGCAACGAAGGCCTCTGCACGCACGGTGGCGACGTCTGTTTCGTTGGCACCGGCCCGGACGGCCATTCGCTAACCGCGTCCGAAGATGAAGCAGGAAGGCTCCGCAAGCTCAAACTGGCAATCTCCCTTCTGATCACCCTAACGGTGGCAATGGTCCTCGGCATGCTGGGGATTATCAGGGCGAAAAGGAGCGGGGGTTCGAGAGGAAGGGGGGACGACGACGACTCGGAGACGGGCGGGGAGATGTCGTGGCCGTGGCAGTTCACTCCGTTTCAGAAGCTGAACTTCTCGGTCGACCAGGTCGTCCGGTGCCTCGTCGACGCCAACGTGATCGGCAAAGGGTGCTCGGGAGTGGTTTACAAGGTGAACGTGGACAACGGCGACATGATCGCGGTGAAGAAGCTGTGGCCCAACACCGCGGCGGCGGCGGCGGCGAGCAAGGAGGAGATCAACAGCAGCAAAGTGAGGGACTCGTTCTCCGCGGAGGTTCGAACGTTGGGCTCGATCCGACACAAGAACATCGTCAGGTTCTTGGGTTGCTGCTGGAACAAGAGCACGAGGCTGCTGATGTACGACTACATGGCGAACGGGAGTCTCGGCGGGCTGCTGCACGAGAGGAATGGGTTCTCGTTGGAGTGGGACTTGAGGTACCAGATCATACTCGGCGCGGCGCAGGGGGTCGCCTATCTCCATCACGACTGCGTCCCTCCGATCGTGCACCGCGACATCAAGGCCAACAACATCCTTATTGGACTAGATTTCGAAGCCTATATCGCAGATTTCGGGCTCGCGAAGCTGGTTGAGGACGGCGATTTCGGCCGGTGTTCCAACACCGTCGCCGGGTCTTATGGCTACATCGCTCCCGGTGAGTTAATTCTAGTGCATTTCCAAGTTCAGTGATCTTTAGGCCTCGTTTGGTTCGCGGAATCTCCCGGTTGGGAAAGGAAAGTGATTACTTTCCTATGTTTGGACGCCCAAGGAATTGAGGAGGAAAGGAAAGTGATTCCCAATGGAAGGGAAATTAGGGGGGAAAGTGATTCCATCCATCCAAGGAAGGAATCACTTTCCCACATTGAAGTATTCACTTTCCTTTCCAAATTCTTTGGCATTGCCAAACATCGAAAAGGAAAATCAATATGAATTAAAGTTTCCCAAAGGAAAGGAAATGACAAGGAATTGATTTCCTTTCCCTTCCATTCCGCGAACCAAACGAGGCCTTAGAGTCTAGACTCGCAAAATGAACAAAAATTCAATGCTCACTTCAAGCAAGTTCTTTATGGCAACCTTGGCCATAACTAGCTTGTAGAGAACTAGAACGAACCAAGGTTCCCGGTATCGGTATTGGTGTCGGACCATTCCTCTAAGTAACGGTATCGACGATATCGGCAATATCAGTCATTTCTAATCAGAATATCATAATTTTAGGTATCAAAAAACAAATAATTATTATTAAATTATTAAAATTGTAGAAAATTTATATTTAGACATAATTTTAAGTGTATTTTATGTGTTTTTTCTTGGTTAATTTTAGAATTAAATAAAATAGTAGTTTTTTTTTTTTTTTTTTTGAAACAAAGCTTTCATTAAAAGTTCAGGAAGTTACAGTACTCATATCAAGTAAGATATGAGATCTAATACAGAAGGGAAGTTCATCATAAACCAACAAAGTATGAGAAGAACTAGAAAGCAAAACATAGGAGGCTAGAGAATGAGCACATTCATAGTAGTCACCTTTGTAGATTGGTTTACCTGCGATAGATAAGTTTTCTTCTTTTTACAAAATTAGATGTCTTTCCAACCTTGTTTATCGGTCCTTTCCATTCAATTTTTCTTTTTACCGAATTGACTGAAAAGAGTCCCCCGAAGTTGGTATTGGTAGCGTTCGGTAGCGGATCAGGATATTGTAAACCGTATAGGTATCGGCCGTATCGGATCAGTATCAGCCGATACTCAAACAATGGAATGAACACTAGAATGATGATTGTTGTTGTTGTTTTCATGAGGGCTTCAGAGTACGGCTACATGATGAAGATAACGGAGAAGAGCGACGTGTACAGCTACGGCGTGGTGGTGCTGGAGGTTCTGACAGGGAAGCAGCCTATCGACCCGACGATCCCGGACGGCCTCCACGTAGTGGACTGGGTACGGCGGAGGAAGGGGAGCTCGGAGGTGCTCGACATCAGCCTCCGCGGCCGGCCGGATTCCGAGGTGGACGAGATGCTTCAGGCGCTCGGGGTGGCCCTCCTCTGCGTCAGCCCCACGCCCGACGATCGGCCGACGATGAAAGACGTGGCGGCGATGCTGAAGGAGATCCGGCACGAGAGGGAGGAGTACGCGAAGGTCGACGTCCTTCTCAAGGGCACGTCTCCGAGAGCGGTCAGCGCCGCCACGTCGACCTCCGCGGGGGCGGCGGCTGCGGTGATCTCCCAGCAGGGACAGACCAACAGCAACAACAGAAACAATGGTGGTAGTAGCAATAACAACAGCTTCTCGGCTGTTACAATCCACTCTTCTTCCTCCAAGTCGAACTCTCCCTTTTGATTATAGTTGCTGCTGTCTGTTTCATTGGGTTTCTGGTTTTGTTTCTTTGATTTGTTAGCAATTTGTAGTTGGTGGAGGGATGTGTAATTAAAGAGGAAGGGGATTAGTTATTTGTTTTGCTTGTTATTAATTAGTGCAGATTAGGGTCAAACTGGAACAATAGAGGGGATGAGTGAGTGTTCTTGGAGCTGTTCAAACACATGTATGCATGTTGAAATAAAGTTGCTGATGATTTTACATTAATGTCATTGATTAGTTGTGCTTGCTAATGATTTACTTGCTTCGAACATTTCTATCTGTTGGAGCACAGCGAAAATATATTCAAAAAATCAGAAAACATCTTAGAGAAAATTATTTTCAATACGAAGAAGAAAAGGAATTACAATAACTCTCAACACTTCTCTCCTTGCACTCAAGAACTCTCTATTACAAAGATAAAAAAATCTCTCAACTTTTGTATTGAACTTATTCAACAACTTTAACTCTCTTGTGTTGAACTTATTCAACAACTTGAGTGCACCGAGATGTCTCAAGAAGCACCCATAGACCCCTTTATATAGCATAGAAATCCAATCCTATGTAGGCTAAAAAATATAATCCAATGTAGAATTGTCACATATATGGTCAAATCCAATCTTATATATGATTACCATATATATGGTCAAAAAAGATCATGAACCTATTTTTGGATATTTTTCTTCACTATCCCTACTGGAGACGGGATCAACAATGTTATCTATGCAATCTTTGGAGACCCTCATGGTTAGGGAAACAGAGGATAAATGTATCTCGTCCTAGACTCGTATCGACACTCTACTGACTACTGCTTTTGGACTATATTCTCGTTTTCGGTTGAGCGTTCAAAGGGTGGTATTGTTCATTTATATTCCATTTCGGGTAGGAGGTGGGATCACGAGGTGTAGATAATTTGGATTTGTTCAGACTTTACATGAAAATTTTCTTTGAAGATACATGGGCCCAGTCCAAGCCGTACCTCATGGTCCAACTCCGATTCAGATCGGACGAACTCATTAGCCACGGATTCATCTTTCAAGTTGAGGAATATAATCAGTTCATGAACCGACGATATTCCTGATCAATAGAACAAATTATCTTTCGTACAACTCTCATTGCATCATTTAGGAACTTCATACCAACAGCTCGGAACCCTTTGCAAGAACATACCTACTGTAGATTTTAAATGTTAATAGTGGAAAATCATTTTTTTCCCCTCAAATTAGATATCTACTTGCTTAGATTACTCAATAGCTAATCATGGCAAGAATTTCCTACTAACTAGATTACTCTTTGCTAGTAGTAACATGCAGCTGCAAGTTAACTATAGGTATCAAGGAAAGAACCCTGACGATAAGTTTGTTCTTATTGTTTCACCACAAGTACATATGTTTACCTCTCACTATGATCATCGAACTTACTTCTTCCATGAAAAACTAAGAAATAAGTAAATGACTCCACTAATAAAAGAGTGCAATAGCTAGCTCTGTATCATAGACTCACTTCATCTCCCCTACAAATTAAGCCTACATTGCCCAGGCATAGCATTCCTGAATTGAGAAGATATCGTCACGGTTTATTTGGAATAACTCTTGAGCAACTCATCTTAGTTTGTGTTGAGTGTCAAACTGTATAAAGGAATAGTTGATGATTCATTATTCAAGAGGGAGTACATATATATAGGAGCAGGCTAGCCTCTTCCTTCTTTTCTATCCGATGTTGGACTAAATAAGTCCTTATAACTCAACACTTCCCCTCAAGATGGACGATAGATATCAATCATCCCCATCTTGTTACAAAATATATCATGTTTGTGAAGATCATATCTACCGATGATGATTTTATCGGGTGATAGCATGAGACGACATCAAGCACACTTACTTGGCCGGTTTGACAAATAGAGAGTTCAGCAAAGTACATATATTTGCAGAGTATTCGGATTTTCAATCGAATTGTATTGAAACTGTAGGAAATAATGATGCCTTGCATTGATGGGGGCTGTTTACAATATATATAGTGCTACACGATTGGGCTTATGGGCCATATTTACATTAGTTACAAATATATTATAATCTAACACTCCCCCTCAAGTTGGAGCATGCAAGTCACAAATGTCCAACTTGGAAAGTAAAGAATCAAACACATACTTTCCAAGGGGCTTGGTGAAGATGTCAGCCAGTTGAGAAGAAGTAGGAACATATGCGAGGCTATTACGGTACCATCTCTAATAGCATCGCGAACAAAATGCAAATACACCTCAATATGCTTACTGCGCTAATGAAATACTGGGTTCTGAGCCAGGTGCAGGGATGACTGACTGTCACAATACACCGACATAGCAGACTCCTGGCGAACGCCCAAACACACCAATAACTCCTTCAACCATTTCAACTCACAAACAAGCGCAGCAAGAGATCGGTATTCAGCTTCAGCGGAAGATCGAAAAACAGTTGGTTGCTTCTTGGTCTACCAAGAAATAGGAGACCCTCCCAGAAACACCAACCAGTCTGTAACAGAGCGACGAGTCAAGGGACAACTTGTCCAGTCGGAATCACACCAACCAGAAAGACAGAGATCACAATCAGCTTTCAAAAGAATATCCTGTCCCGGTGCATGTTTGAGATATCTGACAACTCTCAAAGCAGCATGCCAATGATCTTGTCGAGGCTCCTGTAAGAATTGAGACAAGATATGCACAGCATAGGCTAAGTCAGGACGAGTAAATGATAGATAAATTAACCTCCCAACCAGCCTCCGATAAGTCTCTGCATCCGCCATCTTTGGACTAGTCGATTCTGCCAGCTTGTGATTGGGCCCCATGGAAAAACCAGCAGGTCGAGACCCCATCAAGCCGCATTGTGAAATGATGTCCAAAGCATACTTTCTTTGACACAAGGAAATTCCTTCTGCACTCCGAGCCACCTCTATACCAAGAAAGTACTTCAACACCAAGGTCCTTCATGTGAAAGCCAGAACTAAGGTACTTTTTGAAAGCATCTAAAGTACCTGAGTCATTACCAGATGTAGTGCCCCGTCCTGCTCAGTCAATCGGAGGAATCGAAACGCCGACGGCGTTCGGACTTAGCCTTGCAACGGCTACTCGAAGACATCGCTCGGTCGAGACGACCGCTCGCTCAGGTGGGATAGTTTCGGTGAACTCGCCTCATCTTTGCCTTCACATAATAAATCGCATGTTTTCAACTTGCACAAGTAGGCTTGATAATAAAAGAGACGAATCCACATAGCTAAAGTGAATAATCCCGACGGGTCGAATGGAGTTAGAATATAGAAAGGTCCAACGGTCGGCTTAGAGTTGGTGCACGGCGTGCTTTGAAAATGACACTCGGTCCTTCGTCCCGTGGCTTGGGAGAAGAAAAGTTGGTCTTCGACACAAATCTATGAACTTGCCTAAGTCATAGACGTCGCCCGCGTAAATGCTTGATAAAGCATGCACGCTTCCACTGTGCAAGGCTTGGCATAGCCTTTGCTCGTCCCTCGGATTAAGTTGTAGGCTTGAGTAAGTTAGGCAAAGTTATGCCGGTCGACCTAAGTCATTCCAAGTGCTGTCCCGCTCATTCTGCGGTTGTCAAGTTTAGTAGTCCCACGATCTCAAGGCCCGTCGACTTGGGCAGGAGTGTTGCGTAGAGCACGATTGGCTTAAGGCACGGTGCACGAACTTAGTGTTTGAGGCAAGGACCACAATTGATTCAAAGTGAGTTTCGAGAAATGACTATCAAATAGGCGTTCATGCGTTGAACAAAATGATAAGGTAACAAGGAAAGAATGCTCGCGACCGTGGGTCGTCGAGGGGTCTCAAGGAAAGAAAAAGGCTCGCGACCGTGGGTCGTCGAGGGATCTCAAGGATAGAAGTCTTGAACATGGTTTTGAAAGAGAGGGTAACACTGAAAGAAGGATGACTGTGTGAGACGTCAGTTTGAGTCGAGTCTTGCATGGTCATGGACAACTTGTCGACAAGGGCGAAGTTTCCTCGAGCGGCAACCCTGGGCCATGGGACCGACTCGGCCTAGGAGGAAACAGGGTATAGTCGTGCGTAAAGTTTTGGCACGGGTTAAAATGGGGACTTGCAACGGAGCTAGCTACTTGCGTTGAAAGGTCCCCAATTTAACTAAGCTATACGTCTCAGGATAGCATGTGATGCTAGTGGCCAAGTTCATATAGATGTCGGCAAATAGCGGCTATCCGCGTGTATGCCTTTGGATTGAGTCGAGTGAATGAGTGTACAAGTTGGAACACAAAGTTTGGGCCTAAGATTTAGCTTCAACATAGGCGTCATGCTTCGACACGAGATGTGGCGTCGAGTCTCAGGTGTGGACATGTGAGTTGCATAGTTATGGTTTGAGTTGTCATGAGTTTAAGCCAGGAGATGCTGTCACGCCCCGCTCCCGTAGGAGCGATCGTCCTCGCTAAGGCGTGATGCCGCACGAGCCTAGATTGCGCTCGTGCAAGACGGGTTCCATAACGGTCGATTACAGCGGCTGCGACGGGGTCGTCGCACAGAAGTCCCAAATAGAGACAATAAACACGCAGCGGAAATTTAAATACGAAACACAAGTTACTCAAAAGATGATCTTTATTGATATCGAAACAACGGTTATATTGGGGGTGCAAGGCCAAGATTACAATCACTCAAGCTCACTCTTTTCACTTTACAAGTCACTCTGCTCTCTCTCATCTCTCGGTACAATACTTGAATCCAGCGGAAGCTTCGGAAGGCGATGTCTATACATTATGTCCCGTATAAGTCTAGTCTTCACGTGGCCACACGCTTCGAATCGCCAAGGAACTTCGTGCCTCGACGCATCCAAGCGAGCCCCGTACCACGAGCTTCTACCTGTGCCTGTACATAAACACTGTGTGGGTTTCAGTACTCAACTGTACTGGTGGAGTGAGCTCCTCGCCCACCCATACAAAACCGACACGTTTATTTTACTTTGTGCAATACAAGCCCCTTTACGATTGTCTTTCTAGTCTTGCCTTAGGATCGATTTTAGGACCGCCGCCTTGGTCTATTTTGTGTCTCTAGACCGTCACCGTGCCTTGCACTAATAATGTACTCATACTTTATCGCTAGACCTTCTCGTTACAATAACGTCAACTTATTATCTCGTGCTTGCCTTTCGTGCCATACTCAGGGACGTAACAACTCGGTCGTACAATGAACTCGATTTGTGCTATCGTATCACTGAGGCAGTGCCTCCTCGCTTGATCTTGCCTATACTCGTGTTGTGACAACGCGGCCGTGCCTCACATCTCGAGGCCGTGCCCAGCAACTCAACGCAACTTAACCAAACTTGCCCTACGGCCCTTCCAGACTTAACTCTATACGTATAACTCAACTTGTGGAACCGGTGTTGAGAACTCAAGTACGACGCCGTATCTCGTGCCGAAGCACGTTCTATGTATAGCCGAATCGTATGCTTTATAATACTTTGGGTGCAACCGAACACATATTTCACCATTCAATGCATACCGTGCTTACACTTCCTTTGTTATGACCGACACCGTGCATGCGGATTCGCCGCGTAGCACACCAATTATCTATATGAAAGGCCACTGGCATGATAAGCCATCGCGGACATAGCTCGGGTAGGCGGCGGATCCTTCAGCACAGGTAGCGAGCCCCGTTGAAAGCTCCCGACTACCACGCAATAAAAGAATGCGTTGCTATAACGTCTACCCCCTAGGATGACTGGGCCCGGTGCCCCGGCGTATAACCAGTCTAGGCAGAAATTCTTGTCGACAAGGTGTCCAATGACCACGCACCTACGAGACATCTAGACTCACGTAAATGCATGGCCTAATTTATTGGTACAATTGGAACTATACTTAGCAACTCGTGCTCTGAATCACACACTTGGCATAACGTGCCTCGGGACCGTGAGACTCCCAACCGAGGGACCGCCTCGTACATTTTTACGTGGATTGGAACGCGAGACTCCCAACCGAGGGACCGCCTCGTACATTTTAACGTGGATAGGAACGCGAGACTCCCAACCGAGGGACCGCCTCGAACTTCTCAACGTGGATAGGAACGCGAGGCTCCCAACCGAGGGACCGCCTCGAACATCTCAACGAGGATAGGAACTAGGGATGGCAATGGGGTGGGTCGGGGGCGGGGATCATACCCCCCATCCCCGTCCCCGAGTAGTATGCGAATCCCCATCCCCGTCCCCATCCCCGATCGGGTTTAAACTTTTATCCCCATCCCCGTCTCCGTTTAACAATGTACTTCCCGTCCCCGTCTCCGTCCCCGCAACCCGCCCCATTAACAGTGTTGGGATTGGATTTTTTCGTCCCCGTCTGCCTTCCCGTTAATAATTTTTTATGTACAGTATAAACTATTTCATTCGAAAAAAAAAAATTACGAGACATGTTGATAAAACATTGATTTAATAAAAATTATATCTAGTACTAGATGGATCATGAACTCATACAAATGTGTTGCACATATAAGTATAAGTAATCGGGATCGGGGATTTACCGGGGCGGGGAGTACAATACCCATACCCGGCCCCGAATACGATCGAGGATTTTGTTTAATCCTCATTTCCGTCCCCATCCCCGTTTCTATATCCCCAAACCCGTCCCCGTCGGAGAAAAAAAGTCGGGTCCCCGTCGGGTTCGGGGGAAGTTGCCATCCCTAATAGGAACGCGAGACTCCCAACCGAGGGACCGCCTCGAACATCTTAACGTGGATAGGAACGCGAGACTCCTAACCGAGGGACCGCCTCGAACTTCTTTGAACTCGAGGGAACGACTACTACATAGCCTTCCAACTTAACTTGAACAAAACGTGTTCCTTAAGTGCCATAGACCGTGGCTAACTTTACATCGTGCCAACCGCGGCTTCGTGCCTTTAACTGACTTACGTCCTACACGACGCTATCACCCAAGTCATATGTTACATGACGGCCCTTGAGATCGTGGGACTATTTGACTTGACAACCGCAGAAAGAACGGGACGGCACTTGGAATGACTTAGGTCGATCGGCATAACTTTGCTTAACTTACTCAAGCCTACAACTTAACCCGAGGGACGAGCCAAGGCTATGCCAAGCCTTGCGCAGTAGAAACGTGCATGCTTTATCGAGCATTTATGCGGGCGACGCCTATGACTTAGGCTAACTCCCCGTTTGTGTCGAATACCAACTTTTCCTTCTTCCAAGCCGCAGGACGAAGGATCGAGTGTCATTTTCAAAGCACGCTGAGCACCAACTCTAATCAGACCGTGGGACAGTTTCCATGTTCTAAACTCGATTCGAACCGTCGGGATAATTCCCTTTAGCTATGTGGATTCGTCTCTTTTATTATTAAGCCTACTTGTGCAAGTTGAAAACACGCGATTTATTATGTGAAGGCAAAGATGAGGCAAGTTCACCGAAACTACCCCACCTGAGCGATGTCTTCGAGTCGCCGTTGTAAGGCCAAGTCCGAACGCCGTCGGCATTTCGATTCCTCCGATTGACTTCGCGGGACGGGGCACTACAACATACACCACTCAGAACAAGTCTCGTACTCGAGACTTTCCTGAAGGCAAACCATCCTACCATTTCTATGGCCAAGACTTAATCGTACCCACTCCGCCTACGTATTTCTTCGATTCCGAGCCACGCCCGTGCTTATCGTTAACTTAGTCGTAAGGCACACCAACCGATCAACCAACATTCGAACTCGTCTCAAATCAATGATCGCATTACTATCAACTTTTCTTCGAAACTTATGATTTCAAAATCCTCGACACTTTTCCGCTCCTCAAGTCTCACTTGATTCAACGTATCACTTAGTTGGATCGTGCACATATTTCAGGCGTCCCAAAAATACATGCATTTCAGCCAAGTCTCGTGATAGAGAATCCGCCATCACCACTCGAGTCGGATCATACACATATTCGGGCGTCCCTGATATACGTGCATGTCAGCCGAGACTCGCGAGTGGTGCCTCCACAATTCTTATCGTTTCGCGTCGGAACGTCTTTCGAACCGCTAGGCTACGTCTCTCGTCAGCACTGGAATCATAGTTCCCAAACAACGATATCAACACTGACCCCATCCTAAGGTCAAACCAAATTGATGGTACGGGGTTTTTTACCCAAACTCGCATCACTCCGATTTCTAAACATCGAGCATCGATTCCCTACACATATCCCAATATTCGTTGTACGAGGTACGAGTCGTTCGGTAAAGCCATCCTACGATAACTCACATTTCGACCAATTTCACATCATATCATATCGTTTGTTCATCAAGCCATTTTGTATAGTTTATCTCTTCGAACACGTTCAACATTAGTTCACCTATCAATCTTTCCAAGTCAAGCATGCTACGACACGATTCATCGCAAAACCATAATTCACATTTTATACTTCCAAAATCATCTATTCTAATTCACGTAATCGATCACAAGGTCGTCTGACTTAACAGTATGCCACGCTCCGATCTCACGCGAGTCCGATTATCCACGGTGGCACGAATCACCATGCACACTCCCGCGAGATAATCATTCTCATCGGGACGTAACTTTTGTTTGTGTCTAGACTAAATCATTCTCGATGCGCAGATTGGACCTACATAATCCTCAAGTTTTATTCGATTATCAATCACAAGTCCTAACATCCTCGAATTTTCCTTCGCATCAAACCAACAAGTCGGGACAATCAAAGTTGCCACGTCCTGATTTTTCGAGTTTGATCATTCCCGCGACATGAATCACCATGTCAGCGCTCACGCGGAACGATCGTCCCAAATTCGACGCAACGCATGTGCGAGGCTGGAGTCGCGCTCTCTCAAGACAAGAATGTCGACGCTGTGGTTATCCGCGTAATCATCAAGATACGATCACTTTCATCCAACATTCGTCTCAACCAAAGTCCTAAGTATTGCATCTATTTGGAACGAGAACACTTGCACGATCGTCATTCACCGTGTCAGATTACTCCCGAGTTATCGTATATCGTCTTTGATACGCCTCAATATCATCGACGATTTACGTAACCTGACGATCTTCGTTTGCAACAAATTCTGAGTCGTGCGAATGATGCTATCGTCCGACTGGATAATCTCCTCGACATTCATATTCAATTTCTATTATTACTCCTCGAATCGTTCACAACATCAATTTCGACAAACCCAAATTCACGTATCGTTCATCCGTCTATCTTAAGTCATCGACCAACATATTTTCTCAATTCGTAATATTCCTTGCTAACTCAATCATCGAACGATATCCATTCCAATCCACAGAGTCATTCACGTAACTTTAAAATCGAACATTTCATGCACGCTACCTACCCGTCGTGTTAACTTTTCGTATACGATCCGTATCAATTTCCTCGATTCGATTTCACCTACTCAATCGTTTTCGCATTTCATACTCGTGCAATCCTCAATCTTTCGCTCGAATGATTTCCAAGATGGACCATACACCACTCGGGATTCGAGTCATCCAATCTAGTCCAAATCATGTTCGCATTATTCGCTAAGACATGTTTCGGATTCGTTCGACGAATCCCTAGCGTAATCGTTCACGTCGCATCGACGCACTAAGTCGTTCGCACTATTTCTCAAAATCCAAGACAATCTTCCGTGTACGCCTAAGCGTTAGTCCAATAGCGCTTCTATCGATATACACTCTAAGTGTATCCCCATTCCCGACCGAGCGATACTTAATATTGCTCGCGACTCGATTGTACCAAAAGGTCGAGGTGTGCGATAATCGGCACAACTTGGCTAAAGGCTGTGTGCATAACCATCCCGTTCGAACTATACTTCGATCTCGTGTGTTCGTTCGCTATTGTTAGCGTAAGGTCGTTCAAGCACGCAATGCGTTTGCTAAATTTTAGCACGTGTCTTCTATTAACTCAAGGTCGGCACCGTTCGGCCCAAAGGCCTACCAATGTATCCGGCGATGGCCTACCGATGCGTTCGATTGAACGCTTGTATGAGCTTTTGAAAATATTAGACTTATTGTTTGGACATTCCATGGGACAATCGAGAGAGAGCGCACCAACGAAAAAACTTGCGGAAGCAACATTCAGAGTTCGCGGAAACAACAGAGTTAGAGAAGCAACATTCAATCGATAGTCCAAGAACGTAAAGCCGTGCTCTGATACCATTATGTCATGCCCCGCTTCCGTAGGAGCGATCGTCCTAGCTAAGGCATGATGCCGCACGAGCCTAGATTGCGCTCGCGCAAGGCGGGTTCCATAACGACCGATTACAGCGGCTGCGACGGGGTCGTCGCACAGAAGTCCCAAATAGAGACAATAAACACGCAGCAGAAATTTAAATACGAAACACAAGTTACTCAAAAGATGATCTTTATTGATATCGAAACAACGGTTACATTGGGGGTGCAAGGCCAAGATTACAATCACTCAAGCTCACTCTTTTCACTTTACAAGTCACTCTGCTCTCTCTCATCTCTCGGTACAATACTTGAATCCAGCGGAAGCTTCGGAAGGTGATGTCCATACATTATGTCC
Organism: Iris pallida; assembly: GCA_029216955.1. Taxonomy (NCBI): domain Eukaryota; kingdom Viridiplantae; phylum Streptophyta; class Magnoliopsida; order Asparagales; family Iridaceae; genus Iris; species Iris pallida. Next base: position 1,365,836 of record JANAVB010044220.1, read on the forward strand.
CGTATAAGTCTAGTCTTCACGCGGCCACATGCTTCGAATCGCCAAGGAACTTCGTGCCTCGACGCATCCAAGCGAGCCCCGCACCACGAGCTTCTACCTGTGCCTGCACATAAATACTGTGTGGGTATCAGTACTCAACTGTACTGGTGGAGTGAGCTCCTCGCCATTAGGTCACGCCCCGCTCCCGTAGGAGCGATCGTCCTCGCTAAGGCATGATGCCGCACGAGCCTAGATTGCGCTCGTGCAAGGCGGGTTCCATAACGGCCGATTACAGCGGCTGCGACGGGGTCGTCGCACAGAAGTCCCAAATAGAGACAATAAACACGCAGCGGAAATTTAAATACGAAACACAAGTTACTCAAAAGATGATCTTTGTTGATATCGAAACAACGGTTACATTGGGGGTGCAAGGCCAAGATTACAATCACTCAAGCTCCCTCTTTTCACTTTACAAGTCACTCTGCTCTCTCTCATCTTTCGGTACAATACTTGAATCCAGCGGAAGCTTCGGAAGGCGATGTCCATACATTATGTCCCGTATAAGTCTAGTCTTCACGCGGCCACACGCTTCGAATCGCCAAGGAACTTCGTGCCTCGACGCATCCAAGCGAGCCCCGCACCACGAGCTTCTACCTGTGCCTACACATAAATACTGTGTGGGTGTCAGTACTCAACTGTACTGGTGGAGTGAGCTCCTCGCCCACCCATACAAAACCGACACGTTTATTTTACTTTGTGCAATACAAGCCCCTTTACGATTGTCTTTCTAGTCTTGCCTTAGGATCGATTTTAGGACCGACGCCTTGGCATAACGTACCTCGGGACCGTGAGACTCCCAACCGAGGGACCGCCTCGTACATTTTAACGTGGATAGGAACGCGAGACTCCCAACCGAGGGACCGCCTCGTACATTTTAACGTGGATAGGAATGCGAGACTCCCAACCGAGGGACCGCCTCGAACTTCTCAACGTGGATATGAACGCGAGGCTCCCAACCGAGGGACCGCCTCGAATATCTCAACGTGGATAGGAACGCGAGGCTCCCAACCGAGGGATCGCCTCGAACATCTTAACGTGGATAGGAATGCAAGACTTCCAACCGAGGGACCGTCTCGAACTTCTTTGAACTCGAGGGAACGACTACTACATAGCCTTCCAACTTAACTTGAACAAAACGTGTTCCTTAAGTGCCATAGACCGTGACTAACTTTACATCGTGCCAACCGCGGCTTCGTGCCTTTAACTGACTTACGTCCTACGCGACGCTATCACCCAAGTCATATATTACATGACGACCCTTGAGATCATGGGACTATTTGACTTGACAACCGCAGAAAGAACGGAACGGCACTTGGAATGACTTAGGTCGATCGGCATAACTTTGCTTAACTTACTCAAGCCTACAACTTAACCCGAGGGACGAGCCAAGGCTATGCCAAGCCTTGCGCAGTGGAAACGTGCATGCTTTATCGAGCATTTATGCGGGCGACGCCTATGACTTAGGCTAACTCCCCGTTTGTGTCGAATACCAACTTTTCCTTCTCCCAAGCAGCGGGACGAAGGATCGAGTGTCATTTTCAAAGCACGCTGAGCACCAACTCTAATCAGACCGTGGGACGTTTTCCATGTTCTAAACTCGATTCGATCCGTCGGGATAATTCCCTTTAGCTATGTGGATTCGTCTCTTTTATTATTAAGCCTACTTGTTCAAGTTGAAAACACGCGATTTATTATGTGAAGGCAAAGATGAGGCAAGTTCACCGAAACTACCCCTCCTGAGCGATGTCTTCGAGTCGTCGTTGTAAGGCCAAGTCCGAACGTCGTCGGCATTTCGATTCCTCCGATTGACTTCGCGGGATGGGGCACTACAGATGCCGCAAGGCAAAGTTAGTCGAGTGATACTTAGTTCACAAGTTGGATGGGTCAGTTGATGATTTAGTAGCAAAGGGCCGCGAGGCGGCAAGGGCCGCGAGGTGGCGATATGATCGAGTCTCATTGAGTTGCGAGGCACGGCCTCAGCAAGGGTTTGTAGCACGGTCACACGGAAATGGAGCCTCATCGCGTAGTTGCGTCTCTGATTTTAAGTCGTAAGGCAAACACGACTCGATGGGTTAACGTTGCTGGCACGAGAAGGGTCTTGAGGCAAAGTATGAGTTAACGTTGTCGTTGCAAGCACGAGATGGTCTAAAGACACAAAACAGGTAAGTCGTCGGTCCTAAAACTGATCCTAAGGAAAGAGTAGAAAGATAATCGATAAGAAGGGACTATGTTACACATAAAAGTAAATCAAACGTGTTAGTTTTGTATGGGTGGGCGAGGAGCTCATTCCACCAGTACAATTGAGTACTGATACCCACATAGTTTTTATGTGCAGGCGCAGGTAAAAGCTCGTGGTACGGAGCTCGCTTGGATGCGTCAAGGCACGGAGTTCCTTGGCGATTTTGAAGCGTACGGCCGCATGGAGTAAAGACTTATACGGGACATAATGTATGGACGTCGCCTTCCGATGCTTCCGCTGGTTCGAGACATGTATTGAGAGATGAGAGAGAGCTCAGTGACTTGTAATGTGAGAAGAGTGAGCTTGAAGGACTTGTAATCTTGGCCTTGCACCTTTTGTAAATCTTTGTTCCAATATCAATAAAGAGCTTTCTGTTGAATAACTTGTGTTTGTTCTAAATTTCTGCTGCATGTTCAATGTCTCTGTATGGGACTTCTGTGCGACGACCCCGTCGCAGCCGCTGAAATCGGCCGTTATGGAACCCGCATTGTACGAGCGCAATCTAGGCTCATACGGCATAATGCCTTAGCGAGGACGATCGCTCCTACGGGAGCGAGGCATGACATAATGGTATCAGAGCACGGCTTTACATCCTTGGACTATCGATTGAATTCTTTAACTCCGTTGTTTCCGCAAACTCTGAAATGTTGCTTCCGCAAAGTTGAAATCGTTGGTGCGCTCTCTCTCAAATATCCCACGGGATATCCATACAATAAGTGTAACTATTTTGCAAAACATAGGAGTACAGTTTTTGACAAAACAAAAAGATGGTTCGCGTAAGCACGGTTGGCTAAGTCGGGCTGGACATATACACCAAAGTTGCGTCGACCTTAGCAAAGTCGAGTACAAGATTCGTAATGTTTCGAGCTAGAATGAGTTGAACTCGATTTAGTAAAATGGGATGACTATCGATAGGGGTGCTATCGAGCGACGATATCGTCGATGCGATATATATGAGTGTGCTTAAAATTCGAGGAATGGTTCGAACGGAATTCAAAAAGTCAATTTTGATTCAAATAATAAGTTGAGGATTTGTCAAATGACTTCATCCCTGAGTGGTGTATGCGATAGCCTCAGGGATGTCGATCGATCTATTGAGGATTCGGGGTATCGATGAGTCTATCAGCAAGCGTCGCACGTATGCAAAGCCTAAGATTGAGTGTCGTTGAACAAGTTGTAGTCTTGAAGATTTGACGAATTGATTCGAACAACCTAAAATTTACGTGTACGGGACGTGCACGAGATTATGGATTGCGCGAGTATGAAAAACGAAGGTAATTGAGTACGTAAATCGAATCGAGGAAAAGTTAGGGTGTATGAATGGATGACTTGATCGAGGAAATTGATACGGATCGTATACGAAAAGTTAGCACGACCGGTAGATAGCGTGCATGAAAAAGTTAAATTTCGAAGTTATGCAATGACTCTGAGGATTGGAATGGATGTCGTTCGATGATTTGAGTTAGCAAAGGAATGATGCAAATTGAGGAAGTACGTTGGTCGATGACTTAAGATAGACGGATGAATAATACGCGAATTGATTTGAGGAAATTGATGTTGTGAATGATTCGAGGGATAATGATCGAAGTTGAATTTGAATGTCGAGGAGACTATCCAGTCGGACGATAGCATCATTCGCACAACTCAGAATTCGTTGTAAACGAAGATCGTCAGGTTACGTATATCGTCGATGGTATTGAGGCGTATCAAAGATGATATGCGATAACTCGGGGGTACTCTGACTCGGCGAATGACGATCGTGCAAGTGTTATTGTTCGGTTGGATGCTATACTTAGGATTTTGATTGAGATGAATGCCGGATGAAAATGAAAGTGTCTTGATGGTTACGCGGATAACCACAGCGTCGACATTCTTGTCTTGCGCGAGCACAACTCTAGCCTCGCACATACGTCGCGTCGGATTTGAGGCGATCGTTTCGCGTGAGCGCGGACATGGTGATTCATGTCGCGGGAATGATCGAACTCAAAAAAATCAGGACGCGACAACGTTGATTTCTCGACTTGTCGTTTTGATGCGATGGAAAATTTGAAGATGTTAGGACTTGTGATTGACGAATGAATAAAACTTGAAGATTGAGTAGGTCCAATCCGCGCATCAAAAATGAACTAGTCTAGACGCAAACAAGAGTTACGTCCCGATGAGAATAATTATTCCGCGGGAGCGTTACATGGTGATTCATGAACCACCGTGGATAATCGGACTCGCGTGAGATCGAGGCACAACATGTTGTTAAGCTAGACGACCTTGTGATCGATTGCGTGAATTGGAATAGATGACTTAGGGAATATGGAATGTGAAATTTTGGTTAGCGACAATTTGTGGCATAGCATATTTGATTCGAGAAGGACTGATAGGCGGATTATGTCGAACGTGTTCGAAGAGATAGACTATGCGAAGATGGTTTGTTGAACGAGCGATATTGAGATGTCATAAAATTGATTAAACGTGAGTTGTCGTAGGATGGCTTTGCTGAATGACTCGGACCCCGTGCGACGAACGTTCGGATGTGTATAGGAAATCTGTGCTCGAAGTTTAGAAATCGGAGTGATGCAAGCTTGGGTAGCAAACCCCCCTACTATCAACTTGGTTTGACCTTAGGATGGGGTCAGTGTTGATTTGTTGTTTGGAAACTATAATTCCAATACTGACGGAAAGACATAGCCTAGCGGTTAGGCAGACGTCCGAGTATGAAGTGGTAGGATTTGTGGAGGCACCACTCGCGAGACTCGGTTGACATGCACGTATATCAGGGACACCCGAATATGTGCACGATCCGACTCGAGTGGTGATGGGGGATTCTCTATCACGAGGCTTGCTTGAAATACATATATTTTGGGGACGCCTGAAATGTGTGCACGATCCAAACTAAGTGATACGTTGAATTCAAGTGAGACTTGAGGAACGGAAAAGTGTCGAGGATTTTGAGATCGTATGTTTCAAAGAAAATATTGAGGGTAGTGCGAGCGTGGCTCGGATTGAGAAAACGCATAGGCGTAGTGTGTGTGTGTACGAGAGTTCTTGAATGTTGAGTAAGGTGATAAGTCAACAAGTAAGTACTCAGTTAGTTTCGAGGACGAAACTTTTTCTGAGTGGTGTATGATGTAGTGCCACGTCCCGCTCAGTCAATCGGAGGAATTGAAACGTCGACGGCGTTCGGACTTAGCCTTACAACGGCTACTCGAAGACATCGCTCGGTCGAGACGACCGCTCGCTCAGGTGGGGTAGTTTCGGTGAACTCGTCTCATCTTTGCCTTCATATAATAAATCGCATATTTTCAACTTGCACAAGTAGGCTTGATAATAAAAGAGACGAATCTACATAGCTAAAGGAAATAATCCCGACGGGTCGAATGGAGTTAGAATATGGAAAGGTCCAACGGTCGGCTTAGATTTGGTGCACGGCGTGCTTTGAAAATGACACTCGGTCCTTCGTTCCGTGGCTTGGAAGAAGGAAAGTTGGTCTTCGACACAAATCTATGAACTTGTCTAAGTCATAGGCGTCGTCCGCATAAATGCTTGATAAAGCATACACGCTTCAACTGCGCAAGGCTTGGCATAGCCTTTGCTCGTCCCTCGGGTTAAGTTGTAGGCTTGAGTAAGTTAGGCAAAGTTATGCCGGTCGACCTAAGTCATTCCAAGTGCTGTCCCGCTCATTCTACGGTTGTCAAGTTTAGTAGTCCCACGATCTCAAGGCCCCTCGACTTGGGTAGGAGTGTTGCGTAGAGCACGATTGGCTTAAGGCACGGTGTACGGACTTAGTATTTGAGGCAAGGACCACAATTGATTTAAAGTGAGTTTCGAGAAAGGACTATCAAATAGGCGTTCATGCGTTGAACAAAATGATAAGGTAATTACAAGGAAAGAATGCTGGCGACCGTGGGTCGTCGAGGGGTCTCAAGGAAAGAAAAAGGCTCGCGACCGTGGGTCGTCGAGGAATCTCAAGGATAGAAGTCTTGAACATGGTTTTAAAAGAGAGGGTAACACTGAAAGAAGGATGACTGTGTGAGACGTCAGTTTGAGTCGAGTCTTGCATGGTCATGGACAACTTGTCGACAAGGGCAAAGTTTCCTCGAGCGGCAACCCTGGGCCATGGGACCGACTCGACCTAGGAGGAAACAGGGTATAGTCGTGCGTAAGGTTTTGGCACGGGTTAAAGCGGAGACTTGCAACGGAGCTTGCTACTTGCGTTGAAAGGTTCCCGATTTAACCAAACTATATGTCTCATGATAGCTTGTGATGCTAGTGGCCAAGTTCATATAGATGTCGACAAATAGCGGCTATCCGCGTGTATGCCTTTGGATTGAGTCGAGTGAATGAGTGTACAAGTTGGAATATAAAGTTTGGGCCTAAGATTTAGCTTCAACATAGGCGTCGTGCTTCGACACGAGATGTGGCGTCGAGTCTCAGGTGTGGACATGTGAGTTGCATAGTTATGGTTTGAGTTGTCATGAGTTTAAGTCAGGAGATGCCGCAAGACAAAGTTGGTCGAGTGACACTTAGTTCACAAGTTGGATGGGACAGTTGATGATTTAGTAGCAAAGGGCCGCGAGGCGGCGATATGATCGAGTCTCATTGAGTTGCGAGGCACGGCCTCAGCAAGGGTTTGTAGCACGGTCACACGAAAATGGAGCCTCATCGCGTAGTTGCGTCTCTGATTTTAAGCCGTAAGACAAACACGACTCGATAGGTTAACATTGTTGGCACGAGAAGGGTCTTGAGGCAAGGTATGAGTTAACGTTGTCGTTGCAAGCACGAGATGGTCTAAAGACACAAAATAAGTAAGTCGTCGGTCCTAAAACTGATCCTAAGGAAAGAGTAGAAAGACAATCGATAAGAAGGGACTAAGTTACACACAAAAGTAAATCAAACGTGTTAATTTTGTATGGGTGGGCGAGGAGCTCATTCCACCAGTACAGTTGAGTACTGACACCCACATAGTTTTTATGTGCAGGCGCAGGTAGAAGCTCGTGGCGCGGAGCTCGCTTGGATGCGTCAAGGCACGGAGTTCCTTGGCAATTTTGAAGCGTGCGGCCGCATGGAGTAAAGACTTATACGAAAAATAATGTTTGGACGTCGCCTTCCGAAGCTTCCGCTGGTTCGAGACATGTATTGAGAGATGAGAGAGAGCTGAGTGACTTGTAATGTGAGAAGAGTGAGCTTGAGAGACTTGTAATCTTGGCCTTGCGCCTTTTGTAAATCTTTGTTCCAATATCAATAAAGAGCTTTCTGTTGAATAACTTGTATTTGTTCTAAATTTCTGCTGCATGTTCAATGTCTCTGCATGGGACTTCTGTGCGACGACCCCGTCGCAGCCGCTGAAATCGGCCGTTATGGAACCCGCCTTGCACGAGCGTAATCTAGGCTCGTACGGCATCACGCCTTAGCGAGGACGATCACTCCTACGGGAGCGGGGGGTGACACCAGACACAATCATATCATCCACATAGATCAGTACATGCAACTCTACCTTCCCTTTAAAAAGAAAAAAAAGGGAATAATCGAAATGAGATTGAATAAATCCATAGGATATCAGAGAAGCAGCAAGCTTAGCAAACCAACAACGTGGTGCCTGTTTCAATCCATATAGAGACTTACGCAGGCGATACACTTTATTGGGTTCACTATGCGAAAAACCTGACGACAACTTCATATATACTTATTCTGTCAGATCTCCATGAAGAAAAGTATTGTGCACATCCATCCGGTGCAAAGTCCAGCCTCTCACAGCTGCAACAGCCAAGAACGCCCGAACCATAGGCATCTTAGCTACCGGGGCAAATGTCTCTGAATAGTCAATCCCCTCAACCTGATGATTACCGAACACAACCAGCCGTGCCTTTAAGCGCTCAACACTTCCGTCGGAGTTGAACTTAATTTTGTACACCCATCGATTTCCCAATGCTTTCTTCCCAGGAGGCAAATCGATAAGACTCTATGTCCCATTATCTTCCAGAGCCTGTATTTCAGTTTGCATAGCCGCGCGCCAGCCTGAATCTCGCGAGACCTGGCGATATGAAGTAGGCTCAACACCTGCAGTGATCGCTGCAAGAAAATCTCTCTGTCCAACAGTAAATGTGATGCCCCAGAACCAGAATACTGGAGAGCGGGAGAATGACTCAGCCAGCTACGTATTACGGGTAGATGAATACCGTATAATACGATCAATACTGTCTAATAAGACGAGGGGGTGCATACTACATAAAAGTCTCTCTATGGTCACTTCCCATCTATTGTCTCAATCATTCAAACAAGAAACAGAAATAAAGAACATGTGAGATAAAGCAGTAAGGTATCCTAAACGCTCAGTCAAAATGTTCATGATATCTGGCTTTACAAAATACAGCCAGATGATGTAGTAAGTATACACAATTGTTATCAGCTGCAGCCTGACTTAGTTACAATTATGCAAAAGTAGGTACAAGACAATCCGACTAACATGTCGGTGCCAAACGGCAAAGTATAAAGTATTTAACAAAACGAGCGGGGAAGTAAGGAACCCACTTGAGTCCTCCTGCGATCATCCCTCTAGTGTTGACCATCTTGGAGGTAGAAGTAAGCTGGATCCTCGGGGACCGGCTCTAAATCTGGCCATGCAAAACCAGAGAGGTTAGAACTCTAATAGCAAGTACCGCAAGGGAGCACGATATGAGGAATGAAGCCAGTAAAAAGAGAATATGATAATAGATCTCTGCTATCTACTAGGATTCACATAACATCACGACACTTCGAACCAACCTCCCAACCAAACAAGGACAGAAGTTGGTCCGTCATGTCCTGATATTTTGGTCATCTCAGTTAGGTAACAGAGTAGATACAGTACACAAATAAATCAATTTAAACGGCCATACAACTACTACGGCTTGCTACTGTGAGTTCCAAGTTATCCTGGATTTATGCAATAGAGGATTCCTCAGTTCTTACTATGTGCAGACAAAGCTAGTCTATCCAGTCAATCAATTGCGCCAATCATGAATTAGACGAGTCCCAGCGGGACGCCCGTCATCAATATACAATATACAATAAATAATATAACCAGATACCGCTCCCTGCCCGTATGGCAGATTTGCAGTATCTGTGGGAACCAGCCGGCCTGTCGGGCACTTAATAGTCCCCAAGAGGGCTGCCATGTAAGAACTCGAAAATCCATTCTCTCCATGCAATCATTATTTTATTTAACTTAATAGTCTCTACGTTGAGCGAAATCCCATGTCGTAGATCATGGTCATTCAAATGAGTACTTTCGTACGGGGTACGATATGCACAACTCTACAACGATACCTGTACGGTTAGGTTGTAGGTCTTACATAGCGTAGTGCAACAATCAAAACTAACCACGGAATAATCATGCCTTGACCATAAAGTACACATGCTGCTTTTGTGGAAAATAAATAAATAATAAATAAATAAATAAATAAATTGAAGCCTGCATGTGTCTGTATGTCAATATTCGAGATTAGCCCGTCGATTTGCAATAGTTCATAGTTAATATGAACGTGTCTCATTCATTCATTTCAATAAGACGACTAGCCAGTCTCTTAGTTCCAACTAGGAAGCATGATCAATTATTTAAATTAAGATATCAATCCTTGTTTATTAATGCCAAGATAACAATCAATGTAAATTAATGTAAAGATGCCAACTAATGCTAATAAATGCCAAGACAATTAATCAATGTCAATCAGTGTCAATTCAGGACAAGAATCAACCAAAAAGACATTAGAGCCAGAGTTCATGCGGCTCACGAGACTTGGGTTTCATGCGGCCGGGAATGAATAGGTTACATGTGGCTGGACAAGCACTACCAAAATACACTCATTTAGCGACGGCTTTTTAGCGACGGAATTTTTCCGTCGGTATTATCGACGGTTTCGTGGCCGCTCAGCGACTGATTTCCGACTACAAGCCTTTGCCATTTTTATTTTAATTTTAGGGGGAGGAAAGGTCGCACATCCGTCGCTAGACTGTCGGTGTTATAGCGACGGATTTACCTCCGTCGCTACACAGTCGATTATTTGGCGGAAATTGTGTAGGAAATTGGCGGGACATTGTTGTGACGACTTAGCGACAGAACATCAGTTGGCACTTATCAAAAACGGCGACTAATGGGCGACGGCTTATTACCAGTCGCTCGTCCGTCGCTATATGAACGTTCCAGACTTTAAATGGAACGACGGGGGGAACTTTTCGCATTTCCCCCAAATTTACCCTCTCTCCTCTCTCTTTCTCTCTCTCTCTCTCTCTCTCTCTCTCTCTCTCGCCGGTGTCGACTTCGGTGATCGGTGTAGGTGTCGTCGTCGGCGTCGGCGTCCTCTCCTCTCTCTCTTCCGAAGGTAACCCCCTCTCTCTCTCTCTCTCGATCTCTCTCTCTCTCTCTTGCGGTGTCGTATAGGGGCTGGGCGGCGCGCTTGGGGCTGGGCCGTCCGGGGCTTGGCGGCTGGCTTGGGGCGGGGGCTGGGCGGTGGGCTTGGGGCGGAGGCGTCGGGGGCTGGGCGACGGGCTTGGGGCTGGGGCGTCGGGTGCTGGGCGGCGGGCTTGGGGCTGGGGCGTCGGGGGCTGGGCGGCTGGCTTGGGTCGGGGTCTGGGCGGTGGGCTTGGGGCGGGGGCGTCGGGGTCTGGAAGGCGGGCTTGGGGTTGGGGCGTCGGGGGCTGGGCGGCTTGCTTGGGTCGGGGTCTGGGCGGTGGGCTTGGGACGGGGGCGTCGGGGTCTGGGCGGTGGGCTTGGGGCGACGGCTTCGGGGGCTGGACGGCTGGCTTGGGTCGGGGGCTGGGCGGTGGGCTTGGAGCGGCGGCGTCGGGGGCTGGACGGCTGGCTTGGGGCGGGGGCGTCGGGGGCTGGGCGGCTGGCTTGGGTCGGGGGCTGGGCGGTGGGCTTGGGGCGGCGGCGTCAGGCGCTGGGCGGCTGGCTTGGGGCGGGTGCGTCGGGGCTATTTGCAACCGACGCACACCCATAAGCACTCTTCATATATATATGCAACCGAACTTCTGGGCGACGGGCTTGGGGCGGCGGGCTTTGGTCGGGGGCGGCGGGTGGCTTTGCTTCTCAAATTCATCTATATCTTATATAGTCGTAGATAAAGTTGACTGTCTTCCGACCCTCATCCCTCGGCAATGATGATACGACAACCTATCACTATATCTTATATAGTAGTAGATGATGTCTTAGTATTACATTAGTGAGTTCATCTTGATTCTGTTACGTTCTTCAGATACTAGATACGATAAGAACATATACTACACCATATGTACAGAACATAGATGATTCACACTAATGTATGCTTGAATGAATCTTGGGTTGTCTTCTGAGCCATCCGTTCTCACACTTGAAGATAAATCGAATTATAACGACGGATATTAGGTTACTCTTCAGGATAATTGATGTCTATTTTATATTAATTTGGTTTGGTCTATATGATTCTTGGATAATTGGCGTGCATTAAATTCGAATGTGCATATTTGGTCTATGTGTTTCTTGGATAATTGGTGTGCATTATATATTGGTTTGGTTTATGCATATTTTTTTGAACAGGGAAAGTGCTCCATTTGCATTAGTCTACGGTACGACATGGTGATCAGGACATATATAGTCCCTGCAGCCATTCGACTGGCGAGGTAGAAACTATGTAGCCGTAGATAAAGTTGCCTGTCCTCCGACCCTCATCCCTCGGCAATGATGATACGACAACCTATCACTATATCTTATATAGTAGTAGATGATGTCTTAGTATTACATTAGTGAGTTCATCTTGATTCTGTTACGTCCTTCAGATACTATATACGATAAGAACATAGATGATTCACACTAATGTATGCTAGAATGAATCTTGGCTTGTGTTCTGAGCCATCCGTTCTGATCAAGCATCTTCCTTCTCCTCTCCTCTCCTCCACCATGGCTCTGAACCAATCTGCTCCTCCCTACTTCCCTTCTTTTTATTTGACTCTCTCAGCCACATATGATATCCAGCTCAAGTGTAGAGTCGGGGGAGAAGAAGTGGGCAGAAAGAGGAGGGGAAAGCAGTACAACCGGCGGCATGACCCGGAGGAAGTACGGAGGTTTTCTTCAACAGCCGTAGGAGAACTATAAGGATATATCTTTTCACAATATGTCATCTTATCAAAGACCCTTCATGTGAATATCATGTTACCGCGGTGTCGGAAGACTAACATGTCATAAGTTTTCTAAGTCGTGTGTTTTGACATAATCTTCCCAACTCTTTCCTCCTATGTAGTAATCTTGCATTATTACATAGCAGGAAAGAGTTTGGAGGATTATGTCAAAACACACGGCTTAGAAAATTATGACATGTTAGTCTTCCGATACCGCGGTAACATGGTTGTCACATTAAGGGTCTTTGACAAGGTGATATGTTGTGAAAAGATATATCCGTATAGTTCTCCTACGGCTGTTGAAGAAAACCTCTGTACTTCCTCCGGGTCATGCTGCCGGCTGTGCTGCTTCCTCCTCCTCTTCCTGCCCACTTCTTCTCCCCCGACTCTACACTTGAGCTGGATGTCATATGTGGCTGAGAGAGTCAAATAAAAAGAAGGGAAGTAGGGAGGAGCAGATTGGTTCAGAGCCATGGTGGAGGAGAGGAGAAGGAAGATGCTTGATCAGAACGGATGGCTCAGAACACAAGCCAAGATTCATTCTAGCATACATTAGTGTGAATCATCTATGTTCTTATCGTATATAGTATCTGAAGGACGTAACAGAATCAAGATGAACTCACTAATGTATGCTAGAATGAATCTTGGGTTGTGTTCTGAGCCATTCGTTCCGATACTTGGCAATTAAGTCATTCGACTGGTGAGGCAGCAACTATAAGGCTACTTGCATGTTCTTCCAACTTTAAATTACAAGATTACTACATTTAGTTACATAAATCACTAACCTCATCGCGGCCAATGTTTACAGTCTTGGTCTCAACTGTCTTCGATTCTATGATCCCATGCTTTCGGAATACTTGATACGATAAGAACATATACTACACTATATGTACAGAACGTAGATGATTCACACTAATATATGCTAGAATAAATTTTGGGTTGTGTTCTGAGCTATTCGTTCCCATACTTGGCAATTAAGCATGTGAAATAGAACTAATTATGTTTAGTTTGTCTTACGATACAGATTTTTACATCCAAATTGAAATGGATCGTTACTTCGTTGTTCGTACATGGATGTACTAGCGGATCAACCTTCTGGACCGTAGGTACTTATAAGTATTGACCGTGTCGGATTAGTATCGATCTATCATTTTGGTATGGACCGTATCGGTTGGTATTGGTCTTAGCGAATTGGTATTGTCCTATCCGATATGTATCGGCTGTATAGCCATTAAGTCATATTGACCTTATCGATTTGGTATCGGCCGTGTTGGATTAGTATAGACTATTTCGGATTAGTATCGTGGAAGGTTTAGTAACAACTGTACTTGGATTTCTCTCTTCTAGAGCTAGATTACCATTGCAAGAGAGTCACGAGAGCGTAGACGGCCAGTTACAGAACATACATACTTCCTTTTCAATCTCGCTTTTTCTGATGGAAAAGGAAGTATGTATGTTACTGTAACTGGCCAATCACGATCTGGTGATTCTTTTGCAATGGTATTCTAGCTCGAGAAGAGAGAAATCCAAGTACAGTTGTTACTAAACCTTCCACGATACTAATCCGAAATAGTCTATACTAATCCAACACGGCCGATACCTATCGGATATGACCGATACCAAATCGATAAGACCAATATGAATCCTAACTATTCGGCCGATACATGTACATATCGGATATAGGACGATACCAATTTGTTAAGGCCAATACCAATATGATACGTCATATACCAAACCGATAGACCGATACTAATCTGATACACTAGATACTAAGTACATCTGGCCTATACCAGCGGATCCATAAATTACTGCACGATAGGCCCAACGACTCCAGTTACATCCGGTTATTGGTGAGTACATGATTACATAGTAATTCTGTTAGTCTTGTGATACAGATTTTTACTCTCTCATGCTACTAACGTCACAACTTTTCCAGTGCTGCACCCTCTAATGATGATGAACGTAAAAAACCAACGTCATAACTTTTATAACTTGAGTAAATTTCTTTACCCTATATGAAAATTTCTGTTGTCAGAAAGATGGCTCCTAGGACTCGTCGAGGTGGTGCTGCTAGTCGAGGAAGGGGTCGAGGCAAGAATCCCTTGGAGGTCGACACGGAGGAAGTCTCCGTCGTCAAACAAGAGCCGGTGACTGTTAAGGAGAATGTGTTACCAAAGGTCGAGGTCAAGAAAGAACCGATGACCATCAGGAAAGAGATTGCTCCCAAGCTTGAAGCTAAGGAGGAGCCACCGTCAGAGAGTAGTAGCATCGGGACCGACCCTCCTATCCCTACAGAAGACCTCAACCAGATTGAGCCTTCGTATGCAAAGTGGCTGATAGAATGGTACATGCCTCAACGCAACTATCATCCCTGGCTGTGAGGATTCATCGTCTGACTTGTGGTCTTTGTTGAGGCCAAAGTCGATTTTTCTATGTGTTTTGGAATATTTGTGAAAATTTTGGAATATTTGTGAAAATTTTGGAATATTTGTGCAATGATCGGATTATAACGATGGATATTAGGTTACTCTTCCGGATAATTGATGTCTATTTTATATTAATTTGGTTTGGTCTATATGATTCTTGGATAATTGGTGTGCATTAAGTTCGTATGTGCATATTTGGTCGATGTGATTCTTGGATAATTGGTGTGCATAATATATTTGGTCTATGTGATTGTTGGATAATTGGTGTGCATTATATATTGGTTTGGTTTATGCAAATTTTTGCGAACAGCTAAAAAGCTGTAATTTTTTTTCAAAATATTCTCAGTTAGCGACGGACTTGTGACCGTTTTGCGACGGATATCACCAGTTTTTGACTACTTTTCGACGGTTATGCCGTCGCTAACTGGATATTTGAAAAATTTTCCCAGTTGGCGACGGATGGTCGACGGACTATCCGTCGGCATGATACATTGTTCAACGGAATAGCGACGGATTATCCGTCGCCCGTGTTCTGGAAATAACAAGAATTTCCAGAACAAGGTCGACGGTTAATCCGTCGCTATTCGGTCGATATATTTCGACGGCAAAGCGACGACTTATCCGTCGCCAAGTTGCTGGAAATGACATGAATTTCCAGGAGCTGGTCGACGGCATTTCTGTCAGAAAACCGTCGCTACTCCGTCACTTGATATTGAAGGTATCGACGGATTAGCGACGGAATGATACGATCTGATACGCTTTTACGACGGTTTATCGACGGAAATTTACGTCGGTATTGTCTACACAGTTCAGTACTTAAAAGCTGAAGTGGACGACAGTCCGTCGGAAATGCGTCGCTAATGCTTCGTATTGTGACGTCGATTATCCGTCGCTATTCCGTCATGTGACGACAACTTAGCGACGGAAGGTTATTAGCGACGAGCTGATTGCCGACGGATTTTTTTGGCCAATATCCGTCGGCAATCGGTCGCTAATAGTAATTACCGTCGTCTTAGCGACGTATGTGGCCGTCGATAAATCGATAAATTTTGGTAGTGAAGGGTGATTCCATGCGGCCAAGTTAGCAAAGCCTTATGCAGCTAGAAACTAAAGGGGTCTCATGCGGCTAATTAAGTCAGGGTCCCTATGCGGCTAGGGTAAGTCATGCAGCTCATGCGGCTGAGAATGGTCAGCGCCATGCGGCTGAGAAGACACGCAGCTCATACGGCTGAGAATGGTCAGCGCCATGCGGCTGTGGGTTAAACTGAGTCCATGCGGCCAAGTAAGTGTAAGCCAATATGCGGCTGAGAGATCTCGTACGCCATGCGGCTAAGATATATATATATATATATAAACTTCATGCGGTCGGAAAGTCGACGGTTCATGCGGCTAATTAAGCCCAAGCTTATGCGGCTAAGAATGTAACATGCGACCGGGCGCTGCATGCGGCCGAATCACTCATGCGGCCAGATACTGCATGCGGCTCAAGAATGACTTGCCGCATGAAAACTCATGCGGCTAAGTACTGCACTTCTTCTCCACTATTCCGAGAAGAAGAACCATGGGAAGCCATTGCTTCCGAGCTCCCTAATTCCTTCATTCCAAACCCAAAACTGGACTTCCATAGGTCAAAATGGGGTAGAACGAAATTCTCTACAACATGGATCCATCAAAACTTAAAGATAACAAAGTTTACTAGATCAAAACCTAAGAAATCCAAAAATATATTAAACTTAGATCTACAAGAAATGAACCATGAAAATTGAAAATGCTAAGTACTAAAGAGGCTCAAAATTAAGTAAGGAAGATGATGGAACAATAATAATGGTGATCCATCAAGAAGCAAGTTTGGCACTTGCCTTGGCGGCTGAGTAGGTGGGGGAGGAGTTATGAGGAAGAAGGAGATTAATGGTGAAGTAATGAAGAGAGAGAAAGGGGATGGCTTTTAAATGAAGGGGTGGTGGTAGGTGGGGGTTGTTTCGGTTCATGATGAACCAACATACTAAACCAAATCCAAGCCGAACCCAAAGCATAGCTAAAGCAGAGTATAAATACAGGAAATAAAATTGCAGGAAATTAATTAACATGAATTTAAAGGGGTTTAACTACAGAGTAATACATGATAAATATTAAATAAATATATTAAAGCAGTACATGTATTAAAAAAAATACGTATTCTGGGAACGGGAAGTGACATCTCTACCCTCCTTAGAGAAATTTCGTCCTCGAAATTTCAAATCCAAGCAGGATAGGAATATCAAAACTAAGCTAATCTAGGTACAAGAAACTTGAGCAAGCAATCATTCTTCAATGTTAACTAGAAGATAACATATCAATATTAACAATCTACGATATTACGTAGTTCTATCTATAGGGTGACAAGCATGAGGGGTTAAGACAATCAAGGTACACGGGAAGAAATATACCTTGTGAGTCAAACAGATGTGGATACCGTGATCGGATATCATCCTCACGTTCCCACGTTGACTCTCATAATGAGTGATGACCCCAATCAACCCGGACAAGGCTAATTGTTCGGTTCTTGAGTATCTTCTCTCTTCGGTCCAAAATGGACACCGGCTGCTCCTCGTAAAACAAGTTGGTACCAACAACCAACTCAGAATGATCAAGGATATGGCTGGGGTCCGATACATATCTTCGTAATTGAGATACATGAAACACGTCATGCACCTCTCGTAACGAAGGTGGAAGGGATAAACGATAAGCAACATCGCCTATCCTATCCAGGATAACGAATGGTCCTACTTATCGCGGACTCAACTTCCCGTGAACGCCAAATCTAATGACCCCACGGGTAGGTAAGATCCACAAGAACACGTGGTCCCCAACAGAAAACTCTAGCGGCCTACGATGCTGGTCCGCCCAATGACGGTGTCAATCCTGCGCAACTCGAAGTCGCTCTCTAATTCCTTTAACCACTTCAACCGTCTGAACAATCAATTTCGGGCCTAGCATCTTCCTCTCCCCGATATCATTCCATGCTAGTGGCGACCTACACTTCTTACCATATAGTGCCTCAAATGGCACCATCTGGATACTGGCTTGATAACTGTTGTTGTATGAGAATTCGACTAAGTGTAAGTGGCTCTCCCAAGACCCTCCAAAATCTAGGGTGCAAGCTCGCAACATATCTTCCAAGGCCTGAATTGTCCTTTCCGATTGCCCGTCCGTCTGTGGATGGTAAGCCGTACTAAATCTCAACTTGGTGCCCAGACTATGATGTAAGCTCTTTCAGAAATGCGATGTAAAACGGGTATCTTTGTCTGACACAATACTGACAGGGACTCCATGCTGCCTGACTATCCATTGCATATACAACTCTGCCAACTTTTCTGTAGATTGTCCTACTCTGAAAGGAAGAAAGTGTGCTACCTTTGTAAGCCGATCTACTATCACCCAAATAGCATCTTTACCACTTGGCGATCTCGGTAAACCGGTCACAAAGTCCATTGTGATGTGCTCCCACTTCCATTTCGGGATAGGAAGTGGTTGCAATAATCCAGCTAGCCTCTGCTGTTCTGCCTTCACTTGCTGACATATCAAGCAACGGGAAACAAATCTAGCTATCTCCCTCTTCATTCCATTCCACCAGAAGTGCTGCTTGATATCTTGTGTCACGCCCCGATTCCGTAGAATCGATAGTCGTCCCCCGGACGTGATGCCGTGCAAGCCTAAGTTGCGCTTGCACAAGGCATAGTCATAATTGTTATCTGAAACACAGCAACAGCAGAATGCGCAGAGTAAATTGAACACACATTATAGAGAAGGAAACATAAGCTTTATTGATAATGAAACTTCATTTTACAGACTCGATACAAAGGTGTCGCGCGGGCTTTTTTACAAACTGACTCCATTACAAAATGAAAGTCGACGAGATAGCCATTCCATACATTCATCCCTTGACTTTACAACCAAAATTACAAACCACCTGGGATGGTGGGAAGGCGCTCCATCTGTCTTCGATGCTTCAACAGCGGAGTCTTCAAAAGGGTTGATCCAAGCTTCAATGCACGGACGAAGCTTCAAAACACGAGCGTTGCCTCCCTTTTACGTAGCACGCCCTTCCAGATCTATCGCACCTGTATAGAGAGCGAGGATCAGTACAATCAACATGTACTGGCGAGTGGCTAATTAATTTCCAGGCTCTCATTTGGTTCAAGAATTTGATAAAATCATACAACTTGCTCATTCAGTGGTCTTTCTAACCATCCTAGATGTTTTCATAAGAAGCATTAGGTTACACCAAGGTTTCTTCCGGCGGAGCGCGCCGTGCGACATAAAACTTACCGTGTTAGTTTATAACAATTTATATCAAGTGTTTGATATGGAGGTCAATTGGCCTAACCAGCCATCTTGGACATAGCCTGGTAATACGGGACCCTTACAACGCAAGTAGCGAGCCCCGATGCAAGCCCCCGTCTTACCGATTGCCTATTACCCAGCTCGGCTAAAACCAGTTTCTTCCTAGGCCGAGTCGGTCCCGTGGCCCCGGGTCGCCGCTCGAAGAAACCATTACCCTTGTCGACAAGTTGTCCAAGTCCATGATAGGTTAACATGGTGTATTTTTAGGATACCGTTGGGGCTTATTATGTGTTCGATTCATTTACTTGGTCGTTTTGCAGGCATGAATTTATTATATCTCTTTTCAACACAACACATTTCTTTTTCCCTTCTAACATACAAGACTAGTATTCTGCAAGCAAATCATTCAATTTTTGTAACATTACCCGAGTTCTCATTTGAAATAGAGGGTCGAGACAAAGGGGGTCAGCCACTCACCTTGAGTTTTGCTTGAGGCGAGGGACTTGTTGGCTGCGCTAGACGTCGCCTACGCGATCACCTGAAATCGCACAAGCAACCGATTAGAACACTGTATTATGCAAGAGTTCGATAGGAAATGCGAGCTCGAAATGTAAACCATGAAAACCATCGAAAACATTCACGAAAACGCATTCGGAAAACCAAAGCCAAAACCAACGCAAGCGGCGTGAAAAGCAGAGCAACGGGAGGTCTCTCCCGACTCAGCCGCAAAGTCAATCCTCGAGACGCAACCCGCTAAATATGGGACTTGGTTCCGAAGAATCCATCCCATAACGTGGAATGGATCTTAATTCAACCGTTCCCGTTCGATCGATTCGATCGATCCCGACCTATCGGTCCCGACCGAGTCGATAGCAACAGTGTTCCTTTCTCGCGCACCCCGTGGACGGATCAACGGGGCACGATGTAGGGACGGGGCACTATACCATAACCAACTAAGAAAAAGTTTCGTCCTCGAAACTTATGAACAGAACCTACCTCTATGAAAACAATGAAGGAAACTTTTCCTTCATCTCAGACTCGAGTTCCCATGTCGACTCTTCTGCCGCATGATTCCTCCAAAGTACGTGAACGAGAGGGATCGTCCGATTCCGCAGCAGCTTATCCTTGCGTTCTAAGATTTGAACTGGCACTTCGACGTAGGATAAGTCGGACTTTAGCTCCAGCTGGCCAAAATCCACCACGTGGCTAGGGTCGTGCACGTACTTCCGCAGCTGGGAGACGTGGAAGACGTTGTGCACACCTTCGAGCGCCGGCGGTAGGGCAATTTTATAGGCCACTGGGGCGACCCGCTCGAGTATTTCAAACGGCCCAACGAATCTCGGACTCAGCTTCCCCTTCGCGCCGAACCGAGTAACTCCTCGCATAGGCGACTCCTTCAGGAACACATGATCGCCCACCTGGAACTCAAGCGGTCTTCGATGGGTATCGGCGTAGCTCTTTTGCCGACTCTGTGCAATCTTCAGTCTTTCCCGAATGAGCTTGACCTTCTCCACAGTCTGTTCCACCAGCTCCGGGCCGAGTATCTGCCGTTCCCCGACTTTATCCCAGCAAATGGGCGATCTGCACTTCCGGCCGTACAAAGCTTCTTACGGCGCCATTTGGATGCTGGACTGATAGCTATTGTTGTATGCAAATTCTGCCAACGGTAGGTGGACGTCCCAGCTTGATTTGAAGTCAATTGCGCAGAGCCGTAGCATGTCTTCGAGAATCTGATTAACGCGCTCCGTTTGGCCGTCGGTCTGAGGATGGTAAGCTGAGCTGAACTGCAACTTGGTACCCAGCGCCGACTGAAGGCTACTCCAGAATTGCGACATGAACCGTGAATCCCGATCAGAGACGATGGATACTGGAACTCCGTGCAGCCGTACTATCTCGTCAAGATAAATCTGTGCCAGGCGATCAACGCTCCAAGTAACTTTGATGGCAATGAAGTGCGCTGACTTGGTTAGTCGATCGACGATGACCCAGATAGCGTCGTTCCCCCGTGGTGTCTTCGGCAGGCCAACAATAAAGTCCATCGTGACATGATCCCATTTCCACTCTGGAATGGCAAGGTTCTGCATCTTCCCGCCCGGTCGTTGATGTTCAGCTTTCACCTGCTGACAGGTCATGCATTGCGACACGAAGAGCGCCACATCTCTCTTCATCCCGTGCCACCAGAAGGTCGTGCGGAGGTCCTTATACATCTTGGTACTGCCTGGATGCAATGTATATTTCGTATAATGGGCCTCCGATATTATCTCCCTTCGTAGTTCTTTATCATCCGAAACGCATAGTCGGCCATTCATTCTCAGCACGCCGGTCTTGTCTTCCGCAAAGTCGGTCGCACTACCTGTTGAAATTCGCTCGCGCATTTTCTTCAGGTACGGATCATCCTTCTGAGCGGTCTTGATCTTTTCCAGCAAACTCGGCTCTAACTGCAGCTGCGCCAACCGTATATCCCTGAATCGAACCCGGAGATCGATGTCCATTTCTTCTAAATCTTGTAGTAGTCTGCGGTCGATGGAGAGCGAGGCAAGATACTTCCGACTCAGAGCGTCCGCCACAACATTTCCCTTGCCTGGAGTGTAGTCGATCGTCAAGTCATAGTTTTTTATCAGTTCGAGCCAGCGCCGCTGTCGTAAGTTCAATTCCTTCTGAGTGAAGAGATACTTGAGGCTCTTGTGGTCGGTATAGATCGCGCACGCCACACCATATAGATAGTGACGCCACAATTTCAACGCGAACACAATTGCCGCTAACTCCAAGTCGTGCGTAGGATAGTTCTTCTCGTGAGGCTTCAATTGTCTCGAGGCGAAGGATATCACCTTGTTCCGCTGCATGAGCACACATCCCAAGCCCTGGCCTGAAGCATCGCTGAATATCTGGAAACCCTCTAGCCCATCCGGAAGCGCGAGTATAGGTGCCGAAATCAATCGCCGTTTTAGCTCCTGGAATGAAGCTTCACAGTCATCCGACCACTCATACGCGACTCCCTTTTGAGTGAGGCGAGTCAATGGCAATGCAATCTTCGCGAAGTCTTTCACGAAGCGTCGATAGTATCCCGCCAAACCAAGAAAGCTTCGAATCTCACTAGCAGACGCAGGCCGCCTCCAATCAGCAACGGCTTCCACCTTCTTCGGATCGACTGCAATACCTTCGGACGAAATGATGTGACCCAGAAAGGATACGCTGTTGAGCCAAAATTTGCACTTACTCTGCTTTGCATATAGATGATTTTCTCGAAGTGTCTGGAGCACGGTCCGCAGATGTTCTGCATGCTGTGCCCTGTCTTTCGAGTAGACCAGAATATCGTCAATAAAGACTACGACAAATTTATCAAGGAAGGGTCGAAATACCCGATTCATCAGATCCATGAAGGCGGCAGGGGCGTTCGTCAGGCCGAATGGCATCACCAGGAACTCGTAGTGGCCGTAACGAGTGCGAAAGGCGGACTTTTGCACGTCGTCTGACTTGATCTTGAGTTGATGATAACCTGAGCGGAGATCAATCTTCAAAAATACCGAGGCGCCTTGCAGTTGATCGAATAAGTCGTCTATGCGGGGCAATGGGTACTTGTTCCGGATGGTGGCTTTGTTCAGCTCCCGGTAATCGACGCACAGACGCAGGGACCCATCCTTCTTCTTTACGAACAATACGGGCGCTCCCCACGGTGAAACACTAGGCCGAATAAACCCTTTATCGAGTAACTCTTGTAGCTGGACCTTGAGTTCCTTCAGCTCGGCGGGAGCCATTCTGTACGGGGCCTTAGAAATCGGTCGAGTATCGGGAAATGTATCGATGCTGAACTCGATCTCTCGGTCGGGGGGCATGCCGGGTAGCTCGTCCGGAAACACATCGGGAAATTCTGCCACAACGTCGGTCTGACCTACGTTTGCACCATCCTGTCGCATGTCTCGGACGGACGCCAAGTAGCCTTCGCACCCAGAATACAGCATCCTCCGAGCAGAGATTGCCGAGATCAACATGCAGGTCGACGACGCCTCACCACACGAAAAGCAGAATTCAGGCACTCCTGGTATGCGGAAAGTGACCGTCTTCCTGGCACAGTCTATGGTTGCGTTGCACGGCCCGAGCCAATCCATTCCCAGAATGATATCGAAGTCATTCATGTCTAGGACCATCACGTCCAGACCAATCTTTTGACCGCCGATACAGATAATCCCGTCGGTACAGGCTGAATTAGTGAGTATAGGTGTGCCCGAAGGTGTGCTCACGCTAAGGTCGAGGTCTAATGATACTAATGGAAATTTGTGCTCGGCGACAAAGTCCGCCGCTATAAAACTATGCGAAGCACCTGAATCAAATAGTACGCGAGCAGGCACATTATTAAAACTAAGTATACATGTCACGACCGTGTCTGATGCAAGCACTTCATCTCGAGTCATGGCATAGACGCGGCCCTGGGCATTGGGGCGACGGTCTTGGCCATTTAGCGGTGCGGGATGATGGGCTCGAGGCGCTGGGACTTGATTCCCTGGACGGTGTTGTTGGGGCGCCGTTGGGTTCGGCCTTCTGGTTGGACACTCATCACGTTTGTGGCCCCTCTTGCCACAGTTCCAGCATGCATCCTCTGGTATCCGGCAGTAGTCGATCGTGTGACCGACTCGGTGACATCGGTTGCAGTACCGTGGATTACGCCCTTGATATCCGCCTTGGGGCCCGTTGTTCGGACGCTTGGTCACGTTGTTTCCTCCCGCGTGGCTAGGGCGTTTGTGATTGTAGGTATGCACAGCGCCGGCAGCACCTGGAGGGTATTGGCTTTCAAGGCGGAGGGCGTGGTTGAGAGACTCCCCCATCGTTGGGTATTTTGGAACGGACACATGGGCGGAAATAGATGGCCGTAGGCCCACTTCGAACCGTCGTGCACGACTCGCCATGGAAGGCAGGTATTGTCCAGCAAACTTGGCTAACTTGTTGAACTCTGCTGCATACTGCCGCACCGTCATATTCCCTTGCCTTAGCTGCATAAATTCATTTTCCTTCTCTTGTCGAACGGCTTCGGGGAGGTACTCGATCTCGAACGCCTCGCGGAAGGTGGCCCAAGAAATTGCTGCTGTCTCGTCGTCGCGTCTGATCGCTCGCTTTTGCACGGCCCACCAGTCGTGCGCGTTCGACCGGAGTAGAAGTTGAGCGCATGCGACTTTCTTGGACTCTTCGACGTCTAGCAGCTCGAACTTGTCTTCCAGTTCCTCTAACCAGTCGATCGCCAAGGAGGGATCTTCTGTGCCGTAGAAGAAAGTACGGCAACTTTTTGTGAATTTCGACACGTCGAAGTTAGAACTTCTCGGTGTTGCATATGTAGGCTCGGGTGCCTCCGGATCGACATCACTTTGTCTGGCCGCAGGCTCGGTCACGGCAGGAGTTGTCGTAGAGTTGTTGTTGTTGGCCACCACCGTCTGTACAATCTGCTGAAGAGTATCAAGCTGCTTCTGCTGCAACTTGAATTGTGCATCGAATCGGGCCTCGAACTGGGTCTGGCGTGCCTCTACCTCCCGTCGATGTGCCTCCGTCTCCCGTCGATGTTGCTCATTCAGGCGTTGATTCTCCAGAGCTTGTTGTTGTTGCGCTTCCAGCATGCGCAACATCCGTCCCATGGCATCGTTTGAGGGTCCGGGCCTCGAGCTACTCGAGCCGCTCGAAGCACTTTCTTCGTTCGCCACATTCACCGTCGCACCTTCTGGGATTTTGAAGGTAAAAAAAAATGCATTAGTAACCAAACTTATTACGGACTCCCTTGTATGGAACGACGTATCTCATCGACACGAGACCAACGATTTGAGACAGAAAACTCGACACTAGAGGCCAAGGACGTAAAGCCGTGCTCTGATACCATTATGTCACGCCCCGATTCCGTAGAATCGATAGTCGTCCCCCGGACGTGATGCCGTGCAAGCCTAAGTTGCGCTTGCACAAGGCATAGTCATAATTGTTATCTGAAACACAGCAACAGCAGAATGCGCAGAGTAAATTGAACACACATTATAGAGAAGGAAACATAAGCTTTATTGATAATGAAACTTCATTTTACAGACTCGATACAAAGGCGCCGCGCGGGCTTTTTTACAAACTGACTCCATTACAAAATGAACGTCGACGAGATAGCCATTCCATACATTCATCCCTTGACTTTACAACCAAAATTACAAACCACCTGGGATGGTGGGAAGGCGCTCCATCTGTCTTCGATGCTTCAACAGCGGAGTCTTCAAAAGGGTTGATCCAAGCTTCAATGCACGGACGAAGCTTCAAAACACGAGCGTTGCCTCCCTTTTACGTAGCACGCCCTTCCAGATCTATCGCACCTGTATAGAGAGCGAGGATCAGTACAATCAACATGTACTGGCGAGTGGCTAATTAATTTCCAGGCTCTCATTTGGTTCAAGAATTTGATAAAATCATACAACTTGCTCATTCAGTGGTCTTTCTAACCATCCTAGATGTTTTCATAAGAAGCATTAGGTTACACCAAGGTTTCTTCCGGCGGAGTGCGCCGTGCGACATAAAACTTACCGTGTTAGTTTATAACAATTTATATCAAGTGTTTGATATGGAGGTCAATTGGCCTAACCAGCCATCTTGGACATAGCCTGGTAATACGGGACCCTTACAACGCAAGTAGCGAGCCCCGATGCAAGCCCCCGTCTTACCGATTGCCTATTACCCAGCTCGGCTAAAACCAGTTTCTTCCTAGGCCGAGTCGGTCCCGTGGCCCCGGGTCGCCGCTCGAAGAAACCATTACCCTTGTCGACAAGTTGTCCAAGTCCATGATAGGTTAACATGGTGTATTTTTAGGATACCGTTGGGGCTTGTTATGTGTTCGATTCATTTACTTGGTCGTTTTGCAGGCATGAATTTATTATATCTCTTTTCAACACAACACATTTCTTTTTCCCTTCTAACATACAAGACTAGTATTCTGCAAGCGAATCATTCAATTTTTGTAACATTACCCGAGTTCTCATTTGAAATAGAGGGTCGAGACGAAGGGGGTCAGCCACTCACCTTGAGTTTTGCTTGAGACGAGGGACTTGTTGGCTGCGCTAGACGTCGCCTACGCGATCACCTGAAATCGCACAAGCAACCGATTAGAACACTGTATTATGCAAGAGTTCGATAGGAAATGCGAGCTCGAAATGTAAACCATAAAAACCATCGAAAATATTCACGAAAACGCATTCGGAAAACCAAAGCCAAAACCAACGCAAGCGGCGTAAAAAGCAGAGCAACGGGAGGTCTCTTCCGACTCAGCCGCAAAGTCAATCCTCGAGACGCAACCCGCTGAATATGGGACTTGGTTCCGAAGAATCCATCCCATAACGTGGAATGGATCTTAATTCAACCGTTCCCGTTCGATCGATTCGATCGATCCCGACCTATCGGTCCCGACCGAGTCGATAGCAACAGTGTTCCTTTCTCGCGCACCCTGTGGACGGATCAACGGGGCACGATATAGGGACGGGGCACTACATCTTGGTACATCTTGGTCCCTCCAGGGTGTATAGAATACTGAGAACTGTGAGCTTCTGTCATAACCTCCTGTCTGATATCTCCACTAGGCACACATAGACGTGATCCAAACCTAAGGGTACCATCTTCATGAATTTGCATCTCCTTTCTAAGTCCTGACTCACATTCTGCTCTAAGCTTCTGAATTCTTGGGTCCTGTGCCTGAGCTGCCTTGATCCTGTCTACCAAGTCAGATTGAACTTGTAGACTTGCCAGAACTCCTACATCACTAGGAAGTATAACTTCGATGCCCATCTCCTGAAGGTCTTCTAAGATGTGCTTCTGGGTTGTCAACATAAATACGCCGCCTCTTCTGCTGAGAGCGTCTACTACCACATTAGCCTTGCCTGGATGATACTGAAGCTCCACGTCATAATCCTTGATCAGCTCTAACCATCTTCTCTGCCTCATGTTCATCTCCTTCTGAGTAAAGATGTACTTCAGACTTTTATGGTCTGTGTACATGTCCACTCGGTCACCATATAAGTAATGCCTCCATAACTTTAAAGCAAATACTACTGCCGCCAACTCCAAGTCATGAGTTGGGTAACTCTTCTCGTGGTCCCGAAGCTGCCTAGATGCATATGCTATCACCTTCCCGTGCTGCATGAGGACACATCCAAGTCCTTTATCTGACGCATCACAATATACAGTGAAACTTTCGGGTCCAACTGGCAATGTAAGAATGGGCGCTGATATCAACTTCTGCTTCAGATTCTCAAATGATGACTGACATTCTGTCGACCAAATGAATGGTACATCCTTCCGTGTCAAGCGGGTCATGGGTGCTGAAAGTCTTGTAAAATCTGATACGAATCTCCTGTAATATCCTGCCAATCCCAAGAAACTCCGTACATCAGCTACGGTCTTGGGTACTGGCCAACTCTCTACTGCTTCTACCTTCTTGGGATCCACTGCTACTCCAGCTCCTGATATGATATGACCCAAAAATGAAATATAATCCGTCCAAAATTCACACTTGCTGAGCTTGGCATACAACTGGTTCTCCCTCAGAACCTGCAACACTTTTTTGAGGTGGTCTTCATGCTCCTCTTCACTAGCAGAGTATATAAGAATGTCGTCGAGAAACACGACGACAAACCGATCTAAGTACGGCATAAAGATGCGGTTCATCAAGTCCATAAATATTGCTGGAGCATTGGTCAAACCAAACGGCATTACTAAGAATTCATAATGCCCATACTTCGACCTGAACACTATCTTGGGAATGTCTTCCTTCCGAACCCTCACCTGATGGTACCCTGAACGAAGATCTATCTTGGAGAAAACTCTAGCCCTGCTCAACTGATCAAATAAGTCGTCGATTCTTGGTAGTGGGTACTTGTTCTTTGCTGTTGCCGCGTTAAGCTTCTGGTAGTCGATACACAATCTGAATGATCCATCCTTCTTCCCTACAAGTACCACTGGTGCTGCCCATGGCGATATGCTAGCTTGGATAAACTTCTTCTCCTTCAGTTCCTCTATATGATGATATACCTTGACTTGTTCTGAATCCGCCATTCTATAAACCCGATCTGATATCGGTTTAGTTCCAGGTGCCAATTCTATACTGAACTCAATATCTCTAACCGGGGGTAGACCTGGAAGTTCTTCGGAAAATACATCAAGAAACTCTTCAACTACCTTCGAAACTTGAACTTCTTCCATTGCCGTTATTACTCCCTGCTCTTGCTGAGTTGCCTCTGATCTGACTAAGGTGAATCTCTTCATGCCTGGAATATCAAAAGATATACTCCCACTACGACAATCTATTGTCGCATGACTGTCTTTCAGCCAGTCTATGCCTAAGATAACGTCGAAATTTCTAACAAAAAATTCTATTAACTGGGCGGGTAAGGAATGCCCGCAAACTACAACGCTACATGCTAGAATAACTCTACTAACTCCTACGAGTCCATTACCAGTGAGTATATTTAACCTCCCTGGCAATATTTCGAACTCTATTCCTAGCCGTGTCGCAAATTGTGCAGATATAAATGAGTGTGATGCTCCCGAATCAAACAATGCTACTATGGGATATAAGGCGACGAGAATGTTACCTGCCACAACATCTCCCGAAGCTAATGCCTCTTCCAAGGACAGAGTGAATGCCTGCCCTCGACCTCCTAGCTGGTTCCCATGCTGCGGCCTAGCCTGGTGCTGGTGCTGGCCCCTTCCTTGATGATGCTGGGGTGGTCTATGCTGGTGTTGCTGCATCGGAGGTCCCTGCTGCCGAAACATCTGAGCCTGCGGCATTAACGGACGCTGGGCCAATGGTCTCACTGCCACTGCTGGTTCTCGATACTATCCTGCCCCTGGTGCTGGCAGAGCAGGAAACTGCTGCACTGGTCCTCCTGACCTCGAATTCATGGGACATGTGGTAACCCGATGATCTGAATTTCTACATATCAAACACAGTCCGTTCAATGCCCGACACACATCTCTAGTGTGCCCTATCTTCCCACAATAAGTGCAGCCCGCTGGGGGTTGCTTGTTCTTCCTTGGTTGCTGCTGCTGCTGCCTGGGTGGTGGTGCTGGCCCTCGTATCGCCACATCGTGAATACAAATGCCAGGGGATGGTGCTGTTGTTCGGGGCGCTACTCCCCCTCCTCCTTCCATCTGACTGTGGGATCTCTTCTGACCCCCAGTCCTTGTCGTGATCCTCTGAATGGTGATCTCATGTCTTCGAGTTGCCGTCAATACTTCGTCAAAAGTCTGGTAATTGTGCCCCTCTATCAATTACAAGAGCTCAAGATGAAACCCTTGCTGGAACCTCATCGCCCTCTGGCGCTCCGTTGCTACCATCTCTGGGGCAAACCTACTCAATCTGCAGAACTCCGCTGCATAAGCATCTACCGTCTTGCCGGCCTGCTTGTGGTTTATAAACTTCTGTTGTAGCTCAAACTGTGCCACAACTTCATAGTACTTCGTCTTGAATCTTGCTGTGAAATCGTCCCAAGCAACGGGACGTCTGATACCTACTTCCTCTGATTCCCACCAATCACGTACGAGATCCTGAAATAACAACTTCACCTGATCCACACGTTCTTCTGCCGGTACCTTAGCTGCCGTCAGAACAGCCTCAATATCCTTAAGCCATGCATCTGCTGAAATAGCATCTTCCGTGTCCTCGAAACGGCGGAGGTTGTACTTGCAAAACCTGGTTGATGCTCCTGAATCTGGCCTCGCCCCTCTTTCCAATGTCGTCGGTAATCCTTGGTTGAGTAGTACATTCTGCTCTTGTAACTGAGCGTGCATGCGCTGCTGGGCTAACATCTGGTGTTGCTGAGTAGCCATCATCTCTCTCATGATCTCCAGAAGAGCCGGTGTGTCCACTTCCACAGGGGTAGGTGGAACTGTTAGTGGTGGTGGAACCTCCGGATACTGCGATCCAGCTGCTGCTTCTACTATCACTTCTTTCTGGATAGTCTCTGGAGGTAGTACTGGCCCGTGTTGCTGACCAACCTGATCATGTTGTCCATGCTGTCCATGTTGTTGCTGTCCAGCTCTGACAGGTGCGGACGAAGTGCCCCTAAGAAAAGGGACAAGAGAACAATCAAACGACCGGACACGAAGGATCAATGAAGTCAAGGGATACTGGAATGTCAAGCTGGAGTTGAGAATCAACAAATCATGAGATCAAGGGGGGACATGTGTGATTGAGACATCCTATTAAAACACCCCACAAGTCTGAAATCCGACCTGCATGGGCCACCACTAAAACCTTGTCACGTCCCAGAACCAGAATACTGGAGAGCGGGGGAACGACTCAGCCAGCTACGTATTACGGGTAGATGAATACCGTATAATACGATCAATGCCGTCTAATAAGACGAGGGGGTGCATACTACATAAAAGTCTCTCTATGGTCACTTTCCATCTATTGTCTCAATCATTCAAACAAGAAACAGAAATAAAGAACATGTGAGATAAAGCAGTAAGGCGTCCCAAACGCTCAGTCAAAATGTTCTTGATATCTGGCTTTACAAAATACAGCCAGATGATGTAGTAAGTATACACAATTGTTATCAGCTGCAGCCTGACTTAGTTACAATTATGCAAAAGTAGGTACAAGACAATCCGACTAATATGTCGGTGCCAAACGACAAAGTATAAAGTATTTAACAAAATGAGCGGGGAAGTAAGGAACCCACTCGAGTCCTTCTACGATCATCCCTCTAGTGTTGACCATCTTGGAGGTAGAAGTAAGCTGGATCCTCGGAGACCGGCTCTAAATCTGGCCATGCAAAACCAGAGAGGTTAGACCTCTAATAGCAAGTACCGCAAGGGACCACGATATGAGGAATGAAGCCAGTAAAAAGAGAATATGATAATAGATCTCTGCTATCTACTAGGATTCACATAACATCGCTATACTTCGAACCAACCTCCCAACCAAACAAGGACAAAAGTTGGCCCGTCATGTCCTGATATTTTGGTCATCTCAGTTAGGTAACAGAGTAGATACAGTACACAAACAAATCAATTTAAACGGCCATGCAACTACTACGGCTTGCTACTGTGAGTTCCAAGTTATCCTGGATTTATGCAATAGAGGATTCCTCAGTTCTTACTATGTGCAGGCAAGGCTAGTCTATCCAGTCAATCAATTACGCCAATCATGAATTAGACGAGTCCCAGCGGGACGCCCGTCATCAATATACAATATACAATAAATAATATAACCAGATACCGCTCCCTGCCCGTGTGGCAGATTTGCAGTATCTGTGGGAACCAGCCGGCCTGTCGGGCACTTAATAGTCCCCAAGAGGGCTGCCATGTAAGAACTCGGGAATCCATTCTCTCCATGCAATCATTATTTTATTTAACTTAATAGTCTCTACGTTGAGCGAAATCCCAGGCCGTGGATCATGGTCATTCAAATGAGTACTTTCGTACGGGGTACGATATGCACAACTCTACAACGATACATGTGCGGTTAGGTTGTAGGTCTTATATAGCGTAATGCAACAATCAAAACTAACCACGGAATAATCATGCCTTGACCATAAAGTACACATGCTGCTTTTGTGGAAAATAAATAAATAATAAATAAATAAATAAATTGAAGCCTGCATGTGTCTGTATGTCAATATTCGAGATTAGCCCGTCGATTTGCAATAGTTCATAGTTAATATGAACGTGTCTCATTCATTCATTTCAATAAGACGACTAGCCAGTCTCTTATTTCCAACTAGGAAGCATGATCAATTATTTAAATTAAGATATCAATCCTTGTTTATTAATGCCAAGATAACAATCAATGTAAATTAATGTAAAGATGCCAACTAATGCTAATAAATGCCAAGATAATTAATCAATGTCAATCAGTGTCAATTCAGGACAAGAATCAACCAAAAAGGCATTAGAACCAGAGTTCATGCGGCTCGCGAGACTTAGGTTTCATGCGGCCGGGAATGAATAGGTTACATGCGGCTGGACAAGGGTGATTCCATGCGGCCAAGTTAGCAAAGCCTTATGCAGCTAGAAACTAAAGGGGTCTCATGCGGCTAATTAAGTCAGGGTCCCTATGCGGCTAGGGTAAGTCATGCAGCTCATGCGGCTGAGAATGGTCAGCGCCATGCGGCTGAGAAGACACGCAGCTCATGCAGTTGAGAATGGTCAGCGCCATGCAGCTGTGGGTTAAACTGAGTCCATACGGCCAAGTAAGTGTAAGCCAATATGCGGCTGAGAGATCTCGTGCGCCATGCGGCTAAGATATATATATATATATAAACTTCATGCGGTCGGAAAGTCGATGGTTCATGCGGCTAATTAAGCCCAAGCTTATGCGGCTAAGAATGTAACATGCGACCGGGCGCTGCATGCGGCCGAATCACTCATGCGGCCAGATACTGCATGCGGCTCAAGAATGACTTGCCGCATGAAAACTCATGCGGCTAAGTACTGCACTTCTTCTCCACTATTTCGAGAAGAAGAACCATGGGAAGCCATTGCTTCCGAGCTCCCTAATTCCTTCAATCCAAACCCAAAACTGGACTTCCATAGGTCAAAATAGGGTAGAACAAAATTCTCTACAACATGGATCCATCAAAACTTAAAGATAACAAAGTTTACTAGATCAAAACCTAAGAAATCCGAAAATACATTAAACTTAGATCTACAAGAAATGAACCATGGAAATTGAAAACGCTAAGTACTAAAGAGGCTCAAAATCAAGTAATGAAGATGATGGAACAATAATAATGGTGATCCATCAAGAAGCAAGTTTGGCACTTGCCTTGGCGGCTGAGTAGGTGGGGGAGGAGTTATGAGGAAGAAGGAGATTAATGGTGAAGTAATGAAGAGAGAGAAAGGGAATGGCTTTTAAATGAAGGGGTGGTGATAGGTGGGGGTTGTTTCGGTTCATGATGAACCAACATACTAAACCAAATCCAAGCCGAACCCAAAGCATAGCTAAAGCAGAGTATAAATACAGGAAATAAAATAAAGAAATAAAATTACAGAAAATTAATTAACATGAATTTAAAGGGGTTTAACTACAGAATAATACATGATAAATATTAAATAAATATATTAAAGCAGTACATGTATTAAAAAAAATACGTATTCTGGGAACGGAAAGTGACAGTAAATATATTATAACTTAGAAATTGTGTTAGAGAATACGAAGTACCTGAGGATGTGACGGGAACAGATGAACTGTGGTGAAGGGGGGACTTTTACTTCGAACAGCATTAGTCACAAAATCCCGTAATCGCACTGGCTATTATTTCTTTCTCATTCCTCTTCCCAATATTACCTCGTCGGGCACCTCTGGCAACACTGTATCCCCTGTATCATCAGTAGTATACGCATCACCCCCAGCGGACTCTCCTGTCAATACTTCTGCAGCTACCTGTGCATCCTCGCCACACGGTGCCGAGCCGCCAGCAACCACTCCGGCCTCAGCCACCGTAGCCGGCACCATCCCAAAAGCCTCTATATCATCTCCCGGCACCTCAACAGATGTATGGCGTGTCGCAGAAGACATCTCGCTAGCAGAGCCACACCCAGAAAATTCTTTTTCATAAAAAGTAACATCACGGGACACAAAAAATTTACCAGTCTCCAAATCATACAGTTTCCATCCCTTTTTATCAAGTGGATACCCAACAAAAATACATTTTCTACTCCTGCTAGCAAATTTATCATGTCGAAATTTCAAATCATACGCATAGCACAGACAACCAAAAATACGTAGATGATCATACAAAGGAGCCGAACCATATAAAACTTCATAAGGAGACTTAAAATGTAAGATACTAGAAGGTGTTCTATTTATCAAATAACATGCGCCCAGAACACATTCTCCCCAAAAATCTACAGAAAGAGAACCCTGAAATCTCAATGCCCTGGCTACATTTAAAATATGTCGGTATTTTTTTTCCACCCTTCCATTCTGTTGAGGTGTCCCAACACAGGATGTTTGGAACAATATACCTTGAGATGAAAAATAATCTCGTAAACAATTAAATTCAGTACCATTGTCACTCCGTACACGACGTACATCGGCCCCAAACTGACGCTTCACCATAGCAATGAATTTAAGAAACATAGAATAAACAGCACACTTATCCTTCAATAAAATAACCCAAACAGCTCTAGAAAAATCATCCACCAAAGTCAAAAAATATCGTGCCCCATTAGATGACGGAATACGATATGGTCCCCACAGATCACAGTGTATAAGTTCAAAGCATCTCAAAGCACGACTACTACTATCAGGAAAAGCATCACGAGTCTGTTTAGCTTGATGACAAATATCACAAGCCTTATGAGAAAATATACTACTACTAGAGAGAAAAGGTAAAGTCTGCATTACTTTATCTGAAGGAGCCCCAGTCTACTATGCCAAACCTCGGAATCACTCTCTCTGCATGCCAGGATCACCGAAGCCAAAGAAGCTGGAACCTCCCCCAAGAAGTAAAGTCCACCCCTTTGTTCACCTGCTTCAATCACCATCCTCGTACTTCGATCCTGAACAAAACACAAATCAGAAGTAAATAACATATCACAATTTCTGGCACCAATCAATTATGAGACAGAGATCAAGTTGCAAGTCAATGTCGGAACATAAAAAATATTCGTCAACACCAATGAAGCAGTCAAAAATACTTTGCCTCTTAGAACAGCCTCAACAGTGCTCCCATCAGGCAAAATTACAGGACAGACATGGCCCTCAAAGCAATCAATGAAACAGTCACGAGAACCTGTCGCATGAAGAGTAGCCCCAGTATCGAATATCCAAGTGACAGAAGAATTCTTATCCATCAGACGATCGGAGTTTGAAGAACCAGGGTTGGAAGGATTGTCGTTATCCAGCAAGCTCATCAGTTTCTGCCATTGTTCACCTGAGAGTGGTGAATGATACCCTCCATACATCATATCCGTCGAACTCCCAGCAAGACCAGCAGGGACACCATGACCAGCAGCGACGACATGATCAACAACCCCTGTGCCACCAGCACCGCGTCCCCCATCACGTCTCTGCTGTGGTGCCGGGCCTCTGCCACCACCAGCACCACGTCCGCCCTCACTCCAAGGACGAGTCTCCCACCACTCTGGATAGCCAATCTTGGCAAAGCAAGTTGTAACATCATGACCTGTTTTCTTGCAATGAGTACAGATCATACCTGATTTGTCCCTGAAATATGAGGTTCTACTATTAGAAGTAGTAGAAAGACGAGGTGAAGTCTTGATAGCCAGCGCCAACACCTCCTCAGTAGCGGATTGGACCTGGGATTTTTGCATATCCTCCTCCTCACGGACTGTCTGGTATGCCCGATCTAAACTTGGCTGAGGATCATGAGCCAGAAGATTCGATCGGGTATGACCATACAACTCAGCATTCAACCCATACATAAAGTCCTGAAAGTGGTCTTCATCCCTCATAGCCTGTAGCTTTGCAGCAAGTTCACCACAGGTACAAGTAGGCAATGGAAAATAAGCACCTTGTTCATCCCACAAAGACTGCAAATTTCCAAAGTAGGTTTCCACAGACATCGACGCCGTTTGTTTGCACTCGGCCAAAGCCACCTTAATTTGTTGCTTCCGAGTGCCATTGCTAACAACAAATCTTTTCTCCAACAAGTTCCACAATGGATAAACCTCCTCAAAGTACGACAAAGATTTCTTCAGAGACGGATCAATGGTATTAAGAACCCATTGAACCAATAGCGCTTGCACACATCTCCAATCAAGAAATTTACTAGCATCATTAACAGGTTTGATTTCAGTACCTTCCAGAAAGGTGATCTTTCGCCTAGAGATCAGGAAGAGACGTATCGACCGAGACCACTCAGCATAGTTCGGTCCACGAAAAACAATAGGAGTAATGATATTTCCTGGTTGATCAGCAGAACTCAGAAAATATGGATCCTTCGGATTAGGATAATTTGGGTTGTGTGCACCGCCACCCCCAGTCGCGATGGAGTAGCTGGACGCAGCATCATCAGCCATCGTTGAAGTCGGGTGTACAAAATAAAGTACAACTCCAACGGATCGGTCGAACGAGCGGCGAATCGGCCGCAGATGTACGGGGTCGGCGGCGAATCGGCCGCTATCGGGGCGCCGGATCTGGCGCGTAGGGGTCTGGGTCGGTGGCGGGGTCAGGCGCGGTCAGGCGCGGGATCGTCGCGGGATCGGCCGCGTACGGTCAGGCCGTAAGGCTGGAGCCTACGGCGGCGGATCGGCGCGGGAGCGGGCCGGGTGGATCCTGACTCCGCCAGGCGGACGGGGTCGGATGGACGGATGGGGCCGGGCGGACCGGGCGGACGTCGGGCGGACGTCGGGCGGAGCAGTCGGACACCGGGCGGTCAGCTGTTCGGCAGCCGGGCGGAGCAGTCGGACCCCTGTATTTAGGGTTCGCCGGGGAGGAGGGGCGCCGGATCGGACGACGGATTCAGGTGGAGAGGTAGGGTTTGACGGCTAGGATTTTTCGGGAGGCTCTGATACCATGTAGGAAATAATGATGCCTTGCATTGAAGGAGACTGTTTACAATATATATAGTGCTACACGATTGGGCTTATGGACCATATTTACATTAGTTACAAATATATTATAATCTAACAGAAACATCTCGCTAGGAGTGAGACCAAAATATTGATCCATGAAATACCTCATATAATGCATATGAACTTAATACTTACTGTGTTATACCTTGTTTTTATTCTGCGAATACCATATTGCTGAAGTGCTGAGGAAAGGTGTGAACAAGGAGCTCTATAAATCCTCGGTTAAGACATTTAACCAATGCATATATTTCATTCTCCTCCCATCAATCACAATTTGAAATCAGTTACTAACCTTATTTAACAGCCTCAAGCTATGAACCAATAAAACCAATAAATCAGTTACTAACCTTATTTAACAGCCTCAAGCTATGAACCAATAAAACCAATAAATCAGTTACTAACCTTATTTAACAGCCTCAAGTTATTTAACATTCGTAACTAACTCGCAGATACAAAACCAATAAATCAGCTCATTTTGTTAGGATGTTACTGACAATACTGACTGATCTGATGATACTAGTCAAGTTTTGAAACATTACACGATTCCTTGGATTTTACTCTGATAATTGAACATATCTGCAATCTAACGGCTCATTTGGCAGAAATTTAAATTCTGTGTACATACGCAAGGTTAACTTCACAGAAATTGATCGGCGCAAAGTTGTGAAATCCATCTACACCTAACCCCAATCTATTATTTATTAGAAAACTGGGCTGAGCCTAGACTCACATTTTGGTCGGACACGGTCTAACACAGACGACAATGGGTCTCGGTCCTGAATCTACATAAATGCATATGGTTTAAACGTGTAAATGACAGGTTGTGTAAAGGGCTGACAATGAGCTAGACTTTATATATCTCGCTTGGTTCGCGGAAATGAAAGGAAATTATTTTTTTTCTCTTGTTTTTTTTTTCTATGAAAAATTATAATTTTCATTAAAAAAAATTTTTTTGGTATTTGAAAATGTCAGAAAATTGGAAGGAAAAGTAATACTTGGGGTGGGAAAACAAATCAATGGGGGTGGATCCGGAAACCTTTTTATTTTTCTTTTTTTTTTTGGAATGTTATGTTTTCCGCCGGTTTTTGGCCTGCCACTGGCCCGCTGGCCACATGGCAGCCGTCCGTTGGAGGATGGGGGCAGCTTTTCCCCGCCCTGCACCGCCCCGCCCAAAAGGCTTTTCCGTTTTTTCTTTACTGTTTCTTTTTTTTTTTTGACATCGAAATGTAGAAAATGAAAAAAAAAAAAAAAAAATTTGAGACCCTGAGTTTGCAATCCAAACATGACCTTTGGTCTTAAATAGTAAGGTCCAAGCTGTGTTATAGCAGCCATGCAACTCTGGTTATGGCCCAGGTGCATGAAAAAGTGCTTCAGTCAAACTGTTTGTGTAATTTGGTTTTAAAAAGTTGATTCTTATTATCTTGTAGACAATAGATAGGTATGAAAGAGATTTGGGCCTAAATAGACCCTTACTTGATCAGTAATTTAATCAGACCCAAAACACTAAGCCGAGGTCCAACAACTAAGCAATGATTTAAGCCCAAGCCTGGGGGGAAAATAGCATAGACTTGTTGCCGTTAGGATAAGTTGGGATTATTTATTAGGTACCTGTAATTGTCAAAGAAGTTTCTGCAATATCTACGAATTTGCAGAATGGGTTATCAAAATAAATCTTAATTTATAAGAGAAGCTATAAATTTTATTTTCTAAAATTTTTAATAATTTGACTATTGCAAAGCCCGCAAGTATGAGACCAATTTTGGCAATGTTGTCTCCATAGGGCTTTGATGAACCTAATATGCTTACTAGATTCTACTGGTTGTCAATCGTAGTTAAGATTCCAATATAATAATTTAACAGTTTTAAAATATATTTTGAAAAATTGAAAGAAAGGAGAAAAAACAAAAAAATTTGAAAAAAATATTTTTTTTAAACAAAAAAGGTGGAGGATACAATGAAAAAAAAAAGCACGAGTTTTACATTTTAAATATTGGAATAGATGTCCGAACTCTCTAATCTAGTGGTAGTGGAGCGGACATCTGGAGTGGTCGGCAGGGTTCGAGTTCCCTCATGGTGTGTGCATGTGGGATATATATATATATATATATATATATATATATATATATATATATATATATATAAAAGAAAGATCAAGATTTCCACACTTTTTGCATCCCCATGCATCCTCCTTATTTGTACCGTTGCAGCACAAGTGGTTAGGAGATAGATTTCCGGTGGAAGCGTTTGCCACAATTACCTTCTTTCAATAATAATAATAATAATAATAAAATAATAATAATAATAATAATAATAATAATATATATATATATATATATATATATATATATATATATATAGGACTTGCGTCAGTTACTATAGAGTTTGAAATGGGCCGCCACTAAAGGAAACATCGGTCCACTTCCATAAATGATGCAAATAATGCTACAAGTTTGGTCCTAACTCAAAGTACAAGTTAGATACCATCTTTCATCAAAAGCCCACAGCTAGAGATCATATGGTACATGGTGTACAAGAAAAAGACTTCAACTAATTTTTTTTTCCAAAAAAAGCAAAATTTCCAAATCTTGAAAGCGTCTTCTGTTTGAGTTGCTTTTCGAGGATAGAACTCCCTTGTTGTAGTTGTTATGTAAGTTTTCTTCACTAGGAGGTATTTGTCTGGTTACAATACTTTCTGTATGTGAGTCCATTTTAAAGCTATGCGATGATCGTCTCCATTATCTTGTTTGAAACCTATGTCCGGTTCAAGACCGTTGCTAGCTAGGAGTCCCTTGTTAGCAATTCGACAAACGAGAGAAATTTGAGATGGCAAAAGTACGAGTATAAATCGACTCATTGCAAATAGAATACGTTCAAAAATTCGGTCATATATTCGAAAAATAAAAATATTGAAATTAGAAGCTTCACATTCTTAAATATGTTGTCAAATTTGATTAATTAAACAAGTTCTCAGCACCTTTTTTATTTCAAATTTTTCAATAATTTATACATAACACGTTTAAAATTTCGTATGCTTAAAGTTTACGTACTGATTTGGATCTGTCAAAAGTATGCAAGTATTATACGTTTATGAAAGATACGAAAAAATTTGCGTATAATACGAGTTTTATTCGGATGATTGCTAACAAGGGCTAGGACTAGTACACGACACTAAAGGGGCGTTTGGTACGCGGTATTTTTTTTTATTCCCGAAAAAATTTAAGATGGGAATCTATTACCACGTTTGTTTGGCTTATAAAAAATTTATTCCCGGGAATTATAAATACCCGGATAAATAGTTTACCCACAAAACATAGGAATTCTATCCCTTGAGAATAGGTGGGTATTTTTTTTTTGCCCGGACAAAAAAAAATTGTCTAAATTTTTTCTTCTTTTTTGATCAATTTTGATTAGTTTTTAACATTTTTTTCTTTTTCTGTCGTTTTTATCGTTTTTTGTCATTTTTTGTCGTTTTTACCAATTTTTTGTCGTTTTAAGCAATTTTTTGTCATTTTTACCCATTTTTTGTCTTTTTTTGTCACTTTTCGATTTTTTTTTGTCGTTTTTATCACTTTTTTTGTCATTTTTTTGTCGTTTTTACCAATTTTTTGTCGTTTTAAGCGATTTTTTTATCGTTTTTACCCATTTTTTTATCTTTTTTATATTATTTTTTGTCGTTTTTATCGTTTTTTTGTTATTTTTTGTCGTTTTTATCAATTTTTTTTTCGTTTTAAGCAATTCTTTGTCGTTTTTACCCTTTTTTTTTCTTTTTTGTCACTTTTTGATTATTTTGTCTTTTTATCGCTTTTTTGTCGTTTTTATCCATTTTTTTCGTTTTAAGCAATTTTTTGTCGTTTTTACCCATTTTTTGTCTTTTTTTTGTCACTTTTTGATTATTTTTTGTCGTTTTTATCCAATTTTTGACCTTTTTGTCGCTTTTTTTTTATCAATTTTTGTCGTTTTAAGCGATTTTTTATCGTTTTTGTAGGTTTTTTGTTGTTTTTACCGATTTTTAGTCGTTTTTTAGTCGTTTTTGTCGGATTTTTTTTTTCACTTTTTGGTCATTTTTACTGATTTTATGTCATTTTTTATCATTTTTGTCGCTTTTTTTTTTGTCGCTTTTACCTTTTTTGTCGTTTTTGTCGCTTTTTGGTTATTTTTTGTCGTTTTAACCGATTTTTTCCGTTTTAACCGATTTTGTGTCCTTTTTTGTCGTTTTTATCGATTATTTTTCATTTGTCTCTTTTTGGTTATTTTTTCTCGTTTTAACCGATTTTTTGCTATTTTTTTCGTTTTTAACCGATTTTTTGTCATTTTTTGTCGTTTTAACCGTTTTTTTTTTGTTTTTTGTTGTTTTTTCCGTATTTTGGTTTTTTTTGTCGTTTTTACCGATTTTATGTCGTTTTTGTCATATTTTGGTTATTTTTGTCGTTTTTACCCTTTTTTCGTTATTTTGTCGTTTTTACCGATTTTTTTTTGTTTTTACCGATTTTTTTGTCTTTTTTACCGGTTTTTTTTAGGGAGGATTTATGAAATGCCCAAAAACTAAAAAAGTTTTATGTAAAACCCACCGCTAAAAAAACTTTCATCGCGTGCCCAGAATTAGAGAAACTTATCCAAAGCGGGTTCCAAATGACCATTTTGTCCTTCCTTTTAATTTATTGAAAACACCCACGAAACTGCTCTTAAAAAAAACGTTTCGATACTTCATCTTCTTCCATACGCTGTTCACTTTCGAATCTAGGTTTTCTCCTCAAAAATCTTCAAAAACTCGTCGGAAAATTTCGGAAAGACCGGGACAAACGGCAAAAGTGCTAAAACGGAGGTCCAAACATCATTTTTTTACGATTCTAAAATTTCGGAAGGC
The DNA here is from genome assembly GCA_029216955.1 of Iris pallida. NCBI lineage: Eukaryota > Viridiplantae > Streptophyta > Magnoliopsida > Asparagales > Iridaceae > Iris > Iris pallida. The sequence goes on from JANAVB010044220.1 coordinate 1,407,399, forward strand.
CGTCTAACGATAAAATCGTTACTTTCAGTCTCCTCGACGATACGCTCATTTTGCGACAAACGGAACCTCGTTTCGACCTCCCAGTCAAAAGTTATGGCTCTCCAAAGTTTCAGCTGACCATAAAATGCAGGAGTATGGTCATTCTCCGTATTAGAACACGAAAAATGTTAATTTCGCATGAGGGTGGTCATTCTCCGTGTTAGTAACACGGAGAATGTCATTCTCCGTCTTAATTTACACGGAGAATGACATTCTCCGTGTTACTAACACGGAGAATGGCATTCTCCGTCTTAATTTACACGGAGAATGACCATTCTCCGTGCTAAATTACACGGAGAATGACTATTCTCCGTCTTAATTTACACGGAGAATGCCATTCTCCGTGTAGTTTATCACGGAGAATGGTCATTCCAGTGTTAAAACACAGGAGAATGACCATTCTCCATGTTAGAAACACGGAGAATGTCATTCTCCGTGTTAAATAAAACGGAGAATGTTATTCTCCGTGTTAAATAAAACGGAGAATAGCATTCTCCGTGTAATTTAGCACGGAGAATGGTTATTTCAGTGTTAAAACGCAGGAGAATGGCATTCTCCGTTTTAAATAAAACGGAGAATGACGTTCTCCGTGTTAAATAAAACGGAGAATGGTCATTCTCCGTGTAATTTAGCACGGAGAATGGTCATTTCAGTGTTAAAACACGGAGAATGGCCATTCTCCGTGTTAGAAACACGGAGAATGTCATTCTCCGTTTTAAATAAAACGGAGAATGGCATTCTCCGTGTTAATTTACACGGAGAATGGTCATTCTCCGTGTTAAATAAAACGGAGAATGGTCATTCTCCGTGTAATTTAGCACGGAGAATGGTCATTTCAGTGTTAAAACGCAGGAGAATGGCCATTCTCCGTTTTAAATAAAACGGAGAATGGCATTCTCCGTGTTAATTTACACGGAGAATGGTCATTTCCAGTGTTAAAACGTAGGAGAATGGCCATTCTCCGTGTAATTTAGTTTTTTCAGGAATAAAGAGTTTCGTTCTTCTTTCAAAGCGATGATAATTCTTATGGAAAAGAAGAAGAAAGATCTTCTCTCCACAATTGACGTCGATGAAGATGATGATGATGGTGATGATGATGACGAGCGATAATCTGAGTTCGACCGAAGAAAAGCACACCGAACTACGAACGATCTTTGCGATCTCTGCTGAAGATGAGAGCAATGGAATTCAGATTTTTCGTGAAGAAGAAGAAAACGAAAATCGCAATCCAGATCTGAGTTTTTTGAATTCAAATACATATAGATGACCAATTCGCGCGGAGGGGTAGTTTCGGTATTATAAAAATAGCAGTTTCCAGCGGGTGGCATCTAAAAGGGAATCTTGGAATATTTAACGTGAAAATACTTAATACTGGACATTTCATAAAACTCATCCAGCGGGTGGGCATTTCATAAAAGTCCATCCCGAAATTGGGTTTCTCAGCAATTTCCAGTTTTTTTTATATTTGTTCATTTTTTTCGTTATTATTTTTTTTTATTTTTTTTCGGGAATATTTATATTGTCACCAAACATGGGAATATAATTTTTCCGAAAATTTAATTCCTTGAAATTTGATTCCCGAAAATATAGAATTTTTGGCTATACAGTATTCCGCATACCAAACATCCCCTAAGTTTCAGATAGCTGACATCAAATCGTAACTGTTGGTAGTAATGGTGTATATAAGTTTCGAATATGTGTCATCCATTCGTAATCATCGATGGGCCCTCTTGAATTATTCACTCCGGTCTCCTCACTTCACTCGGTCTTACGTTCACCCTTACAAAAACCACTAGAGATATTGATCGTCTCTTGCTCTCTATCTCACTTTGATGGTGGTGTGTACAAAATAAAATTTTATATCTAAAAAAAAAATGCAAACTGGACCCTTTCATTTAGGCTCTTATTCGTGGGGTTATAGATGTAGACATTCGAAGACATTCGAAGACAAAAGTTCCAATGGGCTTTTGTGTGGGGGTGATTTAATCCAAGCCAACAATCTCTAATTAAATGACCTAATTAACAGTATATCATAAAATGTCAGATCAATTTCTGGACTAATTACTGACCCAATTTTCAAAAAATATTGGCTTCAACCTACTCAAGTTCATGGATCACACACTTTTTAATAACAAGATCACACGCTTAAGAGGCTTGATTCACTTGCAATGTCCGAGCTTGACTCCAATTTTTTAGGAGCAAATTACATTTTGGAGTGGCCATATTATTTATTTAGAAAATAAAAAAAATTTGGTGTCTGTAAGTGTCGTGGTGGTTTTTTTTTTTGGTTGGTGTTGGGGGGGGGGGGGGGGGGGGGGGGGGGTGGGTAAGTCAGAAATCGACTAAAGAATCCTAGAAAGAATTCAAAGAGAAAAAGAGGGGGAAATCTATTATGATATTAACGTAATCATTTTAGGGTTGTTGTATACAGGATTATATATAAATCTTATGGTTGTTACAATTGAATATCTCAAGGAGATTTCTAAGGGATAGATGATCCCTACCAAGTCGAGCAAAATCAACTAATAGTTAGTATCTATACTAACAATATCATTAAGCTATATATAGCACAAAGTTGTTGGAAACTCACATTCCAGTATGATACTGGCTGACCCACACAGAATGGATCTAAGTCTGAGTTAAATGAAAATTACCTGATCAATTAGCCCAACAAGGAGAAGACCAAAATTGATTGATGATGGACCAAGAACATAAGTACATACTTATGTACAAATTTACGGGGACGATAAAAAAAAAATTTAAAAAAATTCAGAAATTAGGACTCATGGCCTCCTGAGACTATGCTTTATTTCCGTCGTCTGCATGTAGCTAGATATTGATATCGAGTTTCAGCTCGATCATAGATCAAAGACATCCCAATTTGAAAATCTCCAAACCAAACGAATAAAAGCATTACAATTAGCTCAGAAATTCCAAAAAAAAAAAAATTTCTCCCAGTCGAATTATTTTTTTTTTTCTGTAGAAACGTGGTCATATAGTCCAACATGTTTTCATTAAGGAGAATGAAACCAAAATACCTAATTGTAAACATAATCCAAGATATTTCTCTACTACAAAATCAAAAATCCTATAGGAACTCATGAGTTCTTAATTTTAAAAATTCGGCCGTTAATAACCGTTAGATTACATGCATTATCCTAATAAATTATCGAAACCGATAAACTTTAGAAATCAATATTCTCGAGATTCAACACACACTTGATTTTGACCCCTTTCAATATTCTTATCGATGTTTTGTTCAAAATGCTAGAGTTGACTATAGTTCAAGTTGAGCTTAAAAAAGAAAAGAAAAGAAAAGAAAAGAAAAGGGTACATAGCATCGAAGTATGTACAAATTACTTTACTTTGATATTTGAAATGAGACAATTAATTAGGCACAAAGCAAAGTACATGATCCAGTACCTGAAAGAATCTAAAGAGAGGTCATTCTATTCGTACTCTATTCGTACTTTGAAATTTTACTGTAACTCAGAATATTAGATTAATGCATGGATTCAAATGATTAATAGAAGAAATCCAAGTTTTGGAGGAAACATCCCCATGTTAGCCATACTCTTAATTAATCACATGCCTCATGTTTGCACGTTGAGCCTCCGCCAGCCCACCCCCATCACAAAAAAATAAAATAAAATAAAATAAAATTACGAATCGATCCATGCGGAACTAATCGGAGGAAATTGGTTGGCTTTGCGAGAGAAGGAAGTTGGAAGATTGAGCAACTTATATTAATCTTTCGACACACTTTAGAAGCGAATTAAAATTATATCGTTGCGTAAACTCAATTATACCTTCGATAATATGAAAATATGGGTGCTAATATAAATATATAATTTTTAACCTTTACAATAGATCCTTGTCAGCAATCACCCGAATAAAACTTGTATTATACGCAAAAAAAGTTTATATCTTTCAGAAACGTATAATAATTGCATACTTAGTATGTAAATTTTAAGCATGCGAAGTTTTAAAACGTGTTCCATATAAATTATTGAAAAATTTGGCACAATAGAAATCTATTTAATTAACCAAATTTGACAACATATTTAAGAATGTGAAGTTTCTAATCTCAATATTTCTATTTCTCGAATATTTGACCGATTTTTTTTAAGATATTTTATTTGCAGTGAGCCGATTTATACTCGAACTTTTGTCATCCCGAATATTTTCCGTTTCCGGAATTGCTAACAAGGCTATAGATTTAGAGTTTTAGTATTACAGGTCTAGAGTTTTAAAGCGGTATAAGATCTCTCATAATTGCACAAAAACACGATTGTCGGCGCGTTTGAACTCGAGCTTTAAAAGACATGATTTGGTTGACATAATGCATGTTGCAAGTTCGAAACATGTTCATGATCAGAGTAGTGTAGAAAGGAAAAAGCACTTTGCCAAACTGCATCTGTCTGAAACCATAGATATCAATTCCACCACATTCAATGCCAAGATTTCTGCTCGTAGATTGAACAAAACCACATTCAATGTCAAGACTTTCAAGACAGACTTTCTGAGCAACTGGCTTAATTCAAAGTTCTTGTTTGGTTTTTGGTACTCATGATTGTTAATAGCAAGACGTCTTAATTACTATACAACTAACAGTCTAAGGGTCTGGTTGCCAATTATAGGGGTAGCGGTTATGAGGTGTTTTTAGAGTACTAGCAGTTATGAGAAATCCGGTTTTGGATGGCTTTTAAGTAGCATCTTTTAAACCGGTCCAATCCATGCTTGATAATTTACTAACGAGCTGTTCTGAAATTTTTTTACACGAATAAAATTAAATAGGGAAGGGTATTAGTAGTTATAATTATATATTTTTGGTAGGATATAAATGGAATAAAATAATAAAACCCCTCAAAATCCACCGATTTGGAGTGTTTATAAAGCCACCTAAATTTACATTACACCGGTTTTGAGAATTTTTTGAGCCGACTAAAACCGGTGCCTCAAAAAAATTAACAAGCAGAGGTTTTCATAAATGGTCGGTTCAAAAATACTCCAAAACCTGTAAAAACACCTTTACCAGGCAGACCCTAAGTATCTAGACGTTTCCTATATATAGCCAGGCATGCATCATTAGGCTTACGTTGAAAAATATGGTCGATGACAGCAGCATATCTATGACATTTAGGTTTCTCATCTAGTTTAGACAGCTAGGAAGATGTCAGGACATATTAGGGTTGATGAACATGCAGGACTCATGCCATAACCAATTTTTTTTTTTCTTCACATGATTCATACTAGAGTGACTGATTTACTTAAGGAACTTGTCAAGAAGAGTAGTTACCAATAGTTTACTTCTTCGATTGGCAAGAGATGCATACGTGCTCTTGCATGCTACTTTTTCTTGTGCTTGATCATCATATCAAAGCCATGCCAACCAAACATTGAAAAATTAGACAACATGCACCCAAAGTATATAATCATCATAGTGGACTCTACCTAATGTTTGATGATTAATATAACCAACATTGACAAGAGATGTTTGAAGGAACCACCTAACATTATCAAAACCAACGTAAGTCGTCTCTCGATCGATAATTAGTCCGTTAATTAAGACTGTTAACATGCATCAATTGTGGAAGAACATTCGATCGTTACCTCTCTCTCATTTCTCTCTTCAGTAGTATATTCTGAAGCTTTAAACTCCTCAAATCGGTCCTGTGTCCGTGTCAGATATATCAAGACACACACACACACACACACAAAATTTCCTAGTATGGTATGAAAAGAGCCCAAATGAAGGAAGCTAGCAGCAAAGAACACAGGAGAGCTGGGCTGGATCATTAAGTGACATGTCATTTATGATCAGGAAGTGCATTGTGCTGGCTACGATCGATCATGAGCCAGCCAGCCATGTGCATTGGCTCTCATCTTGTCCCTCCCATTAACTAGGCCAGCCTTTCAATTCCTCCACCCCTGTTTTGCCAAACCTATATTTCATGCTCATCATAAACTTCTAATTTATTCTGTAAATGTTATTATGTCTTGAGAATTGTTTGTATAGAACACTGTTAATGCACTATCAATATTACGTCGTGTATATATATATATATATATATATATATATATATATATATATATATATATATATATATATATTTGAAGCAAAGGGTAATTGTGGCAAACTCGTCTCCACTGGGTCTGGAACTACAACCACTTGGGCCGCATGCATATCTCTTAACCGCTAGGCTAGAGTTCATTTGCTATATATATATGTGTGTGTGCGCACGCGTGCGCCAGGGGCGGATCCACATGGGCTGCACTGGTGGGGCTGGGCCCCTAGTGAAATCACTAGCGGCCCATAAGATGGGCTGTCCCGGGATGTAACCCGGGCTGCAAAACTAAATAAAAAGATGTACTAGCAAGTCAATAGACGTAACCTATGGCTTAATCGGTTGAGTCGTTTGCTATTTGTGTTGGTGATGCAGGTTCGAATCATCTAGTTGTAATTTTGTAAAAAAAAAAAAAAAAAATTGAAGCCAGTAAGCTATTGGTTTAGTAGTTTTTTTTGAAGCCAATAAGCTGTCAAAATGTAATATTTTATCGTATAAAAATAGCACTATTTAATATAATATATATCTTAAAAAAATTTGGGGGGGGGGGGGGGGGGGGGGGGGGGGGGGGGGGGGCGTTGCTTTCAAACTTCCTTATGATTTGCGTGCCCCCAATGGATTGTAATTCTGGATCCGCCACTGGCCATGCACGTGCCTACGTGCGCGCGTGTGTGTGTCAGAAGAAGAAACCTGTAAACTTGCATCCACCTTCAGAATAACTTGATCCCTCCTCACATCTTCTCCATCTCCAACTGAGAGGTTGTAAGGTGAACCAAGGAGTTTACTCATACGTAGAGGTTTTACGACTTGTGATCTAAAATGTGTAGAAGGAACCTTGTCAGAATCACATAGAAACAATGTTTTAAAATCCGGACCGATGATCGAACCGAAATTTTTTGGTATAGGTCGGACCGGGTTTCAACCGGGTTCAATCGGGTTCAACCGGAGTTCAACCGGGTTCAATCGGGTTCAACCGGAGTTCAATCGGGGTTCAAATAGACTTGATTTAGTTTGGTTTAAATACGTAAGATATCCATATTTACTTATTGGTTTAGTTTTGTTTGGTCATAAGTATGTTGGTTTGGTTTACTCTTACAACTATAAGGTCGATCAAAACCAAACCAAGAATCAAATTGTCTAAATTTTTCATGATAATTTTTTTTAAAAAAAAAATCTTAAAAAAAAAACCAAAATTGGTCGGTTCAATTGCGAACCGGTTCGGCCGGTTCACCGGTTGAACCCGATTTTCACAAAAAATCGACGGTTCTTTAAAAGACCCGATTTTAATCGAACCAAACCGATTTTTTTGGTATAAAGCGGTCGGACCCGATCCGACCGCCGGTCCGGTCCGGTCCGGTCCTGTTTTTTACAACATTGCATAGAAAGTAATTTTCAAATTTGTTGTAAGACTATTCTCTATGGATAGGTATGTACTTGAATGCACATGAGAATTGGTGGCCAATATTGTAGATAATATGCATGCTGTACTCATGATCTTCATCTTGCTTGCGTATATATCCTAAATTGTGGAGGGTTTGTGTGCGGAGAGTGACCACATTGATCGATCATAGTTGTGTTTGCATGGATGGTGTCCCCTAAACTTGTGCAATGAAATCGGGGAGGGCTAGCATGCAACATAATTTAGTGTTCCTCGTTTAGGGCCTCGAATTATTTGTCATTTTTATGACATGGGACCTTCAAAAGTAGGATCATGCAATGATGTAATGACTATATATACTGTAGTGAAATATATAAATAGCTCTCTAGCCTAATGGTATTAGAGCGGACATCCGGAGGGGCCGGCAAGGTTCGAGCCTTCCAGTTGTGTGTGTGAGTGGGATTTCAAAAAAAAAAATATAAATAGCATAAAAATGGTTTATTTATAAATTACAATTAATAAAACATGATCAACTTGCAAATCAGAAAATTAGTGATACTAACATACTGTAGTGAAATATATCATATTGTTATGATTTTAGACTTGATAAGAAAGAGAGATCAAGCAAGCACACGAGAACACACTTCAATGTGAGAAGGAAAAACAACACGACTTAGTAAAAAGAAGAAGATGTCTCTATTATAAGAATAATGGAATTACACACTACCAATATTTGTGGTATTAGTAACTCAAAAAAAAAAAAAAAAAAAAAAAAAAAAAAAACCGTTGCTACACAAAGAATCAATGATGTAATCAACGACGTTTCATGTGGGCCACATATTTGCTAGTTATAAAACACACGAAGGAATGCATAGAGAACCTTTTCTATTCATGAATTGGTTTCTGTTGGAATGAATCCAAAATGTAGTGTATTATGTTTTAGCGAATGAGCTCTCTCTCTCTCTATATATATATATTAGTCTCTTTCCATACATTTTCAATGTGATTTTCGTTAGACGTTTTCCATGCTTGGTTTTGATGATGCGCGTTCGTATTGATTTTTGTTAATTATTTCTATTGTTCGTTTTTTATCGATTTATGCATTCATTTTGAGGATTGGGAGAAAGAAAAAGAAGAAGAAGAAACGCACTACTCATATATTAGTACTAGGATGCGTAATTGAAGCTTGATTATTGCAAAGTGATTATTCTTCTCTCTACAAATTCTCTCCTCTGTGGGTGGTTCTGGTCATTCTCTTATATTCCTTCACACCTTAACAAAATGAATTTTTTGTTTCCTTGCAACGTCCTTAGATCGATGATGCCTAGTAGAAGTAACAAATAAAAGAAAGTCACATGTATGCGGTAGCACTAAGAAATGGTTAACACTGAATAACTATTCCTGTTAGTTGCATCTATGCACGAGATTTAGGTAGTGAGAGAAAGCAAAACTGTTGTGGTGGGGTACCACGGAACAATTGGAATATAGTTTGGTACCATGATATTGTCGGGATAGTTTGGTTATTTTGTTTTTTTTAACTTTTTTTTATATATATTTATTAAAAAATAATTTTTAGTTTTTAGTTTTATTCTTTTACTTTTATATTTTTTTACTGATTTACTTTTTAAAATTTTATTTTATTTTGTAATTTATTTTTTTGGTATATTACAAACTCAGTTACATTATATTATATAGTAAATAAAATATTTGAATGTAATTGATATTGATTACCTGTTCCAATTAATTTTATTACGATTAAAGTACAAATTCAATTTTATTATGATTACATTACAAATTTAATTTAATTTAATTTTATTACGATTACAATTATATTAGAATTTGGGGAAATTTATGAAATGCCCAAAAACTAAAAAAGTTTCATGAAAAACCCACCGCTAAAAAAACTTTTATCGCGTGCCCATAATTAGAGAAACTTATCCAAAGCGGGTTCCAAATGACCCTTTTACCCTTCTAATTTATTCAAAGCACCCGCGAAACATACTCTTCAAAAAAAAAAAAAAGATTTCGATTCTTCATCTTCTTCGTTACGCTGCTCACTTTCTATTCTTCCTCTTCTTCGATACGCTGCTCACTTTCGAATCTAGGTTTTCTTCTCCAAAATCTTTCCATGTCAAAACGGAGGTCAAAACATCATTTTTTTGCGATTCTGAAATTTCGAAAGTCCGACTAACAGAGAATCTGTTACTTCAGGCTCCTCGAAAATATGCTCGTTTTGCGACAAACCGGACCTCGTTTCGATCTTCCAGTCAAAAGTTATGGCTTTCCAAACTTTCAACTCGCCATTTTTCGTGGTAAAATCATGGAGAATGGCCATTTCTAGTGTTAAAACGCAGGAGAATAGTCATTCTCCGTACTAAATGACGGAAAATAGCCATTCTCCGTACTAAATGACGGAGAATGGTCATTATCCGTGTCAAAACCACGGAGAATTGCCATTCTCCGTGGTAAAATCACGGAGAATGGTCATTCTCTGTGATATTAACACGGATAATAATCATTCTACGTGATCTTTACACGAAGAATGGACATTCTCTGCCATTTTTTACAACGGAGAATGGTCATTCTCCGTCTTTTTCGACACGGAGAATGATCATTCTCCGTGATATTAACACGGAGAATGACCAATCTCCTGTTAACATGGAGGAGAATGGTCATTCTCCGTATTGAAAAAGACGGATATGACCATTCTCCGTGTTTAAAACCACTAAAATGACGGAGAATGGCCATTCTCCGTCAATTTACCACGGAGAATGGTCATTTTTCGTGATATTAACACGGATAATAATCATTCTCCGTGATCTTTACACGGAGAATGGACATTCTCCGTCATTTTTTACAACGGAGAATGGTCATTCTCCGTCTTTTCCGACACGGAGAATGGTCATTCTCTGTGATATTAACACGGAGAATGACCAATCTCGTGTTAACATGGAGGAGAGAATGGTCATTCTCCGTATTGAAAAAGACGGAGAATGACCATTCTCCGTGTTAAAACCACGGAGAATAGTCATTCTCCGTACTAAATGACGGAGAATAGCCATTCTCCGTACTAAATGACGGAGAATGGTCATTATCCGTGTCAAAACCACGGAGAATTGTTATTCTCCGTGGTAAAATTACGGAGAATGGTCATTCTCCGTGTTATTAACACGGATAATAATCATTCTCCGTGATCTTTACACGGAGAATGGTCATTCTCCGTCTTTTTCGACACGGAGAATGATCATTCTCCGTGATATTAACACGGAGAATGACCAATCTCGTGTTAACATGGAGGAGAATGGTTATTCTCCGTATTAAAAAAGACGGAGAATGACCATTCTCCGTGTTATAACCACGGAGAATAGCTGTTCTCCGTACTAAAATGACGGAGAATGGCCATTCTCCGTCACTTTACCACGGAGAATGGTCATTCTTCGTCTTTTTACACGGAGAATGGACATTCTTCGTCTTTTTATAACGGAGAATGGTCATTCTCCGTCTTTTTCGACAGGGAGAATGGTCATTCTCCGTGGTATTAACACGGAGAATGACAAATCTCGTGTTAACATGGAGGAGAATGGTCATTCTCCGTATTGAAAAAGACGGAGAATGACCATTCTCCGTGTTAAAACCACGGAGAATAGCTATTCTCTGTAATGCTCCGCTCCGTACGGCGCATTACGCTGAAGCGTTGACTCAACGAGTCGCGTGGACCGAAAGAATGTATCGATGCAAAACGATACGAGAGCTAAGTTGTCCCAAGCAACGCATCGAACTAAGTCAATGCGAAGAGTTGCCTTGTCCCTAAGAATGCATCGAGTGAATCGATGCGAAGCGTCGCGTTGCCCCGAAGGATGAGTGCATTGAATCGGCTCGAAGATTCTAAGAAATCGAATCGACCAAGGCGCAAGTCCGAATCGAAGCAAGTATTGATTTTAGTTGGTTTCGTGTACAGGTCATACTTTGACGGGAAAAAATTAGAGGTCGATCTTTTGCAATATTTAGTAAGGGGTCCGCAAAATCAAATCATTGCCTTACGACGGGCCGAGACTTGGACACGCTAAGGCAAATCGGGCGTATGATTCAATGAAAGCACTCGAATGGCTAAGTCAGGAGAGTGGCCGTACAACAAAGTTAGGGAATCGAGCCGCATCGGCTCGGTGAAATGACGAAGGCGTATCGACTCAAGGTGGGAGGATTGACTTCTTTTTACTCCTTCATTCGATAAGTCAAATATATCATTGTATGCTAAAGTTAACCTATCGACGCCACGGGCATGGCTGATCGGAGATAAAATCATAGTGTGAGTCGAACACTAAGTTAGAACAATTGAAATGAAACGTGCATCAATATGCACAAGTCGTTATGGGACATTGGATATCGCTAAGGCGAGCGCCTCGGTGCATAAGTCGCTAGAACATGGGATAACTGTAATCGGCGAGTGCCTTAGTGCACGAACCATACCGTGCCTTTGATGCACGAGTTAGACGGCTAGAACATTGAAAGACAATAGGCGAGCGCCCTAGCACGCAAGCCCCGAACATTGAATGCTAAGTTGTAGAACATTGGAAGTACGGTCGAAACGTGCTTACGTGCACGGGATAATAAAAAGATGGCTTCGTTGCGAGAGAATACAGTTGCGGTATGAATGTGGCGGAACTGTCGGATATGACATGTTGCTTCGAAAGGTGTTCGAGAACTTCGGGTCGTTCGATTGACGAGCATTGAGTTGAGGCACGATGCCATTGAATCATCGAAACGAAGTGCGAAACGAAAGAACATAGAAAGCTAAATGGAAGAAATGCGAGACGATAAGTCTGAGTCTCGGACTCAAGACTATGTTTGGTTGTTTGAATTTAACTGTTGAATGATAGGGCGTTGCATGGTCGATTGGAATATGGGCTCGAGATTATTGTGATATTAACTCGTGCACGAGTGTTTCCCCCAATCGGATAGATACCGGATGCGCCCCGGAACCGATTGGCCGCGGAGGGATTCGAATAATCTTTGTAGGCGCACATCAAACTAGATGGGAAAAGCCGCAAATGATGGTATGCAGCGGGAACGTTTCGGTTGTTTTGGGATTGTGACCCAACCCGTGAAATGCCGCGCAGCCCAACCAAATAGTGAGAAAAGAAGGAGAGAAAAGAAAGGAACTCCTTTAGTCCATTCCGGCGCGGATACGCCAACGGCCCTCATATAGTTAAGGAACGATGGATTGAAGTGTAGGCGCATATGCGTCCCGCATAGAGATTCTGCTTAGAGATGCACAATAACATGACAGGGAAGGATTACGGCGTATTCACCTTGCGTCAGTGCAAGGGACGCAAGGGCGAGTGCGTCGACTTGGTAAGTCGCACCACGAATCAAACACGAGATTGCTTGTTTGTTTGTCTATTCAATATGATAACATGATGCTATGATAACATGTTTTACGCTTTCGAAGATGCCATAAAATTGACCCTAAGGAGAACATAGCAAGATCATAAGCTAAGTTGCATGATTCAACGTAAATATTAAAGATGTTGGTTTGGAAAGATGATCTTTGTTATCAGTACATGCGAGGACGAACGTACTGATCCCCCACCAGCTTCATGCAGGGTGCAGGGAATGGATTGCTCGCGGCGAAGCATTGCTTGAACGTGTTAAGGCTTGGAAATGCCGAAGCGCATTGAAGTGTGCTATCGCATTGACGCTCGGACTATGCAGCTGGATTGATGCGACCGAGATATAGAAGGCATGATGTATGGAACGGTGAAATCCTTTGTGGGCAAGAGAGAACCTGAGTGTTGTAGCCAATCTGGCATATATTGTTAGGCTATCGAAATCCATTGTAATCTCAGTTTCGAATATCAATAAAGAGAATTGTTTCGTATACTCTATTTTCCTATCGTTATAAATATCGAATCAAAAGATAACCATTTGAGAACTTGTCATCTTGCCTTGCACGAGCGCAACTCCAGGCTCGTGCGGCATCACGCCCCCTGCGAGGACGATGATTCGGGTGATTCCGGGTCGGGGCGTGACAAATTGGTATCAGAGCTCTAGGCTCAATTTCCTCTGGACGCCCGCTTCACTACAATTCGAAAAGTTGCCCACCACCACTTGATATCACTCTTGACTCTACTCGATGCCGTATTGGATGTTCCATACAATAAGTCTAATACAAATCGTGTAATTTTGCCGCATGTGTTTTGGAAATTACACGATGTTTGCTAAGAAAGTCGCGAGGGGTATATTGCATTGAATGCAAACGAGCCGTAAAAATGTTAGTTGCTGCAAGCGCAAACAAATTGTGAAATACGATTTGAGATATTGTGGCAATGTAACATGTTGAATGAGAAATAAAATGATGCACGATGTGCAGCGAGTTAATGTGAATATGCGTTAAAATGAAAGTGAGAAGTGATAGCCAATACCGATGTGTTAAACGGATTGTGCATTGACTTGTAAAGTCGAGAGTAATTCGTTGCACGAGGTGCGGTAAATATCGGAAATGATCGTTGCACGATGTGCAACGCGTATTGGAAAGTAAAATCATTGCACGTGGTGCAACGCATATCAGATTAATCGTTGCACGAAGTGCAAAGGAAATTGGAAATAAATCGTTGTACAAAGTGAAATGAAATATCGAAAATAAATTGTAGCACGATGTGCAACGCGAGTCGAAAGTAAAATTTGTTGCACGGGGTGCAACGTATATCAAGATAAATTGTTGCACGAGATGCAACGTAAGGAAAGAATTGAAAAATCGTAAATCGATAGAACGAATCGTTCGGTTGCGCACCAAACTTACGTTGGCAAACGAGAACATTGACCGAATCGTGTCGAGTTTTGATAAAATTAAAATTACGGTTGTGATCAAGCACGATCACTGCAGAAATCGTAAGTCAGAAGAGATTGTCGGCTTGTACTAAGTATAGTGCGAGAAAAATGGCTTGATTTTCGAGTGGTATATGCCATACCACGTAGGCGATGAATGGCTCGATTTCGAGTGGTATATGGTATAGCACTTGTGCGATAAATTTCATTGACGCGTTGTGAGAATTACGGAAGGTATGTCCGTAACGGACGGGGGAGTACCGAGACTCGATTGAAAATTTGTATAGCGATATGTTGATGCAAGTGTTCTTCGAAAATCGGTCGGGACGGTAAGGCGAGACTCGTATCGATGAACGATACGTCGGACGAAAGTTATAAGTTGGTCGGACGACCGAGACTAGCGAAACGATTATGCCTTGATGCAATAATCGGATCGACGGAAAAGGGAAAACTCGAGCTTGTGAATGAGTCGCACGACTTACGATCTCGATAGGAAATGTTTGGCTAGGCAAATCGAATCGCACGACTTGCAATTTCGATAAGAATGTTGGACGATATGAATTGTGATCGAATCGCACGATGTGCGACTTCGATGAAGAGTTGGTGGACGTGAGAAACCGTGCCTAAGAAATAGTTGGATTACGTACGACGACACTCAATTGAGTACGACTGAAAACACGCGAAACTTAGAGGACGTGATCGTATAACTCGAGGGTTCGATGTTGGATAATCGGTAACTCAATTACGCGATCAAAGTATAGCGGGATGCGGCGAATGGGAAAACAAGTTGATGCGTATGGAAAAGTTTGTTGCGAACTTGGATGTATGCGATACGAGTTAAATTGACGTTGAAACGGATTCAAAGTTGACCCTTATGCTATCGAAACTGATAAGACGTATCGAGATCGATACGTAAGGAAACGTAAGGACGATGTGAGAATACAAAATGGAGTGCACCTTGCGCTATCAAAATTTTGTAAGTAAGGATACGAGAATGAACGAACTTGGTTGATCGTAAATTTTATGATTAATCAAGACGAGACTATAAGTCATCGACGATTGCTCGATGCGTATAGCATCTCGTGTGTCGACCCGCAAATAAGATAAACTCGAACTCGAGGCGAGTAGATGCGTCGTGAATATCAGAATCATCGACGCTAGTGCAAGAAATTGCTCGGAGGATAGTTGCGCATCAGTTGTGCCGATAGAAATGGTTATATGCGGATTGGATAGTCGCATAGAAATGGTTATGTCGGAACGTGATTTGGCTCCGAAATAAGATATATCATGGTTCGTATTAAACTGTCCTTCGTTAATGATCCACAATTTTCGAGCGTAGCTTCGGGGCAGCTGACCCTAGAAGACTTGACCGCCAAATCAAATTGAATGCTGCAAACCGTAAGATGACCCATGCGATATCGTATATGAGATTGTACCGATAACAAATATAACACGGTGCATGTTGACGATAAGTCTAGGCGATTGCGAGGAACGTGCTATGCACGAGAGGGAACGATAAAGGAATGACCTATAAGTCATGTCGTTAGATTCGGATTCACCTTGCAATTGAGCTTGCGTGAATCGAACTTGTATTCGATGTTGTGAGACGGATAATTTGAGAATTTGGCTAGTGAATTCCTACTCGTTAGGAAATTGAATGTAAGATGCGTCGTTAAGACATTCGTGTCAAGGCGATCGTTGCCTTGAGCACCGTCGCCTTGATGTAAACTTTCGTGTCGGATAGATTGTGGCCTTTGTGCAATGTCAATTTAAACTTGCGTCAGGAGAATCTAAGCACGGTGACTATGTGAGTAAACCTAGCGGGCGTAGCCCTGAATGTTGATGCATTTGCAAGTCAACAAAGAAAATCGTATCGAAACAAGTTGCAAGCGAGACTTCGAAAATAGTTGGATGGCGATATCGAACGCAAGGCGTTGCGAAAAATCGTTGCGATCGGATGCGCGATGGCCTGACGCGATGCATAGAGTTGGTAGTCCATATGAAAACATACAAAATGAGAAAGGTGATTTTGAATCGCGTAGTGTTATGCAATGAAATTTCGAGAACAAGTACTATGGATAAGTCCGATCGAGAGTACGAGATGGCAAGCATAGGATTGAAATTTACCTGTCAGCTTTGTTCCAATTTGCTACGACTGGGCTTGGTCGAAATACATGTATCTTCGGGACGCCTTGAATATAGGTATGGATCCAAATCGAGTTGTATCCAAATTCAAATCGAGCTGCAGGGATGACTTGAAATGTTAGTGAAAAGCTTGCGAGATATTATGAAATCGAACAACATTGGTGGGACGAGATCGTGAAACGATCTATAAAACACTTATTCAGAGTGTTGGTTTTGGTTCGAGGACGAACCTTGTTTTGAGTGGTATATTCTGTAATGCCCTGCTCCGCACGGCGCATTACGCTGAAGCGTTGACTCAACGAGTCGCGTGGACCGAAAGAATGTATCGATGCAAAACGATACGAGAGCTAAGTTGTCCCGAGCAACGCATCGAACTAAGTCGATGCGAAGAGTTGCCTTGTCCCTAAGAATGCATCGAGTGAATCGATGCGAAGCGCCGCGTTGTCCCGAAGGATGAGTGCATTGAATCGGCTCGAAGATTCTAAGAAATCGAATCGACCAAGGCGCAAGTCCGAATCGAAGCAAGTATTGATTTTAGTTGGTTTCGTGTGCAGGTCATACTTTGACGGGAAAATATTAGAGGTCGATCTTTTGCAATATTTAGTAAGGGGTCCGCGAAATCAAATCGTCGCCTTGCGACGGGCCGAGACTTGGACACGCTAAGGCAAATCGGGCGTATGATTCAATGAAAGCACGAAGTGCTCGAATGGCTAAGTCAGGAGAGTGGCCGTGCAACAAAGTTAGGGAATCGAGCCGCATCGGCTCGACGAAATGACGAAGGCGTATCGACTCAAGGTGGAAGGATTGACTTCTTTTTACTCCTTCATTCGATAAGTCAAATATATCATTGTATGCTAAAGTTAACCTATCGACGCCACGGGCATGGCCGATCGGAGATAAAATCATAGTGTGAGTCGAACACTAAGTTAGAACAATTGAAATGAAACGTGCATCAATATGCACAAGTCGCTATGGGACATTGGATATCGCTAAGGCGAGCGCCTCGGTGCGCAAGTCGCAAGAACATGGGATAACTGTAATCGGCGAGTGCCTTAGTGCACGAACCATACCGTGCCTTTGATGCACGAGTTAGACGGCTAGAACATTGAAAGACAATAGGCGAGCGCCCTAGCGCGCAAGCCCCGAACATTGAATGCTAAGTTGTAGAACATTGGAAGTACGGTCGAAACGTGCCTACGTGCACGGGATAATAAAAAGATGGCTTCGTTGCGAGAGAATACAGTTGCGGTATGAATGTGGCGGAACTATCGGATATGACATGTTGCCTCGAAAGGTGTTCGAGACCTTCGGGTCGTTCGGTTGACGAGCATTGAGTTGAGGCACGATGCCATTGAATCATCGAAACGAAGTGCGAAACGAAAGAACATAGAAAGCTAAATGGAAGAAATGCGAGACGATAAGTCTGAGTCTCGGACTCAAGTCTATGTTTGGTTGTTTGAATTTAACTGTTGAATGATAGGGCGTTGCATGGTTGATTGGAATGGGCTCGAGATTAATGTGATATTAACTCGTGCACGAGTGTTTTCCCCAATCGGATAGATACCGGATGCGTCCCGGAACCGATTGGCCGCGGAGGGATTCGAATAATCTTTGTAGGCGCACATCAAACTAGATGGGAAAAGCCGCAAATGATGGTATACAGCGGGAACATTTCGGTTGTTTTGGGATTGTGACCCAACCCGTGAAACGCCGCGCAGCCCAACCAAATAGTGAGAAAAGAAGGAGAGAAAAGAAAGGAACTCCTTTAGTCCATTCCGGCGCGGATACGCCAACGGCCCTCATATAGTTAAGGAATGATGGATTGAAGTGTAGGCGCATATGCGTCCCGCATAGAGATCCTGCTTAGAGATGCACAATAACATGACAGGGAAGGATTACGGCGTATTCACCTCGCGTCAGTGCAAGGGACGCAAGGACGAGTGCGTCGACTTGGTAAGTCGCGCCACGAATCAAACACGAGATTGCTTGTTTGTTTGTCTATTCAATATGATAACATGATGCTATGATAACATGCTTTACGCTTTCGAAGATGCCATGAAATTGACCCTAAGGAGAACATAGCAAGATCATAAGCTAAGTTGCATGATTCAACGTAAATATTAAAGATGTTGGTTTGGAAAGATGATCTTTGTTATCAGTACATGCGAGGACGAACGTACTGATCCCCCACCAGCTTCATGCAGGGTGCAGGAAATGGATTGCTCGCGGCGAAGCATTGCTTGAACGTGTTAAGGCTTGGAAATGCCGAAGCGCATTGAAGCGTGCTATCGCATTGACGCTCGGACTATGCAGCTGGATTGATGCGACCGAGATATAGAAGGCATGATGTATGGAACGGTGAAATCCTTTGTGGGCAAGAGAGAACCTGAGTGTTGTAGCCAATCTGGCATATATTGTTAGGCTATCGAAAGCCATTGTAATCTCAGTTTCGAATATCAATAAAGAGAATTGTTTCGTATACTCTATTTTCCTATCGTTATAAATATCGAATCAAAAGATAACCATTTGAGAACTTGTCATCTTGCCTTGCACGAGCGCAACTCCAGGCTCGTGCGGCATCACGCCCCCTGCGAGGACGATGATTCGGGTGATTCCGGGTCGGGACGTGACATTCTCTGTACTAAAATGACGGAGAATGGCCATTCTCCGTCACTTTACCATGGAGAATGACATCCTCCGTGTTAAAACCCATAGAAAATTGTCATTCTCCGTGGTTTTTAACACGGAGAATGCCATTCTCCGTGGTTTTTAAAACGGAGAATAGTCATTCTCCGTCATTTTAGCACGGAGAATGGTCATTCTCCGTGGTGGAGAATGGTCATTCTCCGTGGCGGAGAATGGTCATTCTCCGTGGTTTTAACACGGAGAATATTTTTTTTTAGAAAAATTTTGTCAGGAATAAAGAGTTTCGTTCTTCTTTCAAAACGATGATAATTCTTATGGAAAAGAAGAAGAAAGATCTTCTCTCCACAATTGACCTAATCGTCGGAAAACTTCAAATGTCTCCACGATGAAGATGATGATGATGGTGATGATGATGACGAGCGATGATCTGAGTTCGACTGAAAAAAAGCACACCGAACTACGAACGATCTTTGCGATCTCTGCTGAAGATGAGAGCAATGGAATTCAGATTTTCCGTGAAGAAGAAGAAGACGAAAATCGCAATCCAGATCTGAGTTTTTTGAATTCAAATACATATAGATGACCAATTCGCGCGGAGGGGTAGTTTCGATATTATAAAAATAGCAGTTTCCAGCGGGTGGCATCTAAAAGGGAATCTTGGAATATTTAACGTGAAAATACTTAATTCTGGGTATTTCATAAAACTCATCCAGCGGATGGACATTTCATGAAAGTTCACCCCGAAATTGGATTTCTCAGCAATTTCCAGTTAGAATTAACCAACCGGCCCATAGCGTAAACAATAGAATATTCATTTAGGAATAAGTGGCCTGCTCTAACATTATCCATCATGGAGACTGAAATGATAAAGTTTCAACCACCTTGCGCGAATCAGTTATATTGATAGTTAAGGTCTGTAAGAAAGAAAAAACAAAGCAAGTTAAACTAACCATGGTTAGGTTAATCGGGAGGCGAGGAGGAAAGGTTCTATAAATGACGCTTCTACTTCACTTTTATTTCTTGGACTCTTCCTCTTCTCCTTCCCACTCCCAACCTCTCCTTCCACTTCTAGAGAGAGAGAGTGAAGACGACTATGGCTGTGGCGGCGTCTCCGAAATGGCTCTCCCTGCTGCTTCTGGCTCATCTACTGCTCCTTTCTTCCGCCGCCGCCTCCCTCCTCGACTCCAGGTGCATTGCCATTTACTCTTTTCTTCAAAATTTTGTTTTTCTTCTAATTCTTTTTTGTAGATTTTACTTCTTGTTTTTTGTTTTTTTCGAAAACTTTGCAATAAAAATATAATTGGAGGACTTGAAGAGAACATTTTGTTTGGTTTCTTTTGCAGCATTGCGAGGAAAGGCCTCAAAGAAGCTGCAGCCGACGAAGCTTCCTCTTCTTCTTCCTCCACCACCACTTCCATGGCAGAGGAGTGAGCTCCTGAAAACTTTTCTTAAACAGAGGATCTGTTCCGTCCTCTTTCTTAGATCTGGACCGTACACCTGTCCTTTTTTTCCTATTGGATCTGACCTGATACGTTACTGTACAGATCTGGATCCGTTAACGTCCGTTTTCTCGATATATTCCCTTTTGCTTCGTCCGAGTAAACAAACTGCTTTTTTTAAGGGTGTTTCAGTCATTGCAGTCAAACTATGGTCAAAATCCTCTTTTGCATATAACTTCCCCTAATTTGTTAAAATTTATATTTCAAACATTATCACCGAGAAAAAAAAAAAAAATCCTATTTGTCAATGGAAGTCACTGGTAGAGTGATGGATCCTAGCCTTGTAGAAAAAAAAAAAAATCATATTTGTCATATATATATATATATATATATATATATATATATATATATATATATTTTTTTTTTTATATATATATATATATATATATATATATATATATATATATATATGATGATGACGATGATGATGATGAATATATATGATGATGGTGATGATGATGATGATGTTACTCATCTTTAATTTTCTATACATGCCAAAACTAAAGCTTGCATTTTTAATATACATCATCACATAATTTGACATTGTTGTATTATTTAGCAACACTGACCACATTGAGCAGTGTAATTTTATTAATTTTGACCCTCCTGAAAGGATGCAAGAGTGAGAAGTCCTGCTTCTACATAGACTGCGATTTTAACCTTTTATATTTGTTGTTTAACTTTGTCATCGTCACGTATATCGATATAATCGCGATTTAATTTGGAGTCAGGGGTATTGTGGTAATTTATTAATGTGTTTTCATTGGCATTGGGCCGCGCAGGTTTGAGCGCACGTCTGTAGTGGGCGCGGTCGACGATCCGGAGCTCGTTGCTTCCGAGGTCCATATGTAAGTCCCAT
This sequence comes from Iris pallida, assembly GCA_029216955.1. NCBI lineage: Eukaryota > Viridiplantae > Streptophyta > Magnoliopsida > Asparagales > Iridaceae > Iris > Iris pallida. The sequence continues at coordinate 1,428,858 of JANAVB010044220.1, forward strand.
TTTCTTTCGCTTTTGTCCCTTTTAATAAAAAAGAAAAATTAATGTTCTTATTTTAATTAGCATGCATTTCGTTGTTGCTGTAAATTTATAGGTTTGCCATTGAAGGAAGAGTTTGTTGTGTTACATGTTGATTCGTGTTCCATCCTTGATTGATTACTCGCCAACTTACTCCAGTTTGATTTTACCTAAAATGATTTATATTTTAGACCTCGCGGATGAAATATTAATTAGTGTCTTGTTGAACATTTGACATTCATAATTCAATCATTAAAAATAAAATAAAACAGGCAAATGAACTATGTTTTATTTTGACAGTGCGCTTAATGTTAGCAGAATGTTTGTTTTGCGGAATCATGACCTTGAGAAAGAAAACTTATTTATTTTGTGTATTTGATGCCAAAGAAAAGAAGAAGGAAAGAAAATGATTCCAAAAGAATGGGAAAAATGGTTCCCCACCCACTCGATGATTCAAATTTTCAGGATAATTCATTTTTGCTCCAAATTTTCTTGACGTTTCCAAATACCAAGAAAAAAAATTGATGTGAATTATAATTTCATAAAAAAACAAACAAAGAATTAATTTTCTTTCCTTTCCGTGAACCAAACTAGGCCTAGTTGGGATTGTGGGATGGACATTTGAAATATCCATACAGACACGGGCAAATTTGTTCCCAAATAAATTAATATGTTTGAGTAATTGTTCATCCTAAAGACAAATGTAAATATGTTACTGGCTCTCCTATTATATTTTACACCAAATAGAATTCCATGAAATGTAACTGCAATTCATCCAAACTAATTGAGTATGGATAGTTAGTATCTAGTGGCATATACATTTGGGATTGAAAAAGGAGTACAATAGAAGATTGAATTGTCAGTCTTCTTCTTAGCTTTCTTGTGTACTCTAACTATGTCAAGAATGTGGTCGGTTATGTTGCATTCAATTTTCACGTGTAATTTGGGCAATGGCAATTGCCTCCCTCGTTTACTTCCCTCCCTCCCTCCCTCTCCTCGTCCATCACGTGGGCATCACTTGCCGGTTTGTGCATTTAATGGCCATGGTCTCCTCCCATGTTCTCTTGTCACGTTCTTTCTGCACTTCTCATTTGTGATTTGTCCAAACCTCTCATGAATGGGAAATGAGCTTGTTATCCCTCCCACAGTACTGGACTTGTAATTGATTTGGCCATGTGGGGCTGTTCATGGCTGGTCCGAAGGATTGGGTTGTCTTAGTCCGGCCACAGGTCGCACCTTAAGATAATAAATATGCATTTAAGTTGAATTTGAATGGAGCTGACAATAAGAAAATTAAATGGTCCGAGAGTCCTCTTATGGAGGAGGATAGTCCGAAGTCTTGTCAAACTTACCCTCTTGGCCTGCCCTAATGCTGTTGTCCCCAGTAGCTATGGGTGTTTGTGTGGACACATGAAGACAAACTTTTGATGGAGTTCTTCTACTCCAAGTATCACCATCATAAATCTTGTTTTATTCTTAAGCAAGTAAGTTGGTGTATTTTATCAAGATGTTTATACAAGCCACTTAAGTTTTCCAATTTTCGTTGCTTTCGAGCTACAAATCTATCAGATTGTATTATGCATTTCCATTCAAGTTCAATTCTAGTGTTATTTACTTCTTGAGGAAGCAAACATAGTTACAATGAAAATTACAATGTGCATTCTTACAGAAGTTCTTGTGGAATATAATACATTCAAGCTCATCTACACTAAGTTGTTCTTTGAGATTTGAGAACCATATGTTCAGAAAGTCTAATATTTGTCAACAAATTCATACTTCTTGCAATTATATATAATGGTGAACTCCGTTAACTAACATTGCTGCGGATCAGGTCAATTAACAACCACACAGCCCGCCGTTCCCTCGGCTACCTCTCCTGTGGAACGGGCAACCCAGTCGACGACTGCTGGCGCTGCGACCCGGAGTGGCACCTCCACCGCAAGCGCCTTGCCGACTGCGGCATCGGTTTCGGACGCAATGCCATAGGTGGCCGTGACGGCAGGTACTACGTCGTGACCGATGCTGGCGACGATGACCCCGTGAACCCCCGCCCTGGCACTCTCCGCCACGCCGTGATCCAGGACGAGCCGCTCTGGATCGTGTTCAAGCGCGACATGGTCATCACCCTCAAGCAGGAGCTCATCATGAACAGCTTCAAGACCATCGACGGCCGTGGCAGGAGCGTGCACGTCGCCAACGGGGCGTGCCTCACCATCCAGTTCATCACGAACGTCATCATCGAGAACCTCAACATCCACGACTGCAAGCCCACCGGCAACGCGATGGTCCGCAGCTCACCGTCCCACTATGGCTGGAGGACCATGGCCGACGGGGACGCGGTGTCCATCTTCGGCTCCAGCCACATCTGGGTGGACCATTGCTCTCTTTCCAACTGTGCTGATGGACTAATCGATGCCATCATGGGATCCACTGCCATCACCATCTCCAACAATTACTTCACCCACCACAATGAGGTATATACAATCATCATTGGGTGAACGAAGTCTAAACTTTGGTTCTACAACATGAACATCGACAACATTGCTGCAGGTGATGCTCTTGGGCCACAGTGATTCGTACAAGAGGGACAAGGTTATGCAAGTTACCATCGCTTTTAACCATTTCGGAGAAGGCCTAATTCAGAGGATGCCTAGGTATGTATTACATACATAGTTCGCAGTATCGGCCGATACCTACGGTTTGGCATATCCCGTTCCGATATCGACCGATACCTGATGTTGACCGATACTGACATTGGGTGTTCTCTTTTCTGGTCAATTTGGCAAAGAAAATTAAACAAAAAAGACCAATCAGCAAAGGTTTAAAACCATAAAAATGTTATAGAAACATGTAAAAAGAAGAAAATTTATCTATCGTATGTAGATCAATCAGTAAGGGTGACTACTTCATCATTTACTTTCAAAACTACTAAGAAACAACACTGAAAAATATCAAAATTATGCCTAAATGTATAAAATATATTTTCTAAAATGTTAATAATTTATTAATAATTATTTGTTTTCTGATACCAATAAATTCGATACTCGTAGGAATGGTCCGATACCGATACTCTGATCCGAAACCTCCGATACCGCCGATTCTGATACTCATAGGAATGGTCCGATACCGATTTCGATACCGATACTTTGAACCTTGATTACATGGATACTCCCACCAGCACATTTATCAATACACATATTACCAAAACAGTGTGCTTTATTGCCGGTTGTGATAATTTTTGTGTAATGTACAAAATCTAGGTGCCGCCATGGCTACTTCCATGTTGTTAACAATGACTACACTCACTGGGAGATGTATGCTATTGGCGGTAGCGCGGAGCCAACCATCAACAGCCAGGGGAATAGGTACCTTGCTCCTGCGAACCCCTGGGCCAAAGAGGTAATTCAGTTGAACCAGTTTTTTTTTTCTTTCTTGGATTCTTTACCATATCGCCTAGGAAACACGGACACTCCAAAAATGTGGGCCTTATCGTGTTGGACACGTATCGGACACAATTCGGGCAAAGTTCTCATTACCTGTTTGTTTCACTTGGCATGCGACAGGTTACGAAGAGGGTGGAAACCGCAGACAACGTCTGGAGAAGCTGGAACTGGAGGTCCGAGGGCGACCTCCTCCTGAACGGCGCCTACTTCACTCCATCGGGAGCTGGGGCATCCGCCAGCTACTCCAGAGCGTCCAGCCTCGGTGCCAAGTCGTCGTCCATGATCGGATCCATCACTTCCGGCGCTGGATCTCTTTCCTGCCGAAGGGGAAGACAGTGCTGATGATCTTAAGTCTCTCCTATTTGACAGTCTTACAGAAATTTCTTGTTTCTTCTTCTTCTTCTTCTCTTTTTTATGTTACAGTACCAGTTACACCATTCCTCTGCCATTTTCTCAACCTCCCCCTGCTTCCATCGTAACCTCGTCCATGGAGCAGCAGGCACGGAAGCGTTGCTGATTCGATCTCGGTCTCTTTCCCTTCGCTCTTTCTGTCTACTAGCCACTCTGTTGTTGTTGTTGTTGTTCAAGTCTCTGTTTCTATCCATCCCGTCTTAGTTTTCTTCTCTCTCTCTAACTCGCAGTACATGCATTGTAACGATGATTGTCAATTGTGTGGGTGCTCTGTAGTAACAGATGCATAAGTTATTCTCAGTAAAGGAAACAAACATATTTGCAAGGTTAATGCTCAATGTCTTTGTCGATGTTCTTGTTGAAATTATTGGGTGTTCTTATCTAGTATCTGGCAATCTCGGCTTACGAATCCGAGAATCAATGTAAAATCCGTAGAGGAATGGTCCTGAGTATGAAATTATTGAGAACGGTCCCGAGTCTTCATCTGCAGATAGCTTCTCCTCTAACCAACAGCTGGCGTATGGGACAGCTAGTCAAGGATCTATGTACTGTCCGTCCCATAACTCGTACGGGGGGACAATAAATAGCCGAAGAATTCGACGCGACCGTCAGAGATCTCGTGCATCAATGCTGGATGATTAGGAATCAGTACGGCTTGCGCTGAGCCTAGAGATCTGGAAGCTGGTGTCAGACACCCGGCCCCCACGACGAACATCCTGTCCGTAGAAGACAAGTACATGTGCTATGAGCTGTTCGGTGGCATTATGAATGGGTTGCAATCCTCGCATAACACAGCTATCCTCCAAATCTGGGATGCTTATTGCTAATTCAAACCTACTGCCTATGTCAGTGGGGACATGAATACGACACGACATGATACGGACACGGTGACAAGGACAAACCATTGATTTTGGAGTGTCCTAGACTCCTAGTGTCTTATGCATGCAGATTCTCTGATGTTTCCGATACCTATCCGACACGAGTCTAGACACAGACACAGGTCCAACCGAGAGATTAATTAGGAGTTCGATCCAATTAAGAAGCAGCAGCAGATACTTTGTCAATTTTGAGCTACACTCTCCATCAGTAACAATATACTGAAACACTTACCAGTTGTTGCAGAGTTACAATCTGAAGTTACATGAACCTAACACAAGCTAGATCTAGGGCCGGCCCTGGGTAAGCCAGACAAGCCATCGGGCTCGGACAACCCCCCCGATCCCTAGGTCCCTAAGTTTTCAGTTCTTCGCGAATAGAGCCTCTGCGGTCCAACCAAACGCGTACTCATTCATGTCAGTTGAACTGACAATCTCCCATATCCATATTTTCAGTTAACACTGGAAAGACCTCGAGTAGCTCATGAGTCAGGAGAGGAATTCGGAATTCGAGTTCCACGTCACCGTCAGAATCGGAGATTTCGATGCTGCCACCAACCCCACTTGCCGTCAATCCAGGAACAAACACTCCCGAACACTGTATTGTGTCTTTTTGAAGTCAAGGGAAAATGACAACCAAAGTTAGCTCCGACTAGGATAATCCAATCCCGCGGACCGGCCCTGGCCAGATCGTGTTCTTGGACAATGCTCCTTAGAAACATAACGGTCTTATTTGATCAGTAGAGAAGACTCTCCATGCAAATGTTTGTGGATCCTTTCCCTCTCCAATTTTAAGTTATTAAGTTATCGGCCTTTTCGATGGGCTTGCTCGTAAAACAGCCCACATTAGTTTTTCTTTTTCTTTTGTCCTTTTCAATCAATCTATGGCGAATTAGGTTTTCTTCTCCATAGTGGAATTTGCACATTCAAAAGTTATGCTATTTCTCTTCTTCTTTTTGTACATATTGCGATTGCAATGGAATAAATTAGGGTAAGTTGATACATGCATGGTAGTCATGTTCTTGCAAAGTCGATGAGTTTGTAAATTGATACAGTTTTTAAATTTATACATTTCTAATACTTCGTTCAGTCTCGGAACCTTCTTCTCATTAATGGCATCTCATATTAGATGGTGTCAAATATAGTCTATATAGAGCTTCTACAACACATACAATGGTGCCCCAAGTTTAAGAAAGTTTCTATTGGCAAGTGTTAAGTTCTTTACAAGATTCTAAGAGGTCTGTGTAGTGAACATATTCTCCAACAAACAATGGCCGAAATTAATTTTCTTTAGATGTCCGATTATACGCACGAGGCTTTTGTACACACTGTATTGCATGTCTTTTAGGTCCACTATTTCCAACTTTCAACATAGATTTTGTACATGCTGCATTGCATGCTCTTTGGGCTCACTGTCCCCAACTCCCATCATTATTACAAATGGAAGGAATATTATACCCCCGTGACGGGATCCACTGATCTTTCGCCACCATCCATGTAGTGCCCCGTCCCTACATCGTGCCCCGTCTCCGTCCACGGGGTGCGCGAGAAAGGAACACTGTCGCTATCGATTTGGTCGGGACCGATAGGTCGGAATCGGCCGAGTCGATCGAACGGGAACGGTTGAATTAAGATCCATTCCATGTTATGGAATGGCTTCTTCGGAACCAAGTCCCATATTCAGCGGGTTGCGCCTCGAGGATTGGCTCTGCGGCTGAGTCGGGAGAGACCTCCCGTTGCTCTGGTTTTCATGCCGCACTTGAATTGGCTTTGGCTTTCGTTTTCGTGAATGCTTTCGATGGGTTTTCGTGACGCGTTTTCGAGCTCGCATTCATATCGAAATTCCTTGAAATACACAGTGTTCTAATCAGTTGCTTATGCGATTGCAGGTGATCGTGTAGGCGACGACGGCGCAGCCAACCGGTCGCTCGCTTGAAGCAAGCTAAGGCGAGTGGCTGACCTCCTTCGTCCCGTCCCTCTACTTCAAAAACTCAACATGTGAAGTAAAATAAATGCTTGTCATAATAGTATAGAATTAATGAAATCGTGGCACGATACTTCATGAAACACTTGTTATCGAACTGTCGGTTTTGGAAATGAAAAACGTGCTTCCCTATGCAATTACACTTGGTCTATGCCAATCCAACGAATGAATCTATTAACGCTTATCGCAACGATACGGAAAAACGAGTAAATCAACTAAGTTCCAAAGAAAACGGTCATTGGACAACTTGTCGACAAGGTGAAGTTCCTCGAACGGTTGCCTCGGCCAAGGGACCGGTTCGGCCCGGGAGGAACGAGTGTAGCAGCGCCAACCCTTCATCGGCGCGAGTTATGCGGGCACTTTCGCACAGGGCTCGCTACCCGACGCGAAAGGGGCGTCGTCTAACCGAATGCTATAGTCCGCGATGGCTTGACATTGCCAGTGGCCTTTAAACCCCCGTCACTACTTAACAGGTGCACGGGACACGGGATGAACACGATAGTTGCTTGCCTCAAAACATGTTAACATGCAAATCATACAGGATGGTTAGAAAGATCATTGAAATAGCTAGCAAACATGTTTATGAAACTTCTTGAATCAAATGCAGAGCTTGGATTTAATTAGCCATTCGCCAGTACATGTGTTTCGTGCTGATCCTCGCTCTTTGCAGGTCCCGCGAACCAGGAAGGACGCGCCAACTAGCAAGGCGACGTTCGTGACTTTTGAAGCTTCGGCCGTGCGTCGAAGACTATCTCTCAGCGACTCCACATTTTGAAGGCTCTCGACAGTCCAAGGAAAATGACTCAGCGTCCCTCCCATCCAGGTCAATGGAGTACTTGTGTATATTGAGGGATGTGTGCAATGTATGGAACGGCTATCTCATCGGCACTCTTTTGTAATCGAGTCATGTTGTAGCCCGCGCGGCAATGAGTCTTGTGTCGGAGTCTGTAAAAAGATGTTCATTATCAATAAAGATCAAGTTTCCTTTACTTATTGTGTGTATCAATTTGTCTGCGTACTCTCTTAGATCTCGTGTCTCGGATTACCTTATGACTTGGCCTTGTGCGATCGCAAATTAGGTTCGCACGGCATCACGCCCGGGGGACGACTATCGATTCGACGGAATCGGGGCGTGACATAATGGTATCAGTGCACGGCTTTACGTCCTTGGCCTCTCGTGTCGAATTCTAGTCTCCGACCGTTGACCTCGTGTCGATGAGAAGAGTTGTTCCACACGCTGAACCCAGGACATTTTCTGAAACTAACGAGAGTTGCCTTCCTTTTTTCCTGCAGTTACGGGAGCTCAGGCGGAAGACGAGACGAGCGCTTCGAGCGGCTCGAGTGCTTCTAGGCCCGAGCATTCCGTTAACCCAACGGGAATGACGTCTACTGTAGCCGGATCTTCCGGCGACCCGATGCAACGTATGCTGTAAATGCTTGAAATGCAGCAACGTCAAAACGAGCTCCATCGTCAGCAAGCAGAGGCTCGTCAGGCTCAATTTGAGAGTCGGTTCGAGGCTCAATTCAAGCTGCAGCAGCAGCAGCTGAATACCCTCCAGCAGATCGTACAGTCGGTCGTCGGCAACAACAACTCAACGATGACACTTGCCGTGACCCAGCCTGCGGTTCGATCCAACGAAGCCGAACCAGAGGCGCCCGTGCTCTCACCTGCAGCACCGAGAAGTTCCAACTTCGACGTGTCAAAGTTCACTAAAAGCTGCCGCACTTCCTTCAACGGCACAGAAGATCCCGCGGTGGCGATCGACTGGTTGGAGGAGCTGGAAGACAAGTTCGAGCTTCTGGATGTCGAGGACCCGAAGAAAGTCGCGTGTGCTCAACTATTACTTCGAATGAACGCGCACGATTGGTGGGCTGTGCAGAAGCGGGCTATTCGACGTGAAGACGAGACAGCGGCGATCTCATGGGCGACATTCAGAAATGCGTTCGAGAACGAATATCTTTCTGCAGCCGTGCGACAGGAAAAGGAGAACGAGTTCATGCAGCTGACGTAAGGGAATATGACTGTACGACAATATGCGGCCAAATTCAACAAACTGGCCAAGTTCGCTGGTGACTATCTACCTACTACTGCAAGCCGAGCAAAGCGATTCGTAGTGGGCCTGCGTTCCACTATCCGTGCACATGTCTCGGTGCCGGAATACAAAACTGTGGGCGAGGCACTCAACCACGCCATCCGTCTGGAGTCCGAGTATCCTCCTACTACTACCGGCGCTGTTAACTCTAATAACAAACGCCATAGTTATGCGGGAGGCAACAATACACATAAGCGTCAACATCGCGGCAACCAGACGAAGGAACGGATGGTCTGCAATTTCTGCCACAAGGACGGGCACCTGGACACCGACTGCCGACTTAAGAACAGAGTCTGTTTCGCATGCGGCAAAAGAGATCATCTCGTAAGGGACTGTCCGGAAGCTACGTCGAGCCAGCGCCCACAACATCAACAAAACCGAGGCCAAGCACCTCGGGCTCCACCGACCGCACCACAGAATGGCCAAGACCGTCGCCCCAATGCTCAGGGCCGTGTCTACGCCATGACCCGAGACGAAGTGTTCGCATCTGACACAGTTGTGACAGGTATACTGCAATTCAATAATAAACCTGCTCGTGTGTTGTTTGATTCAGGTGCCACGCATAGTTTCATATTGGCGGACTTCGTCGCCGAACACAAATTTCCCCTGACACCGCTCGGTCTTGAGCTTACTGTTAATATCCCGTCGGGCATACCACTAGCTGCGAATTTAGTCTGCGGAGACGGAATCATCTGTATAGGTGGTCAACAGGTCAGTCTTGATGCGATAGTTTTAGACATTAAAGACTACGACATCATTCTGGGGATGGATTGGCTCGGTCCGTGCAACGCAACCATAGACTGCGCTGAGAAGAAAGTCACTTTCCGCATACCGGGAGTGCCTGAATTCTGCTACTCGTGTGGTGAGGCGTCGCCGACCTGCATGGTGATCTCTGCGATATCTGCTCGACGGATGCTGCATTCCGGGTGCGAAGGCTATCTGGCTTCCGTTCGAGACATGCGACAGGATGGTGCAAACGCGGGTCAGACCGACGTTGTGGCAGAATTCCCCGATGTGTTCCCGGACGAGTTGCCCGGCATGCCGCCCGATCGAGAGATTGAATTCACTATCGATACCTTCCCCGACACTCGACCGATCTCGAAGACCCCGTACAGAATGGCCCCTGCAGAGCTTAAAGAACTCAAGGTGCAGTTACAGGAATTGCTCGACAAGGGATTCATCCGACCCAGCGTCTCGCCGTGGGGAGCGCCCGTACTATTTGTCAAGAAGAAGGACGGCTCTATGCATCTTTGTATCGACTACCGCGAGCTGAATAAAGCCACCGTCCGGAACAAGTATCCCCTGCCCCGCATAGATGATCTGTTCGATCAGCTCCAAGGAGCCACGGTGTTCTCTAAAATTGATCTGCGTTCGGGTTATCATCAACTCAAGATCAAGCCGGACGATGTGCCGAAGTCTGCCTTCCGCACTCGATACGGCCATTACGAGTTCCTGGTAATGCCGTTCGGCCTAACGAACGCCCCTGCTGCCTTCATGGATTTAATGAATCGGGTGTTCCGACCCTTCCTCGACAAGTTCGTAGTGGTCTTTATCGATGATATACTCGTCTACTCGAAGAATAAGCAGCAGCATACTGAGCATCTGCGGACCGTGCTTCAGACCCTTCGAGAAAATCAACTCTACGCGAAGCGAAGCAAATGTGAATTCTGGCTTAGCAGCGTCGCATTCCTCGGACACATCATTTCTGCTGAAGGCATTGCGGTCGACCCAAAGAAAGTTGAAGCCGTTGTCGATTGGAAGCGGCCAGCGTCCGTCGGCGAGATTCGAAGTTTCCTTGGCCTAGCTGGATACTACCGACGCTTCGTGAAAGACTTCGCGAAGATCGCATCGCCTCTGACTCGCCTCACCAAGAAAGGAGTCGCCTTTGAATGGTCAGACGACTGTGAAGCTGCGTTCCAAGAGTTGAAGCAGAGGCTCGTCTCGGCCCCGATACTCGCACTTCCAGAAGGGACTGAGGGTTTCCAGATATTTAGCGACGCGTCCGGTCAGGGCTTGGGGTGCGTGCTGATGCAGCGGAACAAGGTGATATCTTTTGCGTCCCGACAGCTAAAGCCGCACGAGAAAAATTATCCCACGCACGACCTGGAGTTAGCGACGATTGTGTTTGCGTTGAAATTGTGGCGCCACTATCTCTATGGTGTGGCGTGCACGATCTATACCGATCACAAGAGCCTCAAGTATCTATTCACGCAGAAGGAGCTGAACTTGCGGCAAAGGCGTTGGCTGGAACTAATCAAGGATTACGACTTGACTATCGACTACACGCCGGGAAAGGGAAATGTTGTGGCGGACGCTTTGAGTCGGAAGTACCTTGCCTCGTTATCCATCGACCCTCGACTGCTACGCGACCTTGAAGAGATGGGCATCGAGCTCCGAGTCAGATTCCGGAACGTACAGTTGGCAAAGTTACAGTTGGAGCCGAGCTTGCTGAATAAGATCAAGACCGCTCAGACAGACGATTCGTACCTGAAAAAAGTGCGAGAGCTAATTTCGACAGGCAGGACGACCGACTTTGCGGAAGACAAAACCGACGTGCTTCGATTGAAGGGTAGGCTATGCGTTCCGGACGATTCAGAACTTAGAAAGGAGATCCTGGCGGAGGCGCACTATGCGAAATACACTTTGCATCCAGGCAGTACCAAAATGTATAAGGACCTCCGCACGACCTTTTGGTGGCACGGGATGAAGAGAGATGTGGCGCTCTTCGTGTCGCAATGCATGGCCTGTCAGCAGGTGAAAGCTGAGCATCAGCGACCGGGCGGGAAGATGCAGAACCTCGCTATTCCCGAGTGGAAATGGAATCATGTCACTATGGATTTTATTGTTGGCCTGCCGAAGACACCACGGGGGAACGACGCCATCTGGGTCATCGTCGATCGATTAACCAAGTCAGCGCACTTTATCGCCATCAAAGTTACTTGGAGCGTTGATCGCCTGGCGCAGATTTATCTTGACGAGATAGTACGGCTGCATGGAGTTCCAGTATCCATCGTCTCTGATCGGAATTCACGGTTCATGTCGCGATTCTGGAGTAGCCTTCAGTCGGCGCTGGGAACCAAGTTGCAGTTCAGCTCAGCTTACCATCCTCAGACCGACGGCCAAACGGAGCGCGTCAACCAGATTCTTGAAGACATGCTACGGCTCTGCGCTATCGACTTCAAATCAAGCTGGGACGTCCACCTACCGCTGGCGGAATTTGCATACAACAATAGCTACCAATCCAGCATCCAAATGGCGCCGTATGAAGCCTTGTACGGCCGGAAGTGCAGATCTCCTATTTGCTGGGATGAAGTCGGGAAACGGCAGATACTCGGCCCAGAGCTGGTAGAACAGACTGTGGAAAAGGTCAAGCTCATTCGGAAAAGATTAAAGACCGCACAGAGTCGCCAGAAAAGCTACGCGGACATTCATCGTCGACCACTCGAGTTTCAAGTAGGCGATCACGTATTCCTCAAGGTGTCGTCCATGCGGGGAGTTAGTCGGTTCGGCGCGAAAGGAAAGCTGAGTCCGAGATTCGTTGGGCCGTTCGAAATACTTGAACGGGTCGCGCCAGTGGCCTATAAAATTGCCCTACCACCGGCGCTTGAAGGTGTTCACAATGTCTTCCATGTCTCTCAATTGCGGAAGTACGTGCACGACTCGAGCCACGTGGTAGATTTTGGCCAGCTGGAGCTAAAGTCTGACTTATCCTACGTTGAAGAACCAGTTCGAATCATAGAACGCAAGGATAAGCTGCTGCGCAATCGAGCGATCCCTCTCGTCCGCGTCCTCTGGAAGAACCACTCGGTCGAAGAGTCGACGTGGGAGCTTGAATCGGAGATGAAGGATAAATTTCCTTCATTGTTCTCGTAGAGGTAGGTTTCATCTTTAAGTTTCGAGGACGAAACTTTTTATTAGTTGGTTATGGTGTAGTGCCCCGTCCCTACATCGTGCCCCGTCTCCGTCCACGGGGTGCGCGAGAAAGGAACACTGTCGCTATCGATTTGGTCGGGACCGATAGGTCGGAATCGGCCGAGTCGATCGAACGGGAACTGTTGAATTAAGATCCATTCCACGTTATGGAATGGCTTCTTCGGAACCAAGTCCCATATTCAGCGGGTTGCGCCTCGAGGATTGGCTCTGCGGCTGAGTCGGGAGAGACCTCCCGTTGCTCTGGTTTTCATGCCGCACTTGAATTGGCTTTGGCTTTCGTTTTCGTGAATGCTTTCGATGGGTTTTCGTGACGCGTTTTCGAGCTCGCATTCATATCGAAATTCCTTGAAATACACAGTGTTCTAATCAGTTGCTTATGCGATTGCAGGTGATCGCGTAGGCGACGACAGCGCAGCCAACCGGTCGCTCGCTTGAAGCAAGCTAAGGCGAGTGGCTGACCTCCTTCGTCCCGTCCCTCTACTTCAAAAACTCAACATGTGAAGTAAAATAAATGCTTGTCATAATAGTATAGAATTAATGAAATCGTGGCACGATACTTCATGAAACACTTGTTATCGAACTGTCGGTTTTGGAAATGAAAAACGTGCTTCCCTATGCAATTACACTTGGTCTATGCCAATCCAACGAATGAATCTATTAACGCTTATCGCAACGATACGGAAAAACGAGTAAATCAACTAAGTTCCAAAGAAAACGGTCATTGGACAACTTGTCGACAAGGTGAAGTTCCTCGAACGGTTGCCTTGGCCAAGGGACCGGTTCGGCCCGGGAGGAACGAGTGTAGCAGCGCCAGCCCTTCATCGGCGCGAGTTATGCCGGCACTTTCGCACAGGGCTCGCTACCCGACGCGAAAGGGGCGTCGTCTAACCGAATGCTATAGTCCGCGATGGCTTGACATTGCCAGTGGCCTTTAAACCCCCGTCACTACTTAACAGGTGCACGGGACACGGGATGAACACGATAGTTGCTTGCCTCAAAACATGTTAACATGCAAATCATACAGGATGGTTAGAAAGATCATTGAAATAGCTAGCAAACATGTTTATGAAACTTCTTGAATCAAATGCAGAGCTTGGATTTAATTAGCCATTCGCCAGTACATGTGTTTCGTGCTGATCCTCGCTCTTTGCAGGTCCCGCGAACCAGGAAGGACGCGCCAACTAGCAAGGCGACGTTCGTGACTTTTGAAGCTTCGACCGTGCGTCGAAGACTATCTCTCAGCGACTCCACATTTTGAAGGCTCTCGACAGTCCAAGAAAAATGACTCAGCGTCCCTCCCATCCAGGTCAATGGAGTACTTGTGTATATTGAGGGATGTGTGCAATGTATGGAACGGCTATCTCATCGGCACTCTTTTGTAATCGAGTCATGTTGTAGCCCGCGCGGCAATGAGTCTTGTGTCGGAGTCTGTAAAAAGATGTTCATTATCAATAAAGATCAAGTTTCCTTTACTTATTGTGTGTATCAATTTGTCTGCGTACTCTCTTAGATCTCGTGTCTCGGATTACCTTATGACTTGGCCTTGTGCGATCGCAAATTAGGTTCGCACGGCATCACGCCCGGGGGACGACTATCGATTCGACGGAATCGGGGCGTGACAATCCAGGGTCTTATATCTCTCCTCGATAACCACAAGTGCCACTCGAGTTCGGTAAGTAACGACTCGATATAGCATCTCATTATACATCTTATATATAATACTAAAATTTTGTAGTCTTTTATTGTAGAATTTTATGTTTCAAATGTTCATTCTCCAACATTATATATATCAAAATATATTTAAAGTAACTATAAATAAAATATGTAAATTACACACATTTTCACTAATATAATTACTAAACACTAATAATTATACACTTCCAACTACAATAAATGTTCACTATCTAAAAAACAGTTTTATTTTAAAATATCTTATATTATTTCGAAATGGATTTGTTATACAAGCATACATATAAAAAGTGAAAGAAAAAATACAGACAAAAAATAGTACAACGCACGCGGACGACTCCTAGTAACCTATAATAATGACAATCATATCAAGTACACTAGTATTATATATGAATGCTTTATTATCTAATTCTATACTCCTCAAAGGAACATTCACCAACGTGTAGTTCCCAAAACATACATTATAACCAACATTACATTTTGTAACATTTATAGCTAACTTGGACTTTAGCATAGTTTGCCAAACAAAATAAATATCTACCATACGATAATACGAAAAATTATAGTAGAAGCATCCAAATTTGCTGAAATTGGGTTGGCAGAACAAAGTTTGTTGAAATTTTGATAAGAGCATTAAAACGCCATTTCTTTGGACGTTTTGAGTGAAAATGCAAAAATTAATACACCCAATGAAACGACAATTCCAACGAAGTATGTTATATTAGTAAACTAATTTGCAATAGTGTTAGTTTAAAAATATTAATTAAAAATGTTCATCCCAATGAAGTTTCATTTCAAGAAAACGATCTTTGCATTGGTGTTTTCTTTGAAAAAAATGTCCATTGTATGGACATTTTCTTGACAAAAATGCCCTTGGAAAGTACAATTTTAATTAATTATTTATATTTCTTTTGTTTAGTTTATACTGGATTGTGTGCGTGTTAGAAAAAAATGGGTGGGTGTTAAAAAAGGTGGAATAAAACAGTAAAAAGTGGTGTAACGGTTGTATTTATTATTTTTGCAACGGTTAGATTATCTCAAAAGTCTTTATATTCTCTTCTAATTTCTTTCAGCTCTTCAAACTCACAATTCATCGCTCTCCAGATTTTATACTTTTCTCGAATAAACTCTCTACAAACTCTTCCTACCACTATATATAAATAACGAGTTATTTACATTGACGCCACCCTATCTAAGCGGACATCCTCTAGTTTAAAAATAAATACACCGACACCCCCATGTCTTTTATATATATTTTAAAGTAGGGGTGGCCAGTATAAAATCCTTTACATAATTTATAAAACTTAAATGTAGTCCGTGTATTTAACACAAAACATAGAGGACGTTAGTATTTATTTTAACTATTATTTACATATAATAATAACTACTACTTCTTGCTCTTCTTCTTCTTCTCCTTCTGTAACTTTTTCTCTTCTCTGTGCTATAGGCACAATTTTAGCAAACTTCGTGTGTGAAATTTACTGTTGATAGTATAGATGAAGGCAATAGGAAGAAGCAATCGATCGATGCGAGTCCTGTGCATTCCCAACACATTGGATACATCAAAATATTATAATATGAGCACTAGAGAAAAGATAATATGAACTTGATTTCTATTGCTAGTTCTCTGGATTTAGTAGATTTTAATCAATTTAATCACTCATCAACAAATTACACCTTGCAATTTGTCTGAGCTTAGGTACTTGCGTGCTACCTAGGTTTTAAGCCCAAGGGCTGCGCTTGCCATGTAAGTTTGTTAAGTCAACTATTTAATTATGCATGAGTAAGATATTTGCTTGATTTTATTTTTTTATATTTAATTATATTGCGATTGCGATTACCATTACATTATAGTGAACCAAAGCGGGTCTAAGTATGTGTTGTTTCGATCGGCAACTGATAGGTGCAAAAACACAAGCTGTTACGTCCATACATGGAATCGGAGGATGGGGCCGGTGACTCGACGTACTGGAGCTAGCATCTTCCCTGGTGTGTACCAGCCGACGAGGTACCACAAGAACCATCACCGTGGCTTCATCGACGAACTACTTGGCCCTGTCTGTAAAATTAAAGATGTTTGGGCTGTTCCTGAACATCATTAATTGGATCAAGCTGCACAAAAATCATACTCATCAGAAATTACAAGCTGGTTGTTCTTGTAGTCCACCGGATATATATATAATTGGTGTTTAATATTATGGATATTGCAGGGAGTGGCCATGTCACTATGTCGATAAATACAACAACAACGACTGACTTTATTACGTTCTCAACTGCACACTCTTACGTTGGACAATGGGAGTACTCTGACAAACCACTGATACTGACTTATTAGCAATAGCACGTGCTTCACTATTTAAGGGTGCCGTCATGTACAGTGGGAGGAGTTTGCAAGTCTTTCTATATAGTTGGATTAATATATGGGTTTTCAATATAGCTGGATTGATATGTTTTGAATGTGACTGTCTGATAGAGATACCTATCTTCTACAGATACAGATACCTATCTTCAAGTTATTTTTCTACTTACTTCAAGCCATAGTTTCTAATTCCATTGCTTACTTTCTATTTTATTAGGATGAAAAATCAAGAACAAAAATAAAATAAAACAAAAACTATTTTTTGGTTCTTTAAAAGGAAAATTGGAGAAGAAACATCAACAATTGGAGCATCTTTCTTGCCATGGGGATGACAGTGCGAGGAGTTCAGCCATGCAAGTAGATGGTGGGAAGTACAACAAGTTTCTCTCACCAAGTGTGGAGGAACAACAAGCAGATCACAAGCAAACAAAATCTACTGGCATCACCAATGAAGGAATAGGGATTATTAGATTTCTTAAAGGAAAACATCTTTTCATTACAGGTGCAACAGGCTTCCTAGCTAAAGGTGATCAGTTTCATGATTAAATTACCAGCAATATTATACGTAATCAGTAACTGCATTTTTTGTGTTAATTTCATTTTCTTGTTGTTTTCGTGCACGATGTTCGATCTCTAGTTCTCATTGAGAAGATATTGAGGACAATACCTGATGTTGGAAAGATTTATGTACTGATCAAGGCCAAGGATAAGGAAGCTGCATTGCATAGACCCAAGACTGAAGTATGTTCAAGTACTAATTAATTACTTTTTGCTTATTCTATATAGTTTATTTTTTATTGGATATTTAGAATATTGAATTTTATTTTTAGATAATATACGCGGAGATCTTCAAATACTTGCAAGAGATTCATGGGAAGAGCTATGAATCCTTTATGTTGGGGAAGCTAATTCCAATGGCAGGAGATGTGAGGGAAGCTAGATTGGGTATAGAGGAAGAGCTGGCCGAAGAGATCTCCAAAGAAGTGGATTTGATTGTGAACTCGGTAGGCAACACCACATTTGATGAGAGGTTTTATCTTTGGTTATTTCAACTTAAATACCTGATTTCTTCTTATCACACTTTTGAAAATTATTAAGTATCTTGTTATTTTAAAATGTGCAATGCGATACCATGAACTAGTTTTTTTAACATTATAAACTGTTGGTAGTAAAAGTTATTTAGCGATGAACAAGTTGTTTGCAGGTCTAATTATTATCTCCATGCATGATCTATGCTTTTGTATTTAGGTACGATGTTGCGTTGGATGTAAACACCATGGGACCTTGCAGGCTCATGAATTTTGCAAAGAGGTTTAAGAGACTCAAGTTATTTGTACATGTATCGACAGGTATAAAAGTCTTTTATATGTTTTTCTACTTTAGAGAATTTAATTAACTAGACAAATGTATGTAACTAACTAATGCTTATATTTTACAGCCTATGTGAACGGGCAAAGGCAAGGGAGAGTACTGGAAAGGCCTTTCTGCATGGGGGACTCCATAGCAAGAGAGAGATCTCAATTAGATTTTCCAGATAAATTCATGCCATGCTTGGACATTGAGACTGAGCTCAAGTTAGCTATCACTTCCGGGAATAACATCCAAGACCTCAAAGATATTGGACTGTCGAGGTTGACACAACATTAAAGTCTTCATATGACAGATAATTATAACTGATATATAACATACTTAAATATTAAAGATAAGAGTTTTATTTCCAATTGAGGCTATATATATTTTACTTAATATTAACAGGGCACACATGTATGGATGGCAAGACACTTATGTGCTTACCAAGGCAATGGGGGAAATGATGGTAAATAGTTTGAGAGCTGACATTCCAGTGGTCATCATTAGGCCTACTATTATAGAGAGCACTTTCAGAGAACCCTTCCCTGGATGGATTGAAGGAAATAGGTTACCAAATTCCCAGTTATTAATTTCTTAATAGTAAGACCATTTTATTCTGAATTCTAAATATAATGTGCTAATTATTCTTTCAAGGATGATGGATCCGATGCTTATATCATACGGTAAAGGTAGACTCACCGGTTTTCTTTTTGATCCCGACGTAGTGGGAGATGTGGTAAGTTGGTAAACAATTAGTAGATAGTAAATTAACTATAATGGTTCGAATGTAACTATATATATGTTGTTTGTTCACATAGTAATAAAACTCATATAGAAACCATTATATACACATATGTTGCCATAAAATTATGAATATATTTGCGATCATATATAAATGCATGATTTCTGGGTCAGATCCCTGTCGACATGGTGCCGAATGCAATGCTGGCAGCAATGGCGAAGCACGGGCAGAGCACGGACACTAGGATGCCTGCAGTGTACCACATTGCTTCGTCCACTGTGAACCCTCTTGTCAATAAGGATGTGGTTAGGTTTTTCTTCCAGCACTTCACAACAACCCCTTGTATGGACTCCAAAGGAATGCCCATTGCAGTCAAAGAAATGAAACATTTCACCAACATTGATGAATTCTCTTCCTACATTCACACTGAAGCAATTGAAAGATGCACGAGTCTGCTCAATGCTTCTTCCAGTGTGAAGTCATCATCTAGATCAATACTTGAGAAAATCTTCATGAAATCTGCCAAGCAAGCCAAACACTTAGCTGACATATATGGACCATACCTTTCCTACGGAGGAAGGTGAGATTAATTAATTTCTTACGTAAAGAAAAATTAAATTTTATGATTAAGGTTATAAAGAGCATCCATAATTAGAGATGTATATATATATTATGTACATCAAACATGAAAGATATATACTGATCATTCAAATATTCATAACCGTGGTTAGGTTCGACATCACAAACACCCAAAAGCTGATGGAAGAGATGTCAGAAGAAGAGATGATGAGCTTTGGCTTTGATGTGGGAAGCATAAATTGGGAGGACTACATTAAAAACGTTCATATTCCTGGAGTAAGGAAGCATGTCTTGAAGGAAAGGGTGCTGGAGTGACTCGAATATATAATATATCCCATATATATTATTAATTGAAAGAATAATATTGCTTAATAATTCTCAGGTTCCAACCTAGGCCACTGAGGAGTGCCTCCCACGTGTGTGTGTGTGTGTGTGTAAAAGATAATGTATTTATTTATATTTATATAAGTCTACTATATGCACTTGTGTCTAAAGACTCAGGTTAATTATATTTCTATATATTTGAGTGAATGGAAGAAAACTATACTACATGTACTTTGTGTCTAAAGACTGATCAGGTTGTATTTCTATATATTTGAGTGAATGGAAGAAAATTATTATTAATGCTGTACCAGTTATTGTTTGTCTAATCTTATCTAATATGAAAACAGAATCATGAGTACCATTACATAGCTGAATGGAAGAACACCAAAATAATTTGGCAATTGAAGGATGTACTGTTGTTTGTGTGTTTTATGTTCAAACACATGAGCTTGCAAAAGCTCAAATTTTCTATAGTCCCACATCGATTGGGTGGTAAACTTAATTGTGTATATATTGTCCAGGTTCTTTGAACCACATTTTTTCCATGTGTAACGTCTGGTTTTATTACCTTTGATTTGTAACGTCTGGCTTTATTGGTCATTATTCCGTCCGTTGGAATTCTACCTATATATTGAGTCCTCTTCCTCTTCTTCGAAACACAGAAATTTCTCTACGAAAAACTCTCTCAAATTCTCCTCTTTTCGAACCACTTTTGTTCTTCGTTTTTTCGCTCTTGGCAGAGCTAAGTCGAGGGTCATTCTCTCTGCGTTGTGTGTAACAAAGAGATACCGGTGGAACAGAAATTTTACCACTAGAAGCATTTGAAAAAAGTCTGCACATAGATCCGAATTAACTCTTTGGGCAGTGCTACGTGCGCGACTTTCCCGAAGACCGGTAACTTTACTTTCAATTTTATTTTTTTTGCATATTTTAAAAAGGAGAAAACGGACTTAAGTTTCCAACATGTACATTCAAAGATAGGCCATGATTGGAAAGTGTTCAAAATTACTGGACTCTAGAAAATACTTTTACCAATATATTAATGTGTGCGAGAGAAAGCAACCTTTCGGAAAAAATGTGGATGATCAATTGGGGTTTTGCATTACCAAAATGCAGATGCTAAATAATATTCTACAAAATCTCCTCGAGTACGTCAAATATGCAGCCATTCCAATAGGAGAACTAAAAACTGCACACAACACCAAAAATCGTCACTTAAGCTCAAGCTCGATAAGGACAGGAAGTCCCTGCGAGAGCGCAAAGCCAAGGGACGTGCCAGTGTGCCACCGACGAGGCCAAGGGGAAGTTCTCGACGGACGAGGCAGTCGGTACGACGTCGCTCCAGGAAGCCCACTGATCGATCGAGAACAATACGGTTTGGTTTCTCTTTGATATTTTAGTAGCTAGTACCCGTTTCTAAATTTTAGAGCAAGACTCTTTCTTTTCTAGTTTGTTATTATCGTTTTTTTTGGGATTGGCGTCGAACTACTATTTACATTTTAAGTAATATGAGTCAAACTTTAGGGTTTTTAAAAAAAAAACACTGCTCTTTTGGACGGGGTCTAGCAACAAGTTGATCTCTACATCTTCTCCGTGCTTCAGTTCAAATTTTTAAATATCCTAATATTCGAGGAATATCTTGAACATGGTTCAATAATGGTAAACAAGGAACTTCGATTGGACGAGTTGGATGGACCAGAGAGGAGGAGGTGGAGAAAAAGTAGCTTGATTTCAACCTTCACCTTTGATACTCGAGGAGAAGAAAAAGTTGTTTACTGCATTCAAACAATTATTCAACTTTAGATGAAGATTTCTATTAGTTTCCTATGTTTTAGTACAAGTTTACTATTGTTGAATTCTAATACACTACTGTTTAAATTTAATATAATTATTATTTTATATAAGGGTAACAGGTTTAGGGCTAATTAGACTTGGGTAGTGGATTGGTCCGTTGATGAGTTTGGATACTTGAAATTTTTTAGTGACATATTTTAGTGACGAAATTGAACTTTCAGTGGCAAAATGAGTTTCTTAATGACGAACGTTCGTCACTAAAATGTCACAAAGATTTTGAGTACCCAACTCCATTAACGAACAATCTAGTAACCAAAGTCTAATTAGATTCTAAACCTGGTACCCTTCCAAAATAATTATTAATATAACTTTACAAGTAATTAGTGGATTTTTAATCATCCGGTCCAGCACCCAGGACAAAAATGCATCATTAATTAAAATAATGGTTATTTAGTAATAACGTTTCACATAATAGTTGATATTAGGGTTTGTATCTCCAAAATGTCCGAGAACAAGTGAACAATAATTTTAAGCTCAAACATTAACGTCGAACATTTTGAAGATCCATATTCTAATTTAAACTATCATGGGCCTCTGTTACTAAATATCCCTTAGAATAATCATCCTCCCAGGACACGACTAATGCGAACATGACAACATAGTCAGTCCCTGGACACGAGTATGACAGTATTAGTCTTTAGTTTGCTCCAGAGATAACAGGACAAAGGGCTAGCTTAAAAGACAAAAACTTCTAATCCGTAGTTGACTTATTGTTAAATTCCACCTATTCCACAGTAAAGAAATAACATTATAATCAACAACAAAAAAATTCTACAAGTATTATACACGCAGTACTATAATGCGGAAATCTTTAAATTTCCAATGAACTTTCTCATTCTTCCTCTCCTCTTGATGATTTATTTAAGTACTCTCTAAGAAAATTTCCTTCTAACCCTCTTTCAACTTCAAGCTCATTCCAATCTAAACACAATACCCTTAAATGTGGATTTCAAATATTTTTAAAGTTACGAGCAATCTGAATCGTCGACGACATCTCCTTTAAATCTGAACCATCTAGATACCGACTCATCAGCATTCTACGATGTACCACCCGAAAGATAATGTAAGAATTTTTGGACCCAAACCTACTAGAACAAATCACCGGCAGACCGGTCATATACCGGCAGACTGCCGGTATGTCGGTCTAACATTCATGGCTTTTTTAGCCTTGTATCGGTATTTCGACTCCGCCCGAGTTTAACCGATCACCGGACGATGTGTCGCAATATGTAGTTGAGCACGAGCCATATACGATAAACTCTACAATGGCTTGTCTTTCAACTAGTCATCTCATGAGAATGTTATTGATACATATGCTCCTTTAATTTTAGCTCCTCTTTGGTTTCTTTCCACCAACATCGTCTTTGGCCAAAACTGTAAAAATGATAAGAGATATGGTCTTGCCAAGGTACTGCCAATAACACGGTCTTTGTCCAAACCACAAACTGGCACAATCCTCCTACCGAAACCGAGAACCTTCCTCAAACTTCAGTACTTGAATAGAAGTCAAGGCGGACTTGAACTACTTTTCCATATGAATCAAATTTGTTACCATGTCAATCGACTTCACTTTAGTATCAATCTTTAAATGATCAATTTCCTTATGACATCACTCTCGTGTCTTGTATGTAATATATTTTGTCCGACTACGATATACTGAATTTTGTCGAGAGAAATTTCACAAAACAACTTAACTTCACCTCCTTCGATATCTTGACTGACATCGTGTATTCTGACTCAGGAGTAGAAAGCACCACGATATCTTGGAGTGTCGACTTCGAACTAACTGGAGAATCTGTAAGTGTATAGACAGTCCGTAATGGATCTTCTCTTATCCAAGTCACCAGCGTAATCAACATCAATACACCCCTACAAGTGGCTTGATCCGTGTTATGATTTCTGAAACAACACACTGAAATCTTTAGAGCCCTTAAGACACTGAAGCATCCACTTTATTGTCTTCCAATGAAGTCTCCTAGATTTGACATCTACATGCTCATCGGACTGACCTCATTCGATAATTCAGGACGGATTTGCACCATAGCATACGTCAACGATCCCACCACACTCAACATGTGTCCAACATTTATTAATATATACAGTATACTTGATCTGTTGGGAACGAAGCACGAAAATCGTTCCCCCAAACCAGAAAGTCCTGCGAGAGAACCGAACAAAAGCACACAAACCAAAAATGCCAAAACAATCGCAGTCACAAAAATTTTTGACGTGGAAAACCCTTGCGAGAAAAACCACAAGATGATCGAAGTCCAACCCTGAAGAACCTCCACTAATGGAATAAAGAGAATACACCCTCTACAAGCTCCTTCCGATCCAACACAGATCACCACAACTCACTTGAAAGAAGAAAATTTTTGATTGCGGACTCTGAAGAACAAGAGATGCCAAAAAATTATTCGAAGCAATCTCTCCTTCACAGTAGTCCTTAATCCTCTCTCTCTCTCAAAGATTGTAAAGCACTCTTTGTTTTGAGATAATTTTACAACTAGCATGAATCACCCTTTTATAAGCCCTTGGTAACCCATACATATAATGCCAATATATATGTAAACTTTCAATATAAATCAATCATATATTTAATGGAAATCCAATCATAATTAGCTTACCATAATTGGAAACCCAATAATATGGAAAGCTACTATATGAAGGGTCCAATCATAAATATATAATCAAAGTAAATATGGAAATCCAATCATATATTTCCTTACCATATATGTACCAAAATAAAATCCATGCACTCCTCAAGCTTCTCCGACACACGGATGGCGCTCATCGCTCTCCGGGGTATTCTCCACATAGGTGGGAACCCCACCCACTCCAACAAATCTCTCCCTTCACAACTATGTGGAGGAGGTCGTCATCCCGACGATCTGCCTGCAGTACTCAAACTTCTCCCTCGGAAGAACTTTCGTGAGCAAGTCCGCTCCAATGTCATCAGTATGAACCTTCTCAAGCGCCGCATCCTTCTTCTCAACCACATCCCGTATCCAATGATACCGAGTCTCGATGTGCTTGGATCGACTATGAAATGTCTGGTTCTTCACAAGGTGAATAGCACTTTGACTGTCGCAAAGCAAAGTATACAGCTCTTGCTTCAGTCCTATTTCCTGTAGCAACTTCTTCATCCACAGCAACTCCTTGTAAGCCTCCGTCGCCGTAATGTACTCTGCCTCTGTCGTCGACAAGGCAACACACTTCTGCAACCGCGACTACCACGATACCGCTCCTCCAGCAAACATCATCACATAGCCCGAAGTCGATCGCCTCGTGTCTACATCTCCAGCCATATCAGCGTCAGTATACCCAACCAACTTCGGCTCGTCACCACCAAAAAAAAGTCTCCAATCGGCAGTACCCTGAAGGTATCGTAGAATCCACTTGACCGCACTCCAATGTACCCTTCCAGGATTTGAAAGGTACCTGCTAACTGTGCCAACTGCATGAGCGATGTCTGGCCTCGTACACCCCATAACATACATAAGACTTCCCACAGCTGAGGCATATGGAACCCGCTCCATATCTTCCTTTTCGTCCTCGGTAGATGGACACTGCTTCTCAGTGAGCTTAAAGTGAGCCGCAAGGAGAAAACTCACTTTCTTCGACCCGTCCATACCGAAACGCTGAAGTACCCGGTGAATATACTTCTTCTAGGACAAATGTAGCAGCTTGGACTCTCTCTCTCGGCTGATCTCCATCCCAAGAATAGTCTTCGCTGTCACGCCCCGATCCCGCTAGGGTCGTCCGTCTTGCTTGGATCCCTGCGGAATCGATCGTCCTCGCTAAGGCGTGATGCCGTGCAAGCCTAAGTTGCGCTTGCACAAGGCCATGTACCTGCACAAAAACAACTAGTCAAGCAAAAACACACGCACGCACCCATTAGTCAAGCAAAACACACGCACGCACCCATTGCAGAAAACCAAATGTTGGACACAGAGATTTGAAATGAAAATACTCATTTTATTCATAGCTTGATAGGAATACAAGTACAAAGCTTTGCAACTCAGATTTGCCTTATAATTTGGCTACAAGATTCTCTTTGAAATACTCTTTTGAAATTAGCCACAATGCCCATACATGATATCCTTTATTACAAGCTGGAATTGAAAGACACCTTCAAAGGAAATGAAAACTGGAAACTTGCAATTGACTGAAAGTAAACTTCGAGGCGATCCACGAGCTCTACTGGGCTAGACGAGCTTCGGTGCCTCACTTGAAATCCCCCTGTCTCCTTTTGCTTCTGAAAAGGATGCCCACAACGTGGGTCAGTACACATCATGTACTGGCGAGCGGCTTTTGGCCGAACTCGCAAATCTCTGCACTAAATCAATATGTTGAGCTAACAATTACTAGTGATCTTTCTACTTGTCTAGGTTCTTTTTAACAATTCATAAGAACATGACAGATAGAATATATCATAGCAACTTACCCTCGCCGGCAGTCATCCCTGCACAAAACCACGTTAGCACAATTTGCATAATGAGTAATTCATGATTCATTCTTGCAGATATTGAAGTTGTCATTTGGGTCATGCAGGTGGACTATTCTACATGTTGGTCCATGGGTTTTCCCCATGATTAGCCGCTGTGACTCTTTGGTTCAGCTCGTCGCTAAGGACACAGATATTCGGCTACACTTTTAACATGGGTCCTTGCACCCAGTGTGCTCATAATCTCTCCTAGGCCGAGCGGTTCCAGGTGCCCCCAGATACCACCCGAGAGACAAATAATTCCTTGTATACAAGTTGTCCGAGACCAAATGCATGCTCTAGCCGTTCTATCAGATGAGACACACTTGGACTTATGCACAGGTATACGACACGTTTGATTCGTGCCTTCAGGTTTATCTCAACATGTACAAGTTCGTCTGTACATGTCTACATTTCAAGCATACTGATGACAAGCAGATGATCATTCTTATCGAGCAGATAGAGTGGCAACACATATTCTTGCATTTGATTCAATTCAATTATCTTCTCTTATCTTTTGTAGATGTGGTATCGTTGATCATTGGGACAAGGCAACAGAGTAGACTAGAGATCATTTTTCTTAGGCGTACAGATCAATGTCTGTTCGGTTGAAGCAACTCACCGAGATGAATCTTAGTTGAGAGAAGGAGGGACTTCACGTGCCGTTCACGAACAATTCACGCGGCCTACAATGGCACCAACAGTTGATTAGCATACTTCGTCTCTTTCTCTCAAGATTCGGAATGAATGCGAAATACGATGAAAGCGAACAATGAAAACCAATCATCGAAAACCAACACGAAAACGCATTCATCAAAACCAAGCAGCGAAGAGAAAACATTCAGCAAAACTCTTGGATTCATTTCAATAGAAGCCAATCCATCAATTGGAAAGGTTCATTGCATTTCATCCGTGATCAATCGATACCGGCAAAGGTTTCACCAAGTACTCAGTTCATGACTGAGTCAACAAGCCGTAGGTATTACATAGTGGACCGCAAGGAGCGGGGCACTACATTCGCTATGCCCAAATCCTTCATAGAGAAGGCCGTGCCCAGTTGGCGCTTCAACTCCGCTATCCTAGTGGCATTCCGACCCACTAATAGCATATCATCTACATAGAGCAATAAAATAATGAAATCATCCTCGGCAAAATACCTCACAAATACATAATGGTCTGACGTCGTTCGTGCATAACCATGCTCCCCCATAAATGACTCAAACTTCCTGTACCACTGCCTCGGAACCTGCTTCAGATCATACAAGCTCTTTCTCAACCGACAGACCAAATATGACTTATCCTTCTCACAGAATCCCTCTGGCTGCTCCATGTACAACTCCTCCTCAAGATCACCGTAGAGGAATGCCGTCTTCACGTCCATCTGTTCGACCTCCAAGTCGAGACTGGCTGCTAATGCTAGCACCATCCGAATAGACGAATGCTTGACGACAGGCGACAAGATCTCATCATAATCCATGCCTTTTCGCTGACCGTAGTCTTTGACTACCAGCCTCGCTTTGTATCGAGGGCGAGTAGCATCATCCGTCTGCTTCACTCTAAACACCCATCGATTCTTCAAAGCCTTCTTGCCCTTTGGCAACCGCACCGGCTCATAAGTGGAATTAGTGTACAAGGAACTCATCTCCTCCTGTATGGCCTCCATCCACTCCTGCCTGTGTTCGTCTTCCATAGCCTCTGTAAAGCTTTCGGGCTCTCCTCCGTCAGTCAATAGCACATACTCATCCGGTGAGTATCTCGTAGATGGTCGACGATCTCTGTCGCTCCTTCTCAGTGGAGCCACTGGTGCTGGCTGTATACCAATAGCCTCCTTCCCTTTAGGAAATGCCTCTTCGGTATGCTCATCCTTCTGAGGGACACCCTGACCACCATCAGCAGGCTGATGATCAAGGTTGGAAGCAACTCCATGTACTGGCTCCCCCATAATGGGATCCTCTGCGATGTCCTCTGGAAACTGCTCGAAGCGAAATGACTCTAACTCAGGCAATTCCTCAGCCTCAGAAGGCGTCTCGAAATCCTGAGTGTTGGTCATGGTCTGATCCTCGACGAACATCACGTCCCTGCTTCTATAGAGCTTTCTTCCCACCGGGTCGTAGAGTCTATAGCCAATCTCATCCCGACCGTAGCCGACAAAGACGCATCGCCTCGTCTTCGGCTCAAGTTTGGTCCTCTCGTCCTTCGGTACATGCATGAAGGCCTTACAGCCAAACACTTGCAGGTGATTGTATGACGGCTCTTTGTCGTACCATATTTTGTCAGGCACATCACCCTGCAAAGGGGCACTAGGAGACATATTAATAACATAAGCGGCTGTGAGAAGAGCCTCACCCCAATAACTGTCCGACAAGTTTGCTTCTGACAACAAACACCGTACCCTCTCCATCAGTATCCTGTTCATACGCTCCGCTACACCATTGAGCTGAGGTGTCTTTGGCGGAGTCTTCTGGTGTCGTATCCCCTGCTCTCTGCAATAAGCATCAAAGGGACCGATGTATTCGCCGCCATCGTCGGACCGAACACACAATAACTTCTTGCACGTCTCTCTTTCAACAGAGGCCTGAAACTCTTTGAAAGTAGGCAGCACCTGATCCTTGGTCTTTAAGGCATAGACCCAAACTTTCCTGGAACAATCATCAATAAAAGTTACAAAGTAAGAAGCACCACCAATAGATTTTACCTTCATAGGACTGCAGACATCCGAGTGAATCAACTCGAGCAACGTCGGCTTCCTTTGTAGCACCCACTTTTTAAAATAAGGGTATTTTAGTCATTTTAGCCATTTTAGTCATTTTGTGATTTTCTAGATATTATTGACTTGTGTTTGATATAGCTTTTGGTTTAACTTTAGAAAATCCATATTAGAGACTAACTATTACATATGATGATTATCTAGCCAATTAGAATTTATTTTAGGCTTTGGTTCAACCTAGAAGGCCATTTGACTATTTTTAGGCTATTTAATTAATTGGCATTTTAGCCTTTTGTTAAATGGGCTTAAACTCAACTTAAATAGAAGAGAGGGGCCCATGAACCAACCCTAACCCTAGTATGACTTGTATGGCCGGCCAAAACAGGAAAGCCCCCTCTATATAAGCATTTCATTAGTATGGACACCCCCTTTACAAAACCCTAGTTTCCAGCTCTCCAAAATCCTAACTTTCTCATCCGACCTCCGTTTCATCTCAAATGAAGTGCATTGTGATCATAGGAAGGAGGAGAATTTGTTGGAGCATTGCTAGCAAGAAGTTGGAGGCGTTTGCTTGGTGGAAACTGGTCGTCTCATCGATCGAGGAGTCAGTTTCTTTGATACTTCAACTCTCAATAGGTAAACACCCAAACACCATAGTTTCTTCTGTTTTTTCTTCATACATGCATCTAGGTACCCTAGACCCACCCATGAAGTTTGTTTAAGTTTCGTGTCTATTTGATAGGCGTGTCGACACGTATCAGTTTAGGGTTTCACGTATTCGATGAATTTCCTCTTAGAATTTATTACTGTTATTTGTGAAATCTAATTTCACGAATTGATAGCCCTAGATGTAGGGATTCCTAAACCCTAGGTTCTTGATAGAATCGATACGTTTTCGTATCCAAAACTGGACACGCACGTGCAGCACGAGGACCGCGTGCGTGTCCTGCTGCTGCCGTGTCCGTTCTCGATGGACACAGCGATTCGATGCGAAAAAATTGGTGAGTAGGGAGGCACCATGACTGACATGGTGCTCGTAAAATTTCGTAGGGTTTCGTGGAGAATCGAAGGAGAAATCGACGTGGCATCGATTTCAGCCTGTTGCGCGCGCGTGAGATTGCGGCGTCCGATACGCACTTCGTGCGACTCGGACACGTGTCGAGAGTCAAGTGCAGACACGTGAACGTGTAGCCCTATAGGTGGGCTACGTGTACGAGCAACCACGTGTCCTAATTCGATCTGTGTCGAGCCCTAGGTCGCGTGACACGCGTGCACGAGAACTGGATCTCCGTTTTGATTCACGAGTGTTCAGGACACTTCGTATCCTATTTTCTTGGACACAATGACACCTACAGTTCATGTTCAAACACTTGACACCTTACCAACCTTTGGGTTCGAACATCATTGGGTTTTATTCGATGTTTAGGTCATGATAGGTTTTGTTTGGTATCGAGTTTAGGTAGCAGATTTAAGTTTCAGTATTGTTTACTGTTTCAGTTTTTCTTTTCCTTTTTGCTCTAATTTTTAGAATATATAGTCTGTATAAACCAAGAATACAAACCCTATTAGACCTAGATAAGAGATAAATGTTAGTTTGCTTAATGGGAAAGGGCTGTGATCGAATTTGGGTTTGGTTTTGAGTATCAAGATAAGTTCAGTTTTCCTTTACTGTTCAATAAGGGTGTTCTGTTTCAGTTTCTACTTGATTTGTTCCCATCATAATCCGATCCAATATTCTGTATAGACTCAACCTACAGGTCCTGTATGACCATATCGAGGAGTATTTACTAGGTTGCATATTGGATAGGGTGTGTTCGAGTTGGTTTTGATATCGAGTATACAGTTCAAATTTTGTCCCAGTTTTCAGTTTTTCAATATAATTCCTGCATTATACAGAGCCTACAGGTCCTACATTACCCAACCTATGAGATGCAAGTTAGCTTGCATCATGGGGAAGGCAGTGTTCAAGTTTGGGTAGCAATAGGTTTTCAAGTAGGTATCAAAATAGGATATCAAAAGACTTAGGGCATCATTGCATATGACAGTTAGTTTACTGTTAGCCAGGAGATTACCTGTTAGTGTAGGGATTGATTTCAGGATACTAAAGTTAGTTTACTGTTAGCCAGGAGATTACATGTTAGTGTAGGGATTGATTTCAGGATACTAAAGTTAGTTTACTATTAGTTAGTTTAGTTAAGTTAAGGTTTAGTTAGTTTACATTGGTTGATAGTTAAAGTAGAGTTTGGTTTTTAGATTTACAAGTATTGTGTATTAGTTCGGATAGAAATTGATTTCTTGAGAGGTATATATGTTATGTTATATATGAGGTATCTTAGAGGATGGGATATGTGGATATGTATATATATAAGGATGTGGTATTGTGGGTTGTTCTCTTAAGAGTTGATATGTTGTATATATATGCCAGTCTAAAGTATAGATATTAGATTAGGGTATTATGAGTTAAGTTTTGGGAATTACATTGGTTGTTAGGATTAGGCTTATTGGACCTAAGATAACACCAACACATACCCAAAATCAACTCTAGGACTAGTATTGACCTAAAAATGGACTTATAGACTAGTTGACCAAACTTTGACCTAGTTTGACTAGTCTGGTTGACCAAAGTTGACCCAAGGTTGACTTTGACTTAGATTGACCCAAATCATGTATAATTTGCATTGAAGGTATTCCTATTGATATTTTAGACTGTATTATGACATGTGGTTGTTTTAAATAGGATCATATTACTCCAGTCTAGTCACTTTTCATCATCAGCAGTTCGGATTGACAGGCGAGTACATTCTCTGATCTTTTAATGCTTCTTTGGATATGTACTCTTGTTATAGACTAGTATACTTGATGCTGACACGATGTTCACACGGATCAGTACCCTCTGGATCTTTTCATGCGATGTTATCCCCTCGGATACATCGAGTATGTCATGTTCATGTACTTTATCATGGTCATCATGTACTCCATGTATTCATATTTATCCATGTGCACTCATATGTTATTCATGTACACTCATGACCATATGAGCTCCATGTATACAGTAGTTGTTATCTATGTGCAATAACATAACATGCTTTGATCCTTGTGTATTGGTTGGGGCAGGGAGAGTGTAGTTGGTTATGTGATCATTATCCCCAGTAGTTATCCATGTACATTCCATAGCTGTATCCATGTGCAATCCAAGCTGTTTATATAACCAATTCATGCTCTGATTCACGTAGAAGGTTATATTCTTTATGTATCATATTATATCTCAGTTATATCTTCTCTCCTGTTGATTTCTCTTTACAGCGATTCATGTATAGTTTTCTATAGCTTATTTTATATGTCCATTCCTGATATGAACTGTTGTGAGAGATATGTGCTCGTTCCGTCCTGACTGGGCATGTTAAAAATTTTACAGGTGATGATGAGGAGTATTGTCCTACTTATTATGGCATTGGCTTAGATGACACTGGCGACGTGGACCCACAGGAGGATCCCACAGTCGCTGAGGACTTGCCCATAGTCTAGCTGAGACTTAGTACTTATTTATATTTTCTGTTTGAGACTTTATGAGTTGTACTAGAGATTATTTCTGGTGGTTTACACCTAGACTTTTATTGTGACTCTCTTGAGATTCTTCTTCTATTCCATCTTAGTATTGTGATTGAGTTACGTATTATTTACTCTCTATTCATAGTTATTTAGATTGTGTTAGATATGGCGACTCAGGACAGCGTTCTACCACCGACACTGCGGCGTAGGCTGGGCGTTCGTTACTTCTCGTGCCCTTACACTGGGTACGGGTCATGACACGTTTTTAGTGGTGGCCCATGCAGGTCAATCACAATC
The DNA here is from genome assembly GCA_029216955.1 of Iris pallida. Classification (NCBI taxonomy): domain Eukaryota; kingdom Viridiplantae; phylum Streptophyta; class Magnoliopsida; order Asparagales; family Iridaceae; genus Iris; species Iris pallida. Next base: position 1,461,548 of record JANAVB010044220.1, read on the forward strand.
ACAACTAGTGTGATTCGTAGTGGTACTCGAACTAGAGTATCATTACAGCCTGTAGTAGGATATAGGATAAGTTAAGGTACTCAATCACATTAGAAAAACTCTTATCAAATTCTTGTTGGTAGTTGTCTCTTGTGGAAGCAACTGTCCTCCTTGATGATTTTGTTTTTTTTTTTCAGTAATTGATTCCTTGTTGATCTGTCTTCAAGATAGTTATGGAGACACGATTTCATCCCTCCGGTCCATGCAGGACCAGATTCACTTTAGTGCGATGTCGTGGTAGTACGACAATTTAGTTGTATTACTACGAGCCTGCTACAGAGTATAGGAAGTAAGGTGTTAGAATGAGAGGATACTCAATCACTATTAGAATTTCCTGAGAGATTCCTGGGACGACCTGTCACGCCCCGAGTCGGCAACGTTCGTCCCCGATGTTAATTTTGCCGATTCGATCGTCCTCGCTAAGGCGTGATGCCGTACGAGTCTGGAATTGGACTCGTACAAGGCAGAACATTACGTTGCATTTGATATAAATACGCCAAGTTGAAACTTCACAAATCACATCAAAATTTAAGACGCAGTATAGGAAGATATAAATGCTTTTCATTCATAGCTTGCAACGAAGTGCAAGTCGTAATTACATTAGATGCCGTTGCAGCTACATTGATTGAAAACAGAAAGAAAATACATTCGACAAGTTGCCTGAACTACGCTTGCCATCCCATACATTCGCCCCTTTATACATAAGCCGTCGACTTGAATTGGCTTCAAAATACTTCAGCATAGGAAGAGCTTCAAAACGCCTCTCCGTACTTCAGCTTCGTTTTAGGTTGGAGCGCCCGCCGCACCTGGGGAAATTGGGGGAGGGGATTAGCACACTTGCTAAGTGGACGAGACGAACCAACTCGTCTAAACCGACTCTGATTGTTAGGGTAGGTATACTTTAGAGTTGTCTTTCTATTAGAACTAAATGAATTCAGCTCATATTCGATAGCCGTCTTTGAGTATTAAAGCATACAACATAACATCGCAGTTTATCATATTTCTTACCATGGCCATGCTCGTCCCTGCATGAAAACAGAGATAATATTTATACCTGCATAAGATAATAGGTGAGCATGCAACTATCTTATATGCGGTCATTGGTGCTACGCACCACTAGGGACTTAATCGAAGTTGGCATGCGACGCTACCCTTTCAGCCTAGGTTGCAAGCCTTACTGAAGGTCCCGTATGCCTCGCGCCGAAGCACGATAAATTATCCCCCTGGGACGAATCGGTTCCGATGCCCCGGATACCGTTTCGAGGAAAACAAACTTGTGCACAAGCTATCCATGACCATGCCTATGTGCGAACAGTTTAATATATGCAACCAGTTTTGTATAGCGCGGATAGTATCGAACGACATTATCATTTCTCGCAACTCATGCAAGGATTCATTTTCCCCAAAGCCGTACACCGATTTAGCGTCCCGTGGGCACCAAATTGTCCGAGGCATCATAACCCATGATCGACGTTTCACATTATTTTGTAGCACGTGAAATAGTCTATCTTTTTACTAGAACCTTAAACTTTTCTGTTTATGTGAGAAACTTGTATTTTTCAGAGTAGATTACTCAAAATCAATACGTTTTTCCCGAGTTCATGACCTTAGTGGATTGGCATGCAATTAACTTGGCATCGTTCGATTTGAATGAATTCGAAGCAAGGAATAAGTTTGCGGGATAGAATAGAAAGAAGGGTCGAATCACCCACCGATTACTTTGCTTCATGCCGATCGTCCAAGCGCTACGCAACGTCAATCCTTAGTTACGCGAGCTCTTGCAATGGCACCAACGCTTTGTTAGAATTCCTTCTTTTCCTCTTGCATCGAAATTGTAATTGCATCCATAAAAATGGTGCGAAAGCACTTCATCAAGCCCAACGGCAAAACTCCAAGAAAATCATACAGCGATCCGATCCCATCGAAGGGACTCTTATAGAGAGCTCACTCGCCGAGACGCAGTCCGCTGCATCTAGGACTTATTCCAACAGAAGTCGTTCCATTAGTTGGATCGATTCTCGTAACTTTCGTCTAAATCGATTTGAATCGATGCCGCAAGGTGTTATTCGTTTACCAAGCTTATACATCGAGTCAGATGGCCATCTAAGTTCCCGGCCGATCTGACTCGGCGCAAGCATATTATGAAGTTCCGTCGCCTATCGAAAGCGGGACGCTACATAATATACCACTAAGAAAAAGTTTCGTCCCGAAACTTAAGAACAAGGGTCTGACCTTAATTTAGAGAAACAACGCAGGGTAATTCTCCTTCATCTCCGCCTCCATCTCCCACGTTGACTCCTCGACTGAATGGTTCTGCCAAAGCACGCGGACCAAGGACATCGACCGATTGCGTAGCACTTTCTCCTTGCGGTCCAAAATTTGAATAGGCTCCTCCGAGTAAGACAAGTCAGTACGTAGCTCCAACTGATCGAAGCTAACCACATGAGTTGGATCGTGCACATATTTTCGAAGTTGTGAAACGTGGAAAATATCGTGCACATCAGCTAAGGCAGGAGGTAGTGCGATCCGATAAGCAACCGTCGCAACTCGCTCAATAATCTCGAAGGGGCCTACAAATCTCGGGCTCAACTTGCCCTTAACGCCGAACCGCATCACACCGCGCATGGGCGTTACTTTCAGAAACACATGGTCCCCGACCAAGAACTCTAGGGTCATCGACGAAGATCTGCGTAGCTCTTTTGTCGACTTTGCGCGATACGGAGTCTATCTCGAATCAAGCGGACCTTTTCGACGGCCTGCTCCACCAGTTTCGGTCCAAGCACTTGTTGCTCTTCGACTTCATCCCAGCATATCGGCGAACGACACTTCCTCCCGTAGAGCGCTTCGTATGAAGCCATCTGAATGCTTGACTGATAACTGTTGTTATACGCAAACTCCGCAAGCGGTAAATGCGTATCCCAACTAGTCTTTAGGTCGATCGCACACAGACGCAACATATCTTCTAAGATCTGATTGACCCTCTCCGTCTGACCGTCTGTTTGGGGATGGTACGCCGAACTAAAGTTCAGTTTGGTCCCCATCGCCGCTTGGAGGCTCGTCCAGGAACGCGATAGGAATCGCCCGTCTCTGTCTGAAATTATTGAGGCCGGTACCCCGTGCCGTCGAACAATCTCATCGACGTAGATTTGTGCTAACCGATCGACGCTCCATCCTACTTTAATTGCGATGAAGTGAGCCGACTTGGTCAATCTATCAACAATGTCCCAAATTACGTCATTCCCTCGCGGCGTCTTCGAAAATCCCACAATGAAATCTATCGAGATATTGTCCCACTTTCACTCGGGAATGGCGATGTTCTGCAGCTCTCCGCCTGGCCGTTGGTGTTCTACCTTCACCTGCTGACACGCCATGCATTGTGATACGAACGTGGCCACGTCTTTCTTCATGTCGTGCCACCAAAAGTTTGTGCGCAAGTCCTTGTACATCTTGGTGCTTCCAGGATGTAACGAGTACTTCGCATAATGCGCCTCCGTCAGAATTTCTTTTCTGAGTTCGGCAGTTTTAGGAATGCAGAGCCTTCCCTTTAATCGCATCGTCCCGTCTCCGTCTTCCGCAAAGTCAGTCGCCCTTCCCGTTGATATCAGCTCGCACATTTTCTTCAGGAATGAGTCGTCCTCCTGTGCGGTCTTTATCTTGCTAAGCAGGCTCGATCCTAACTTCAGCTGAGCTAGGTGCAGGTGTCGATACTCAATTCCGAGTTCGATACCCATCGCTTCAAGGTCTCGCAGTATCTCCTTATTTATGGCCAGTATTTCCATAAACATTCTGCTGAGTGCGTCGGCCACCACGTTTCCCTTGCCCGGCGTATACTCGATCGTTAGCTCGTAATCTTTTATGAGTTCGAGCCAACGTCGCTGTCGTAGGTTGAGTTCCCGTTGCGTAAATAAGTACTTCAGGCTTTTGTGATCTGTGTAGATTCTGCATACCACACCATAGAGGTAGTGCCGTCATAACTTCAACGCAAAGACGATCGCCACCAATTCTAGGTCGTGCATCGGGTAGTTTTTCTCGTGCTGCTTCAACTGTCATGAAGCGTAGGAGATGACTTTGTCTCTCTGCATGAGTACGCATCCGAGGCCAGTTCCCGATGCGTCGCTGAATATCTGAAAGCCTTCTGGACCGTCTGGAAGTGCAAGGATTGGAGCTGAGACGAGCCGTTGCTTCAACTCTAGAAGGCTGGATTCACAGTCGTCGCTCCATTCAAATACTACTCCCTTCTGAGTGAGGCGAGTCAGAGGCGACGCTAGTTTTGAAAAGCTTTGCACGAACCTACGATAGTAGCCTGCTAAGCCCAGAAAACTCCGAATGTTGCTAGCCGAGACAGGTCATTTTCAATCCACCACCGCATCAATTTTCTTTGGGTCCACCGTGACACCTTCGGCAGAGATTATGTGCCCGAGGAATGTCACGCTACTCATCCCGAACTCGCACTTACTCTGCTTGGCGTATAATTTATTTTTATGCAGAATCTGCAGTACCGTCTTCAAATGTTCCGCATGTTCTTCACGATTCTTAGAGTAGACAACGATATCGTCGATGAATACGACTACAAATTTATCTATTTGAGGTCAGAAGACTCGGTTCATCAGATCCATGAACGCGGCTGGGGCATTCGTCAAACCGAACGGCATGACGAGGAATTCGTAATGACCATATCGAGTGCGGAAGGCAGACTTCGATATGTCGTCGGACTTGATCTTCAATTGATGATAGCCTGAACGAAGATCGATTTTTAAAAATATTGCCGCACCTTGCAGTTGGTCGAACAAGTCGTCGATTCGCGGCAAAGGATACTTGTTTCGTACGATCGCCTTGTTTAGTTCCCGATAGTCGATGCATAGCCGCAATGACCCATCCTTCTTCTTCATGAATAGTACGGGAGCTCCCCACGGAGAGACGCTAGGGCGAATAAATCTGCGGTCTAGCAACTCTTGTAATTGCACCTTCAGCTCCTTCAGTTCTGCTGGAGCCATTCGGTAAGGTGCCTTCGATATCGGCCGTGTATCCGGAAAGGTGTCGATGCTGAATTCAATTTCTCGATCCGGCGGTATCCCGGGCATCTCGTCAGGAAAAACGTCAGGAAAATCTGCAACAACATCAGTCTGCATTGTGTTTGTATTATCCGTCCGCGTGTCTCGAACTGATGCCAAGTATCCCGCGCAGCCGGAACGCAGCATACGCCTTGCCGAAATCGCCGATACCATCATTGCTGTCTTCGAGGTCGTACCGCTCGAATATGAGAACTCTGTCTTGCCAGGAAGACGAAACACCACTCTTTTCTCCGCACACTCGATCGTTGCACGACAAGCGCCCAACCAATCCATACCCAGGATTATGTCGTAATCTTTGATGTCTAGCACGACGGCATCCAAGGATAGATATCTTCCCCCGACGTAAATGTGGACATCCCTACAAATAAAGTTCGCAGGCATATCGACTCCCGACGGAGTGCTAACGCTAATATTTATATCTTGTGATTGCATTGTTATTTTATTTTCTTTCGTATAATCAGCAGATATAAAGCTATGCGTCGTACCCGAATCGAATAGGACTCGAGCAGGTATATCTTTGTAGAGTAATATATCTGTTACAACCGTATCGGACGCGTACGCCTCGTCCCGAGTTAAGGCATAAACTCGGCCTTGAGCTCCGTGGCGTTAATTCTGCGGGGTCACAGGCACCGCATTTGTGCCTTGTAGTGTAGGCGCTTTATATGGATTCAGAGTGTTCTTTGGTGGGTTGTGTTGATTCGGCTTCCCCGCCTGACAATATTGACTGAAGTGGCCTAGCTCGCCACACTTGAAACATGTTCTCAGTCTATAATCGGGTGCTCGGTGCCCACGCTTGCCGCATCTGTTGCAATTTACTGCGGCAAAGTGACCACGATTCTCAGACGTGTTTGGGCGCTTTTGTACTCCCGATCCTCCAGCGTCATTAGGACGCTTGTTGAAGTTGTTGCGAATGATAGGCACGGCCCTTTGTGACATACGACCAAAGATTCGCTCACTATCAAGTGCGACTTCGTAGGATTCATGATAAGTTTGGCATCGTTGGTTCATGACGTCCCTACGCAGTTCGTCGTTGAGGCCTTGCTGAAAACGCTCGCACCATTCTTCTTTGTTGGGCAGGAAGGCATCGACAAATTTTGTAAGTTTCGAAAAGCTTGCATCATAATCTTCAACACTCATATTCCCCTGCCTCAACATCATGAACACATCCCCCTTCCGTCGACGGATGGCGCGAGGAACGTACTGCTCAAGGAAGGCTGTCTTGAACATTTCTCAAGAAATCTTTTTGTTGGAATCGGTTTCACAGATCTTTTGTTTCTTCGCCGCCTACCAGTCATGTGCTCTTAGTTGTAATTGCAGCGCCGCACAGGCCACCCTCTGGGACCCTTCGATGCAGAGAAGATCGAACAAGTCCTCCATCTCTGCAAGCCATCCTACTATCACGTCGGGCTCTGCTCGGCCGTTGAACTTCGGCGGGTTCATTTTGCGAAACTCCTTCACTTTGAGCATGGAAGGAGAATTTATCATCTGCGGGAAGACTTCTTCCTCCTCGTCTTCTTCTTGATTACCGTGCTTTCCCTCGAGTACCGCATCCGTCTTCTTGGAATCGCCCGCCATCCTGCTCACTATCTGAGTCAGGGCGACCATCTGCTTCTGCTGCGTATCAAATTGGGCTTTGAATTGCATCTGAAGCTGTTGCTGCTGCAGTTCCATCAACTGTAGTATCTTCTCCATAGTCGTCTTGCTTGGGCCAGTGCTTTTTGTGCTCGACGTACTATCCACTGTTTGGGTTGTTGCGCCGATGATTTTCTTATCTCGCTTAGTCATTCCTACAAATAGTGCAAACCCGTTAGTATTTTTTAAAAATATCTACGGGCTTACCTGTATGGAACTTGTATTTCACGCAGCATGCCGACAAGCATTCAATCGAGCCATCGCAACGGACATTCCAACAATGAAACATATTTCAAAAATCCGAGGAAACATAACTGTGCTCTGATACCAATTTGTCACGCCCCGAGTCGGCAACGTTCGTCCCGGATGTTAATTTTGCCGATTCGATCGTCCTCGCTAAGGCGTGATGCCGTACGAGTCTGGAATTGGACTCGTACAAGGCAGAACGTTACGTTGCATTTGATATAAATACGCCAAGTTGAAACTTCACAAATCACAACAGAATTTAAGACGCAGTATTGGAAGATAGAAATGCTTTTCATTCATAGCTTACAACGAAGTGCAAGTCGTAATTACATTGGATGCCGTTGCGGCTACATTGATTGAAAACAGAAAGAAAATACATTCGACAAGTTGCCTGAATTATGCTTGCCGTCCCATACATTCGCCCCTTTATACATAAGCCGTCGACTTGAATTGGCTTTAAAATACTTCAGCATAGGAAGAGCTTCAAAACGCCTCGCCGTACTTCAGCTTCGTTTTAGGTTGGAGCGCCCGCCGCACCTAGGGAAATTGGGTGAGGGGATTAGCACACTTGCTAAGTAGACGAGACGAACCAACTCGTCTAAACCGACTCTGATTGTTAGGGTAGGCATGCTTTAGAGTTGTCTTTCTATTAGAACTAAATGAATTCAGTTCATATTCGATAGCCGTCTTTGAGTATTATAGCATATAACATAACATCGCAGTTTATCATATTTTTTACCACGGCCGTGCTCGTCCCTGCATAAAAACAGAGATAATATTTACACCTGCATAAGACAATAGGTGAGCATGCAACTATCTTATATGCGGTCATTGGTGCTACGCACCATTAGGGACTTAATCAAAGTTGGCATGCGACGCTACCCTTTCAGCCTAGGTTACAAGCCTTACTGAAGGTCCCGCATGTCTCGCGCCGAAGCACGATAAATTATTCCTCCTAGGACGAATCGGTTCCGATGCCCCGGATACCGTTTCGAGGAAAACGAACTTGTGCACAAGCTATCCATGACCATGCCTATGTGCGAACAGTTTAGTATATGCAACCAGTTTCGTATAGCGCGGATAGTATCGAACGGCATTATCATTTCTCGCAACTCATGCAACGATTCATTTTTTCCAAAGCCGTACACCGATTTAGCATCCCGTGGGCACCAAATTGTCCGAGATATCATAACCCATGATCGACGTTTCACATTATTTTACAGCACGTGAAATAGTCTATCTTTTTACTAGAACCTTAAACTTTTCTGTTTATGTGAGAAACTTGTATTTTTCAGAGTAGATTACTCAAAATCAATACATTTTTCCCGAGTTCTTGACCTTAGTGGATTGGCATGCAATTAACTTGGCATCGTTCGATTTAAATGAATTCGAAGCAAGAAATAAGTTTGCGGGACAGAGTAGAAAAGAAGGGTCGAATCACCCACCGATTACTTTGCTTCGTGCCGATCGTCCAAGCGCTACGCAACGTCAATCCTTAGTTATACGAGCTCCTGCAATGGCACCAACGCTTTGTTAGAATTCCTTCTTTTCCCCTTGCATCGAAATTGTAATTGCATCCATGAAAACGACGCGAAAGCACTTCATCAAGCCCAGCGACAAAGCTCCTAGAAAACCATACAGCGGTCCGGTCCCGTCGAAGGGACTCTTATGGAGAGCTCACTCGCCGAGACACAGTCCGCTGCATCTAGGACTTATTCTAACAGAAGTCGTTCTATTAGTTGGATCGATTCTCGTAACTTTCGTCCAAATCGATTTGAATCGATGCCGCAAGACGTTATTCGTTTACCAAGCTTAGCCATCGAGTCAGATGGCCATCTAAGTTCCCGGCCAATCTGACTCGGCGCAAGCATATTATGAAGTTCCGTCGCCTATCGAAAGCGGGGCGCTACACGACCCTTGAGAATCTTATTGTGAGCTTCGATTTAAATTCCTTTTCCCTTATTTTAATCCACCTTCCTCACTTGATTCTTGCATCTTGTTTGAACTCTTTTCACCAATACCCTTACTTTCTTATGTTTAATAATGGTTAGGAAGATGGCTACACTGCTATATACTCATTGTTCAAACGCATGGCTAGAAGGATTACATTAAGGAATTGGAATACACAGAGACTTTGATTAAGTTATAAGGGCATTTTCTAAATGGATGATTTAATGATTAGTAGTTTGTAAGTTGGGATATTACCAAGGAAATTTATCCTGAAGATTATAAGTAGTAATCACCAGAGGATTATAAAATTATATTTTGATACTGGAGGAAAATAGTTAGAATCTATATAAATAGATTTCAGGAATTGATGTGATTTATGAATTATTGGATTATGATTATACATCCTTGAACGTATATAGATTGGTTTGAATGATCAAACAAAAAGGGGTGGCAGTATGAACTATTAAATTGAGCCGTACAAGTTGCGATGTATATGTTTATTGAATTTTAAATTTAAGTGGAAGCAATGATATTAAAATTTTGGTTTAAAAGATTGGGAAGATATAAAAATGATGTTTATGAAAAAAAAAACTCAAATTTGGAATCGTATCAATTGATTGAAGATTTAAAAATCTATTTAGATTTTGGTTTACGAAGTAGTGAATATGTTTCAATGACCTAGAAAGAGAAATTATGGTTGATAAGTGCGTTGAAATACTGAGCTGTAAATGCTAGATTGCCGTGATATGCTGAGTGTCTATTTTGAGAATTATTTGAGACAAATTGGGAGTTTTTTAAAGTTATGAAATGATATAGAATTTTATGGATTCATGATTTATTAACTCTAGAGTTCAAAGTTGGATTAAAATATTAAATTTTGGAAAGGTTAGTAGTAATGTGATAAAAGTTACTATGAGGTTTATGAAAAGGATTTAAATGTTAGTCGTGGTTAGATTGGAAGGCTTAGAGTGAATACAAATTGAGGTAGTTATTTTTGGAATTTCTTTTTAAAGGAATGTAAAGGTAGGCCACCAAGGTAACCTTAATGAGATAGAAGTGTTCCATACTAATTGCCATATCACTCATGACTATGATAGTAGTATATACTCTAGTGTTGTTAGTCGTCTGCCAAACTATGGGACTATATCTCAATATTGACTTACTCAACCTTCCCTCAAATCTAGATCTTTTATTGTGACTTTATAACCGTTTGTATTTGATCGTTCCTTAGCAGTATTCGCCTTTAGTACTGTGTCCCTAAATTATTTCCCTGGACTCTTAATTAAATTTATTTCATGCTTCAACTTGATTTTCTTGGTTCTTGTATTAGTTTTCACCTCTTGAACCCTTACCATGATACTAAAATACTTTCTGACTTAAATTCGAGATCCAACCATGACTCAATTCTTTCGACCCGACATGTGATCGTGTTCTTCTTGTTTCCTTAAATGCTTAACCTTGTACCTTATCTTGATTGCTCGACCAGCTTAGTTAATGATCTTGGACTATTTTTTCTTCTTCATCATTACCTCCCTTACTTATATTTTGACTACCTTATGCTGCTAATTTAGCCTTAGTTTTGCAAGCTTATCTCTTTTTCGAGCTTGATCATGACATATTTTATTGGGTCGACCCACTAACATATTGTCTAATCAGAACCAGTGTATGATGGTCTGATCAACCTAGTGCACCTGGTTCACTTTCATATATTACTCTACATGGATGAGACTCTAGGGTATCTGTCCCATCCACGACAGTTTGGCAATTCTCCTTGAACTATTTTCGTCGTCTATGAACCACGTATTGTAATCAATAGTATCGTCTTTGAACTCTTTTTGCTTTTGTCTTTCATATATTTTAGAAAGGCAAGGCACTGTACTTAATAGGTCAACCCAGAGTATCATGTTTAGCTTCCTTATCAAAAGGAGGATAGTGGCTTATTTCTATATCCTCGCAGTATTTCTTTAGGATTTTAATAGTGTTGAATTCTAAACCTTGATCGCGACCAGTCGACTTGGTCATTCCCTTATCATCCAATGTTGGAACCTTATTCAATTGAATTAATTCAATTGTGACATGGATTTCAAGTCCTGGATACTCGTACGTAGACTTCAATAACCTCGTTCTCCATCTTGCCCATACCTCGATTCATCCTGGATTTGATCAACTTAGATCATATCGACACTAGAATTTATATATATATATATATATATATATATATATATATATATATATATATATATATATATATATATATATATATATATATATATATATATATATAGTGTGCTTGGATTTCGGTGTTATTGACAGTCGTGCTTTAAACTTTCAATTTTTGATCATCTTTAGAATATTAATGCTTTATGGTTAATTTCAGTTGTTTTTATAATCACCAGTATTGGTATAGGATGATAGACTGCCTTACAACCTGATGATTTATTATTTTTCTTACCTTTTCCAGAATGGTACCCATGACCAGAGTTTGTCCCCAGTGCACAGCTGCAATTCCAGATGAGACCGAGATTGTACCTTCCCTCAGGAGGTGTTAGTAGCCTCACCAGAGAATTTTCCTCTATCTCCTATCCTTCAGGAGAGGACTGCAGTTCAGCCGGAGACTGAGGGCCTTCCTTTGCCTCCTGGAGTGGTACCCCATGCCATTCCTGTTGGAGCTCATATTCACAGATTTCTTCAGGATTTGCGGGAGGTACAGAGACTTCAGGCTGAGCTTATGAGAGAGCAGAGTCTCAGTATCCAACTGTTGTGGGATTACATGCATTCGGAGGAGAAGCCTAGTCCCAAGAGAGCGAGGAGCAGTTTATACCCAGAGCCTCAGGAGTACCCAGGCTTTCAACCTAGACCAGCCCATCCAGTTCAGATTCCTGCCCAGCAGAGGCCAATTGAGCGAGTGCCTACCTGTGCTTTCTGTAAGAAGTTTGGGCACGAATGGAAGGACTGTAGGAAGAGTCTAGGATTATGCCTATTTTGTGGGTCAGCTGCACACAAGATACGAGACTGTCCTACTACACTTGCCCCTAGTCGAGGCCTATATCCAGGAGAGAGTTCCAGCTACCAGACCTAGTAGAGGCGAGTTCTTGACCCACACCTTAACCTATCTTGATGATTACTGTACCCTACCATAATATTTGTTTGCTTGATACCTTATGACTACTTTTGATCTAGTATGACTTTAGTAGCTAGACGAGACTCCAGACTGATTACCTGCCATAACCCTGTATGATTTCTTTTCAACTGCATGATTTAGATAAGTTTTCTTAAGACCATAATTGTTGGGGATTTGACCTAGAAGGGTAGGATCATTTTAATTTCGAGGACGAAATTATTTTAAGGAGGGTAGACTTGTAGCACCCACTTTTTGAAATAAGGGTATTTTAGTCATTTTAGCCATTTTAGTCATTTTGTGATTTTCTAGATATTATTGACTTGTGTTTGATTTAGCTTTTGGTTTAACTTTAAAAAATCCATATTAGAGACTAACCATGACATATGATGATTATCTAGCCAATTAGAATTTATTTTAGGCTTTGGTTCAACCTAGAAGGCCATTTGACTATTTTTAGGCTATTTAATTAATTGGCATTTTAGCCTTTTGTTAAATGGGCTTAAACTCAACTTAAATAGAAAAGAGGGGCCCATGAACCAACCCTAACCCTAGTATGACTTATATGGCCGGCCAAAACAGGAAACCCCCCCCCTCTATATAAGCATTTCATTAGTATGGACACCCCCTTTACAAAACCCTAGTTTCCAGCTCTCCAAAGCCCTAACTTTCTCATCCGACCTCCGTTTCACCTCAAACAAAGTGCGTTGTGATCGTGGGAAGGAGGAGAATTTGCTGGAGCATTGCTAGCAAGGAGTTGGAGGCGTTTGCTTGGTGGAAACTGGTCGTCTCATCGATCGAGGAGTCAGTTTCTTTGATACTTCAACTCTCAATAGGTAAACACCTAAACACCATAGTTTCTTCTGTTTTTTCTTCATAATAGCATGCATCTCGGTACCCTAGACCCACCTATGAAGTTTGGTTAAGTTTCGTGTCTGTTTGATAGGCGTGTCGACACGTATCAGTTTAGGGTTTCACGTGTTTGATAAATTTCCTCTTAGAATTCATTACTGTTATTTGTACAATCTAATTTCACGAATTGATAGCCCTAGATGTAGGGATTCCTAAACCCTAGGTTCTTGATAGAATCGATACGTTTTCGTGTCCAAAACTGGACACGCACGCGCAGCACGAGGACCGCGCGCGTGTCCTGCTGCTGCCATGTCCGTTCTCGATGGACACGGCGATTCGACGCGAGAAAATTTGTGAGTAGGGAGGCACCATGACTGACATGGTGCTCGTAAAATTTTATGGGGTTTCGTGGAGAATCGAAGGAGAAATCGACGTGGCATCGATTTCAGCCTGTCATGCGCGCGTGAGATTGCGGCGTCCGATACGCACTTTGTGCGACTCGGACACGTGTCGAGAGTCCAGTGCAGACACGTGGACGTGTAGCCCTATAGGTGGTTGTATGAGCAACCACGTGTCCTAATTCGATCTGTGTCGAGCCCTAGATCGCGTGACACGCGTGCACGAGAACTGGATCTCAGTTTTGATTCACGAGTGTTCAGGACACTTCATGTCCTATTTTCTTGGACACAATGACACCTACAGTTCATGTTCAAACACTTGACACCTTACCAACCTTTGGGTTCGAACATCATTGGGTTTTATTCGATGTTTAGGTCATGATAGGTTTTGTTTGGTATCGAGTTTAGGTAGCAGATTTAAGTTTCATTATTGTTTACTGTTTCAGTTTTTCTTTTCCTTTTTGCTCTGATTTTTAGAATGTATAGTCTGTATAAACCAAGCATACAAACCCTATTAGACCTAGCTAAGAGATACATGTTAGTTTGCTTAATGGGAAAGGGCTGTGATCGAATTTGGGTTTGGTTTTGAGTATCAAGATAAGTTCAGTTTTCCTTTACTGTTCAATAAGTGTGTTCTGTTTCAGTTTCTACTTGATTTGTTCCCATCATAATCCGATCCAATATTCTGTATAGACTCAACCTACAGGTCCTGTATGACCATATCGAGGAGTATTTACTAGGTTGCATATTGGATAGGGTGTGTTCGAGTTGGTTTTGATATCGAGTATACAGTTCAGATTTTGTCCCAGTTTTCAGTTCTTCAATATAATTCCTGCATTATACAGAGCCTACATGTCCTACATTACCCAAACTATGAGATGCAAGTTAGCTTGCATCATGGGGAAGGCAGTGTTCAAGTTTGGGTAGCAATAGGTTTTCAAGTAGGTATCAAAATAGGATATCAAAAGACTTAGGGCATCATTGCATATGACAGTTAGTTTACTGTTAGCCAGGAGATTACCTTTTTGTGTAGGGATTGATTTCAGGATACTAAAGTTAGTTTACTGTTAGCCAGGAGATTACCTGTTAGTGTAGGGATTGATTTCAGGATACTAAAGTTAGTTTACTGTTAGTTAGTTTAGTTAAGTTGAGGTTTAGTTAGTTTACATTGGTTGATAGTTAAAGTAGAGTTTGGTTTTTAGATTTACAAGTATTGTGTATTAGTTAGGATAGAAATTGATTTCTTGAGAGGTATATATGTTATGTTATATATGAGGTATCTTAGAGGATGGGATATGTGGATATGTATATATATAAGGATATGGTATTGTGGGTTGTTCTCTTAAGAGTTGATATGTTGTATATATATATGCCAGTCTAAAGTATATATATTAGATTAGGGTATTATGAGTTAAGTTTTGGGAATTACATTGGTTGTTAGGATTAGGCTTCTTGGACCTAAGATAACACCAACACATACCCAAAATCAACTCTAGGACTAGTATTGACCTAAAAATGGACTTGTAGACTAGTTGACCAAACTTTGACCTAGTTTGAGTAGTCTGGTTGACCAAAGTTGACCCAAGGTTGACTTTGACTTAGATTGACCCAAATCATGTAGAATTTGTATTGAAGGTATTCCTTATGATATTTTAGACTGTATTATGACATGTGGTTGTTTTAAATAGGATCATATTACTCCAGTCCAGTCACTTTTCATCATCATCAGTTCGGATTGACAGGCGAGTACATTCTCTGATCTTTTTATGCTTCTTTGGATATGTACTCTTGTTATAGACTAGTATACTTGATGCTGACACGATGTTCACACGGATCAGTACCCTCTGGATCTTTTCATGCGATGTTATCCCCTCGGATACATCGAGTATGTCATGTTCATGTACTTTATCATGGTCATCATGTACTCCATGTATTCACATTTATCCATGTGCACTCATATGTTATTCATGTACACTCATGACCATATGAGCTCCATGTATATAGTAGTTGTTATCCATGTGCAATAACATAACATGCTTTGATCCTTGTGTATTGGTTGGGACAGGAAGAGTGTAGTTGGTTATGTGATCATTATCCCCAGTAGTTATCCATGTGCATTCCATAGCTGTATCCATGTGCAACCCAAGCTGTTTACATAACCAATTCATGCTCTGATTCACGTAGAAGGTTATATTCTTTATTTATCATATTATATCTCAGTTATATCTTCTCTCCTGTTGATTTCTCTTTACAGCGATTCATGTATAGTTTTTTATAGCTTGCTTTATATGTCCATTCCTGATATAAACTGTCGTGCGAGATATGTGCTCGTTCCATCCTGACTGGGCATGTTGAAAATTTTACAGGTGATGATGAGGAGTATTGTCCTACTTATTATGGCATTGGCTTAGATGACACTGGCGACGTGGACCCACAGGAGGATCCCACAGTCGCTGAGGACTTGCCCATAGTCTAGCTGAGACTTAGTACTTATTTGTATTTTCTGTTTGAGACTTTATGAGTTGTACTAGAGATTATTTCTGGTGGTTTACACCTAGACTTTTATTGTGACTCTCTTGAGATTCTTCTTCTATTCCATCTTAGTATTGTAATTGAGTTACGTATTATTTACCCTCTATTCATAGTTATTTAGATTGTGTTAGATATGGCGACTCAGGACAGCGTTCTACCGTCGATACTGCGGCGTAGGCTGGGCGTTCGTTACTTCTCGTGCCCTTACACTGGGTGCGGGTCATGACATCCTTGAACTTGGGTGACTTTGGAATGATACCCTATTTTACTTCCCAGCTAAGCAGTGCATGCACTTCTCCAACTTTGTAGACTTGAGCCCTGGAATCACCTTCCTGTTCACCAAGTAGCTCATCCCCTTCTCGCTGATATGGCCGAGCCGCCTGTGCCACAACTCGGTAGACGCATCACTGACTGCGTTCACCTCCTGTGCCCCCTGTGCGCTCCCCTCCATATAGTAGAGATCGGACTTCTTGCTTCCTCTGGCATTCACCATCGAACCTCTGGGAAGCTTACACTGACTATTTCCGAAAAGACTGAAGAATCCCTCATCATCTAACTTCCAACCGACACCAGGTTGAAACGGATATCAGGGACATGACGAACATCTTTGAGAACAAGAACTGCACCCGTCTTCGTCCTCAAATGCACATCTCCAACGACAACCGCCTTTGACACATCTCCATTGCCCATCTTCAACACTCCATAGTCGCCTGTCGTGTAAGTGGCAAATAGTGCCCTGTTGTGAGATACATGCGCTAAAGCCCCTGAGTCCACCAGCCAAGAATTGTCATTGCAGGCGAGGTTTGTGATAACCTCATCACTTACGACGATCACATCGTCTCCATGTATCCAAGCCGCCGCTGTAGTGTTCTCATCTTGTTTCCCCTTGTCGCCCTTCTTCTCTCTCTTCCAAGCGAAACAGTTCCGCTTGATGTGGCCCTTCTTGCCACAATGGTAACACTTCGATCGTACCGACCCTTGGACTTCCCCCTGCTCTTGTCTCTGCCACCACCTGGACCCCTGCTTTTGCTCCTTCTGCGGCTCTCCGAAACTAGTGCCTCTGAGTGATGGGATGTGGATGAAGTACCCTGAGAATGTCTCCGTATCTCTTCATTCAGTACTCCGCTCTTGGCAAACTCCATACTGACCACGCCTTTCGGAGCAGAAGTGATCATAGATACTCGTACGGTCTCCCACGAGTCTGGTAATGTACATTGTAGTGCCCCGTCCCGCAAAGTCAATCGGAAGAATTGAAATGCCGACGACGTTCGGCCTTAGCCTTGCAACGGCTTGCTCGGAGACATCGCTCAGGTAGGGTAGTTTCGGTGAACTCTTCTCATCTTTGCCTTCACATAATAAATCGTGTTTTCAACTTGCACAAGTTAGGCTTGATAATAAAAGCTACGCATCCACATAGCTAAGGGAATAATCCCGACGGTTTGAATCGAGTTAGAACATGGAAAACGTCCCACGGTCGGCTTAGAGTTGGTGCACGACGTGCTTTGAAAATGACACTCGGTCCTTCGTCCCGTGGCTTGGGAGAAGGAAAGTTGGTCTTCGGTACAAAAGCTGAGAGTTAGCCTAAGTCATAGGCGTCGCCCGCACAAATGCTTGCTAAAGCATGCACGATCCTGTCCCGCAAGGCTTGGCGTAGCCTTTGCTCGTCCCTTGGGTTAAGTTGTAGGCTTGAGTGAGTTAGGCATAGTTATGCCGGTCGACCTAAGTCATTCTAAGTGCTGTCCCGCTCATTCTGCGGTTGTCAAGTTAAAGAGTCCCACGATTCCAAGGCCCGTCATATGAAGTATGACTTGGGCGACAGCGTTGCATAGAACACGAGTCGGTTTAGAGGCACGAGCCACGGTTGGTTCAGTGGAAAGTTAGCCACGGTCGGTCGATACTTAAGGAAATACGTTATGTACAAGTTAAGTTGGAAGGCTAGGCAGTAGCTGTTCCCTGAGTTCAAAGAACGTTAAGTCTAAGCGATGGTTAGTCGCCAAGAGGAAATATGTCAGGACTGTGGTTCAGTCGCCGAGGCAACCCTGGTTTGGGGCTCTGCAAAAGAAGTGTGAAAAGAGGAAAGAGTAAAGCAAAGGAACTAAGTGATGATGATGAGACCATGCATTACGTTAAGTCTAGAAGTTAGCGTAGGCGCGTGGTCATGGATAACTTGTCGACAAGGGCGATGGTTTCTTCGAGCGGCAACCCGGGGCCACGGGACCGACTCGGCCTAGGAAGAAACAGGGTATAGCCGAGCTGGGTATGAAGCAACTGGTAGGTCGGGGACTTGCATCGAGGATCGCAACCGGCGGTGCAAGGGTCCCGAATGCCAGGCTATGTCCACTATGGCTAGTCAATGCCAGTGACCTTTCATATAGATGTGTCGGCACGGGCGGCAATCCGCGTGGGTGCCTTTGGATTGAGTTGAATATGTATGAGTTAGAAAGACACAATGTCTGAGCCTAAGATTTGGCTACAGCGAAGGCGGCGTGCTTCGGCACGAGAGGCGGCGTCGAGTGTTAAGTTGTTGGCATAGAGTTGCATGAGTTAGGCTCGAGTTGTTGCGAGTTAAGTCGAGAAGGGCCGTAGGGCTAGTTGTGTGAAGTTACGTTGAGTTGCTGGGCACGACCTCGAAATATGAGGCACGGCCGCGTTGTCACAACACAAGTATAGGCAAGACTAAGCGAGGAGGCGTTGCCTCAGAGTTATCGATGCACAAATCGAGTTCATGGCACGACCGAGTCGTTACGTCCCAGAGTTTGGCACGAAAGATAAGTATAAGTCGGTGCGTCAACAATGCAAGCACGAGAAAGGTCTAGAGGCAAGGAAATGGAGTATTTCGTGTAGTTGCATCTCTGATTTGGCCGTAAGGCGAACACGACCTGATAGGTTAATGTTGCTGGCACGAGAAGTGGTCTAGAGACAAGGTATGAGTTAACGTTGACATTGCAAGCACGGGATGGTTATGATACACAAGTTGCGCTAAGGCGCTGGTCCTAAAACTGATCCTAAGGCAAGAATAGAAAGACAATCGAAAAAGGGGTTTATGTTGCACAAAGTAAATAAAACGTGTAGGTTTTGTATGGGTGGGCGAGAAGCTCACTCCACCAGTACAGTGGTACTGACACCCACACAGTGTTTCATGTGCAGGCACAGGTAGAAGCTCGTGGCACGGAGCTCGCTTGGATGCGTCGAGGCACGGAGTTCCTTGGCGATTCGAAGCTTGCGGCCGCGGTGATTGAAGACTTATACAGGACATAATGTATGGACATCGCCTTCCGAAGCTTCCGCTGGATTCAAGTATTGTATCGAGAGATGAGAGAGAGCAGAGTGACTTGTAAATGAGAGAAAAGTGAGCACGAGAGACATTGTAATTTGGCCTTGTGCCCACAGATGTAATCTTGTATTCAATATCAATAAAAGAGATTCTTTTGAATGACTTGTGTTCATGTGTTCTTCTTTAATTCCGCTGCTATAAATCAATGTCTCTGCACGGGACTTCTGTGCGACGACCCCGTCGCAGCCGCTGTAATCGGCCGTTATGGAACCTGCCTTGCACGAGCGCAATCTAGGCTCGTGCGGCATCACGCCTTAGCGAGGACGATCGCTCCTACGGGAGCGGGGCGTGACATACATAGCAACCAAAGTCCTTGAACCTCGTCGTCGAACTTGACTCCCATCGAGGATAGCTGGTCCACCACGCCCTGGAACTCACTCAAGTGATCCGTAATGGATGCACCATCTTTGTACCGCAAACCCATCATCGTCCGGATCAGGAAAAATTTGTTTACCCCGGTCTTTTTTGCGTACAAAGATTCCAGCTTCTCCCACAATGTCTTCGCATGCTCAATATTGGCAACGTGGTTGTACACGTTCTCGTCAACGAACTGCCGTATGTACCCACACACCTGTATATGCTCGAAGTTTCAGTCCTCATCGGATTTGTCACTGGGCTTCTCGGATGCAAATACTGGAAGATGCAGCTTCTTGACGAACAACAAATCCTTCATCTTGCTCCGCCAATAGTGGTAGTTGGTACCGTTCAGGTTCACCATGCGCACCGGCTTCGCGTCCATCTCTGCTTCCTGGTTTGACTGTCAACTCCTGACACTTCTTTGAATCCAAAGCTCTGATACCACTCTGTTGGGAACGAAGCGCGAAAATCGTTCCCCCAAACCAGAAAGTCCTGCGAGAGAACCGAGCAAAAGCACACAAACCAAAAATGCCAAACACAATCGCAGACACAAAGATTTTTGACGTGGAAAACCCTTGCGGGAAAAACCACGGGACCATCGGAGTCCAACCCTGAAGAACCTCCACTAATGGAATAAAGAGAATACACCCTCTACAAGCTCCTCCCGATCCAACACGGATCACCACAACTCACTTGAAAGAAGAAATTTTTTGATTGCGGACTCCGAAGAACAAGAGATGCCGAAAAATTATTCGAAGCAATCTCTCCTTCACAATAGTCCTTAATCCTCTCTCTCTCTCTCAAAGATTGTAAAGCACTCTTTGTTTTGAGATGATTTTACAACTAGCATGCATCACCCTTTTATAAGTCCTTGGTAACCCATACATGGAAGGCCAATATATATGGAAACTTCCAATATAAATCAATCATATATTTAATGAAAATCCAATCATAATTAGCTTACCATAATTGGAAACCCAATAATATGGAAAGCTACTATATGAAGGGTCCAATCATAAATATATAATCAAAGTAAATATGGAAATCCAATCATATATTTCCTTACCATATATGTACGAAAATAAAATCCATGCACTCCCCAAGCTTCTCTGACACACGGATGGTGCTCGTTGCTCTCCGGGGTATTCTCCACATAGGTGGGAACCCCATCCACTGCAACAACTTGATCCCCCGTCTTTGCTGGTGCCCGTTGCGTGAGCACCCTACTGAATGAAATGAAGCTAACGACAAGGACTGCAGATCTGGAGTGATTTCTATAATGATTATTTATATACTTACTGTATGCAAACCCATTTTTAGTGCAACTTCACTGTTGCGATGTTGGTACTTTGTGTTTTTTTTTGTTTATTATGTGTTTTTTGTGTTTTTTTTTAATTCTCAGTTTCAACATAGATTTTAGACCCCACAAAGGTAATGTAATAAAGATGTATAAGTATACTGAAATTTTTAGCACATCATTTGTGTATTTCAGGAGTGATTTTATGAGACATCATATTTTAAAGGGCGCTGCTATGTTGTCCGTGGTTTGTAACCGCAGGCCACGTGGCAGCTTTCCATTGTCTCCGGCCTAGATTTTAAGGGAGTGGGATTCGGTGATAGCGTGGGGCCAATAGTTGGCTGCCACGTGGCCCCGCGGCTATGCCCGCGGTCACAAACCCATGAGTTGGCAGAGAGGGATATGTGGACATCTTGCCTGTGGATGCAGTATAATTTGCTTCCTCTAAAGTATATAGTATTAAAAGATGTGATGTATATGAAGGTTGTTTTTTCAGTTCAATAGTATGTTAATGCTAATCATAACTTGTTCAAAGAATTCTAAAATTGTTAACTGAACGAAAATAATACTGCGTTTCATGAACGAAAATAATTCTTGTTCAGTAAATCTTCCCGCGTTTCATTAACGATAATTAGTTCGACGAAAATCCAAGAACAGAGATGGTACCATATGGCCGAAACAAGAAGAAACAAGAAAAAAAAAAAAACAGGAGGAAGAGAAGGACTCAATGATGACAAGAACAAACATCCTTTCCGCTCCATTACAGAAGCTCTCACATGCTTAATTCCTCACGCAGTCGTCACCAATTGTCGCATTTAGCAGAGCAAGGGACTCTTGCCAACAAGACATAACTCATCCTTTCTCCTGATTGTATATAAGCACCCCTCTCCAATTGCAACTCCATCCTTCATTGGCACCCCTCTTGTTTTCTTTGAACAAATGGAAGCTGGTGTTTGGTTTCAGTAAAGGCGATAGGGAAGACGAGCTGGAGCTGGGCCTGGGCCTCGGGAAGAAGAAGAAGGGGACATGTACTCGTGCACCGACACCTTCCGATGCATTGCACGATACCTTGTATCGACACAGAGGTGAGCCTTTGTTTTCCTTTTGAACTCGCTATTAGAAGATATAGCACATATTAGGCTACACTAAAATGTGATACAATGTTCATTGAGAGCAGGCGCGCGGTTGTGGGATGGCCGCCGGTGATGGCTTCGAGGAAGAGGTACATCATAACCAATCTGTCCAAAGGGTTAGACTCTAGCGACATAAGTAAGAGAAGTCGTAATAAGCAGAAAGAGGAAGAGCGAGGTGGTCCTTGGAGGAAGCCTCTACTTGTCAAGGTGTACATGGACGGAGACCCCATAGGGAGGAAAGTGGATCTTGAGGCTCACTGCTCCTATGACAAACTTGCTTCCACCCTCGAGTCCATGTTTCGTTCTGAAGTTGCGCTCGGAGCCTCCTCCCGTAATTAAACTCCTCCTGTTTCAATTCAACAAGACACATCTCTGTATTGCAAAATTTAATGCTTGATGCTATTAATTTTCATGGTCTAATTAGATAACTTGAGCTCCGGAAAGTTGCTAGATGGAGCATCGGAGTTCTCATTGACATACGAAGACAAGGATGGTGACTCGATGCTGCTTGCATTGCAGATGTTCCATGGGGGTATGCTTGCATGATCCCTTCTTAATTGATTCAACACTAGTATGACTATTAACAGTTTGGATAGAATATGTGATCAGAAACTCTGAACAATAATATGTAGTGAACTATTTCAGTACAAACTTTTGGAACTTTCTATCATTTGAACCATATATGTACATGATGAAGCGCATGCTTGTTACACATTTCCTGCATGAATTAAACATGCATGTATATACTTGTCTAACTTTCGTCTATGCATCTTTAGGTTGTTCATGAGCACTGTAAAGAGATTACGCATCATGAGGACCTTCAACACCAAAGGCCTCGGCAACTAAGCTCGCCCTTTTAATCAACCTTTATGAATAATTACTTGTTACTCTTGAAAAGAAAAGAAAAATATATTCCCACCAAGAATTTTTTTTTCTTTTTCTTTCACTAGTACTGAATTAAGGTCTAATCAATGTGATTGTGATCTATGTATGATTTTGATTACGGATATCATTAGTTCAACTTTTTTTTCTTCTTCTTTAACCTTCTGTTGGTCTATTTTGTAGCATGCACAAAGAGCAAACCTACCAACCATCAAGTATTATGAAGGCTGATCAAGAAACGAGTTTGTGCAATTACTAAAACGTCCATGAAAATTAGTTTCTTCGATTTAGTTGCTCTGTAAAGTACACTTATGATTATAGTGCGCTATTTCATTGATTTTGGTACTATATGAGTTTGTTATGGATACTTAGTTGTATGTAAAAGTTTTTGCTAGGAAGCACGTACCCGTCTTCGTGTCGTACCGTAATTGTGAATTGTGTCCGTTTCATACATACATGATACGCGAGTTTGTCATGGTGCCAATGATGTGTTGATGAAGGTCATTTAAGTATTCGTCCTCTTCAAAGAGCTAATAGCAACTATAGGGCGTCTCATGCTATATATGATTGGAATATGAATATACCACCTCAAAAAAAAAAAAAAAAAAAAAACAACAACGATATAGAGCATGAAAATTGCAGCTTGTATATACCTTTGATAAACACTCTTTTTTTTTTTTTTTTTTCATTTTGTTCTTGTTAGTATTTGTTGGTGCTCTTGCTCCTTGACATGAAGAGAGCTTGCTCTCAACATGCCTAGTAAAGTTTAGTCCCAAATGGAAAGTACACTATGAGTTATCTCAACATATATACTTGTATGTGTTGTTGCGATATGCACATGGGGTGGTGACCCTAAGGAGGGAACCATGTGGGTGATTTCCCTAGGAGACAAGGATAAGGCTCCAAGTAAAGCATTCATGCTTTTTGCTCTTGGAAAATTAATTTCCATCGGAGCTAAACCCCGTAGGGGCTTAGCGACTCGGGCTTGGGCTCATGAGGCGTAATGTGACGTTTTATTGGCGCAATTTGCACTTAGCACGTCAACATCGTCGCTAGGCACTTGCGCACGGGGAACTCATTCAATGGCGCTGTTTCGCACAGATCGTGGCTGTCCACGTTCGGACCGTTTCGTAACGTGCGATAACTGATCCGGGGATTTCGGATCTGACATCATATCGTCGCGCACATTGCGGATCTGAGCGGTTACAGCAGGACACTATATATAGGGCCTCTCTTCTCACAGAAAATGATTGATTCTTTTCAGACGAAAAAAATTCTATACGAGAGCAGAGAGAGTTCCTCGACCCATTAGTGTTCCAGCACCCCTGTAGCTCCTCGCGCCACCATTATTTCTTCCTTGACTTTCCGAGCAGTCCGTTCTTGAGCAGATCAACAGAGCATTCCAAAGTTCTTTTGAACTTGCTGGTTACTAGAAGCTGACCGTGAGGACGGATCTAACTTTGAGCACTGTTGTTCTTGACACCCCAGCATGCTTTTCCATCATTGTTTTTTTTACGAAAGTCTTTTTGGACTATTCGTATGCTGCCTTTAACGGATTTTTTTTTAGATTTTTCGTTTACAGAGTCCTTCTAGGATTTCTGCTTTGCACCTTCCTTTGAAGTGCGCAATCGTGTCACAAGAGTTTACTTTTGACTTTACGCCTGTCACGTCCTGATTCGGGGAATCGCTCGTTTTGCTTCGATTCACGCCGAATCGATCGTCCTCGCTAAGGCATGATGCCGTACAAGTCTGGTGTTGCATTTGTACAAGGCTAGAACATGCACATTTATATCATTTCATCACATTTGAAAAATAAGCCACAGTTGCGAAAACATTGAGTAAGCGGAATAGGAAGAAAAATATTCATTTTATTGATGTTTGTAGTCAGAATACAACTTTTCTCGATAATATTTGAAATACCTTTTCGGCTACATTGATTCATGAAAAGAAGTACAACTGATAGGCTGCCATGAAATAACTTCTCGTTCCATACATCATGCTCCTTTAGTACTTTGAAATATAAGCAGCTATCTTTGAAATCTCCGCAATACTTTGTGCGTCTTTAGGAAAAAACAACTTGAAAGGAAACAGCAGTTCAGAAAGCTTTAATTACGATGTGCGTCCGAGCCTTCTCCAGTACCTATGGAGGAGGGGTCAGCACATTATAACAATACGCTGGTGAGCCCCGTTGGCCCACTCAGCTAAACCAACATTTTATTAATGACAAGCACTTTAAAGATATGAACTCATTAGGGACAGGCAACATTTAGAGTAAATCACAATTCAAATGACATGGTAGTTCATAAAACCATGTTTACTTTACCATTGGCCGAATCCAGCTTTCCTGCATAAGATACAGGATAATAATAATATACTTACCGCCCCTGCATAAGACATTGATTAGCATACATTCCCACGATGTGACCACTGGTGTTGTTAAACCATATGGACTCTTTTCATTCATTCATTTGCATTTGGGACTTCAAGATAATGAGATGACAGCACAGTAGGGAGCTAGCCTCTATGATGCCTCACATTATTCATGTTCCCCAAAGTACTTCATTATTTCCTCCTAGGCCGAATCAGTACCGGTGCCCCTGTACCGTTCGAGGAAATTATTGCTGAATCCTTGTATACAAGTTGTCCATGGTCAGGCGAATGTGTGTCCGACTCGATATACACAATGTGCATAGAATATTGAAGTAATAGGCAACATGATCATTCTTAGCATTTTATAACCATCATTCTTGACATCAATTCAATCATTTCAATGTTCAATTTATTGCAGTATAATCAATTTATTTCAATATTCGATCTCTAGCATCTTAGTGGTATTGACTTGTGGTATTAGCATCTTGATATCGATCAACGGATGTTGCAAGACAATTATTTAGTTGGCATGAAGAAATAGCGAGAGGGACAATACCACCACAGAGATCCACACTCACCAAATTAGAGAATCGTCGAGAGAGAGAGGAACACTTGCACGCTTAGCCTTCCGTCACGCGTCAGTCTGCATTGGCACCAAAAGTTTGGTTAATAATCCATCTCGTAGTGTTCTCTTCTCTCAGAATTCTGAAGAATGAATGCTATGCAAATCGATGAAAACGGGCAAGAATCAAATCATCGAAAATTATTCAGAAAAGCATCCATCAAAACCAAGCAACAAAACCAGCAGCAAAACATCCAGAGAAAACTCTTGGACGCATTTCAAGAGAAACCGATCCATTAGTTGGAAAGATTCTTATGCACTTGTCCGTGATCGATTCGATGTCGACGGTAAGTTTCCCCAATACTCGGTTCCGGCCGAGTTAGCCAAGCCACAAGCCTTACATAGTGAACCGCTAGGAGCGGGACACTACATAATATACCACTAAAAAAAAGTTTCGTCCTCGAAACTTAAAGCAAAGGTCCTACCTCAAAATTATCAAATAGCGAGGGGTACTTCACCCGCATTTCCTCTTCTAACTCCCACGTCGACTCTTCGACAGCATGGTTCCGCCACAGCACGTTGACTAAAGACACTGTCCGATTCCGCAAAACTTTCTCTTTTCTGTCCAAAATCTGGACAGGCTCTTCAGTGTAGGATAGGTCAGCGCTCAGCTGCAACTGATCGAGGTTCACTACATGGCTTGGATCATGCACGTACTTCCGCAGTTGGGATACATGGAAGACATCGTGCACATCAGCCAAGACCGGAGGTAGTGTAAGTCGATAAGCCACTGAGGCTACCTTCTCCAAAATCTTGAATGGTCCAACAAATCTCGGACTCAGCTTCCCTTTTATCCTAAATCGTATCACACCTCGCATGGGTGTGACCTTCAAGAAGACGTGATCTCCTGCCGTGAATTCCAAAGGTCGTCGATGTACGTCCGTATAACTCTTCTGTCGACTTTGAGCAACTCTAAGTCTTTCTCGAATTAAGCAAACTTTCTCGACGGCCTGCTCCACAAGTTCCGGTCCAAGCACTTGCCGTTCACCGACTTCATCCCAGCATATCGGTGATCGACATTTCCGTCCATACAAGGCTTCGTACGGGGCCATTTGGATACTTGCCTGATAACTGTTGTTATAGGCAAATTCTGCTAATACGAGATGTGTGTCCCAATTTGTCTTCGAATCGAGCACGCACAATCTCAACATATCTTCAAGAATCTGATTTACTCTCTCCGTCTGACCATCAGTCTGTGGATGGTAAGCCGTACCGAAGTTCAACTTTGTGCCCATTGCTGAGTGCAGACTTATCCAAAATTGTGACAAGAATCTTTCGTCTCTATCCGACACTATAGAAGCTGGCACCCCATGCAATCTGACAATTTCATTTATGTAGATCTGAGCCAACCGTTCTACGCCCCACGTAACCTTTATTGGAATGAAATGTGCCGACTTGGTTAATCTATCCACGATAACCCAAATCGCATCATTCCCCTTCTGAGTTCTTGGCAAACCGACTATAAAATCCATACAGATATTATTCCACTTCCATAGTGGAATAGCCAAAATTTGTAGTTCTCCACCTGGCCGTTGGTGTTCGACCTTCACACGCTGACAAGCCATGCATTGTGACACGAATAGAGCCACATCCTTCTTCATACCATGCTACCAAAATGTTGTTTGCAGATCCTTATACATCTTCGTGCTTCCCGGATGCAAGGAATACTTCGCGAAATGAGCCTCAGTCAGTATTTTCTTTCTGATATTCTCATCCTTAGGGACGCACAATCTTTTCTTAACACGAATAGTGTCATCTTCAACGGTAAAGTCCGACGCCTTTCCTGCTAGAATCAACTCGCGTATCTTCTGCAGAAATGGGTCATCCTTCTGAGCAATCTTAATCCTTCCCTGGAGACTCGGCTCAAGCTGTAATTGAGCCAACTGTACATTCTGCAGACGGATCCTGAATTCGATGCCCATCTCTTCAAGATCTCGTAGTGCCTCTTTTGCTATCGCTAGTGATCCAACAAATTTCTGACTCAAGGCATCAGCTACTACATTCGCTTTACCCGGCGTGTAAGAGATTGTCAAGTCATAATCTTTGATCAATTCTAACCAACGTCGCTGCCTCAAATTCAATTCCTTCTGCGTGAATATGTATTTCAGGCTTTTGTGATCCGTGAAGATCTCGCAGGACACACCATAGAGATAGTGTCGCCACAATTTCAACGCGAACACAATCGCCGCCAGTTCCAAATCATGTGTTGGGTAATTCTTCTCATGCTATTTGAGTTATCTCGAAGCATAAGATATTGTCTTTCGATGTTGCATAAGAACACATCCCAAACCAAGTCCCGACGCATCACTGTAGATTTGAAATCCCTTAGAGCCTTCTGGAAGTGCTAAAATTGGAGCCGTGACGAGCCGCTGCTTGAGTTCTTAGAAACTACTCTCACAGTCGTCGGTCCACTTAAATACGACTCCCTTCTGGGTTAGGCGAGTCAAAAGGCGACGCGATTCTCGAGAAGTCTTTCACAAATCTATGGTAGTATCCGGATAAACCAAGGAAACTCCGTATCTCACTAGCTGATACAGGCTGCTTCCAGTCCACAACTGCCTCAATCTTCTTTGGGTCAACGGAAACACCTTCTGCCGAAACAACATGTCCTAGGAACGACACGCTGTTCATCCAAAACTCGCACTTGCTTAGCTTTGCATAGAGCTGGTTGTCCCGCAGCGTCTGAAGTACTTCTCTTAAGTGCTCGACATGAGTCTCCCTGTCCTTTGAGTAGATCAAGATGTCATCAATGAACACAACAACAAACTTGTCTAAGAACGGCCGAAACACTCTATTCATTAAATCCATAAAGGCTGCTGGAGCATTAGTCAAGCCGAATTGCATGACCAAAAACTCATAGTGTCCGTATCTCGTACGGAATGCTGACTTAGGAACATCTTCGGGTCTGATCTTCAACTGATGGTATTCTGAACGAAGATCAATTTTAGAAAACACGGTCGCCCCTTGTAGCTAGTCGAACAGATCATCTATCCTGGACAAGGGATACTTGTTACGGATGGTTGCCTTGTTTAGTTTTCTGTAATCGATGCACAGCCGCATCGTTCCATCCTTCTTCTTTACAAACAGCACTGGAGCTCCCCATGGAGATACACTTGGGCGAATGTATCCCCGGTCTAGTAATTCTTGTAGCTGCACCTTTAGTTCCTTCAATTCTGCCGGAGCCATCCTGTACGGCGCTTTTGATATCGGACGAGCATCCGAAAATGTATCAATTGTGAATTCAATTTCTCTATCCGACGGCATCCCAGGTATCTCGTCCGGAAACACATCGGGGAACTCTGCCACAATCTCGGTCTGATTCGAATCTACACCCTTTATTTGAGTGTCAAAAACAGAAGCAAGGAACCCTTCACACCCTGAGTACAATATGTGCCTTGCTGTAACTGCCGATATTACCATAGGTCCTTGGAACGCCGAGCCGCACGAGTAAGAGAACTCTATTTCTCCGGTTAGGCAAAACACAACTCTCTTATCCGCACAGTCAATCGTTGCATGACAGGCGCCGAGCCAGTCCATTCCCAAAATAATATCGTACTCTTTGATGTCGAGTACAATTACATCCAGAGATAAAGTCTTGCCTCCAATTTTAATATAGCCGTCCCTGCAAATCAAAGTTGCAGGCATATCTACTCCCGAAGGAGTACTAACACACAAAGCTGTCTTTAATAGAGTCATACAAAATTTATTTTTCGTTGCAAAATCAGAAGAGATAAAGCAATGAGTAGCGCCAGAATCAAAAAGTACTCTTGCAGGTGTGCCTTTATATAGCAACGTACCTGTTATAACATTCTCCGCGGTCTGGGCCTCTGCCTGAGTCAAGGCATAAACCCTTGCTTGCCCACCTTGTTGATTCGGTACATTTCCAGCTGGAGCCGGTAAGGCTGGTGGCGCTTCGCCACGATGCTGGTTGTTATATTGGCCCCGGTTGTGATTGTTGTTATGCCCACGATACTGATTATTGTTATGCGCTCGAGAAGGATACTGATTCCCTTCTCTATTCCTGCAGTCAGCTTCCTTATGGCCCTGTTTGCCACATTTGAAACACTTAACCCGACAATCTTCGGATCGATGTCCCCAACGGTTGTATGATTTACAACGTTCTGTATGTTAAGGCCCCCTATTGTCTCCAGTATTGTGACGCTTAGGTGCATCGTTCCTGCTAGCAGACCAAGGTCATTTCTGATTATTGAGTCCGTGGTTGCTCTTTATTGTCTCACGACTAGCCGGCTTATGAAATCTCTCCATCTCGAGAGCTGTCTCGTACGCCTCCCGGTAAGACGTACATTTTCGAGTTAGCACATCCCGCTCTAGGCCTTCATTCAAGCCTTGCACAAATCTTCCTCGCTTGGCGTCGTCATTCGGTACCATATACCCAGTGAATGCGACTCTCTTCAAAAACTCTGTCTCATAGTCATGCACTGACATACTGCCTTGTCGAAGTGCAATGAACTCATTCTCTTTTTGTTGTCGGACAGCGGGTGGAATGAATTGAGTAATGAAAGCCTGCTTGAAGACCTCCCAAGACATCTTTATATCCTAACTATTTCTGCAAAGTGCCTGTCTCTGCGAAATCTACCATTCCTGGGCCTTGAGACGAAGTTGTACAGCGGTACACTCCACTCTCTTACTGCCCTGAATCTCTAACATTCGGAAATAGCCCTCCAGTGTGTTCAAGAAGCCCATCACCTCATCTGGCTCCTCTTTTCCATTAAACTCAGGCGGGTCGCAGCTCTTAAATTCAGAGAACTTGAAGCTTGTCCTCTTCCGTGTCGGCGTTTCATATTTCTCTGTCGGCACTTCTACGGTCTCGGTTGCTGTGGCCTTTACAGAAACATTAGAATCGGCCGACAGCTTGGTGACAATCTGAGTTAGACTATCCACTTGTTTTTGTTGAGCATCTAGCTGCTCCTGAAACTGATACTGCAGTTGCTCTTGAAGCGCGCGATATTGAGCTTCGCTCTGCTTCCTCTGAGCCTCCATTTGTTTAATCAGTTTCTCAATTGGGTCAGACGATGAATTCGTCTTTGCGCTATCACCCTTGGTCATTCTACAATAAAGAAATAATTCCATTAGCACTCATAAAATATTTATGGGCTTATTGTATGGAATATTATTTTATGCCAGCACTATCGACACCATCAATCGAGAAAATTTGCATCAAGACTTCCTTTTTGTAACATTTATTTTTGAAATCCGAGGAAGTGAAACCGTGCTCTGATACCAACTTTTCACGCCTCGATTCGGGGAATCGCTCGTTTTGCTTCGATTCACGCCGAATCGATCGTCCTCGCTAAGGCGTGATGCCGTACAAGTCTGGTGTTGCACTTGTACAAGGCTAGAACATGCACATTTATATTATTTCATTATATTTGAAAAATAAGCCACAGTTGCGAAAACATTGAGTAAGCAAAATAGGAAGAAAAATATTCATTTTATTGATGTTTGTAGTCAGAATACAACTTTTTTCGATAATATTTGAAATGCCTTTTCGGCTACATTGATTCATGAAAAGAAGTACAACTGATAGGCTGCCATGAAATAACTTCTCGTTCCATACATCATGCCCCTTTAGTAATTTGAAATATAAGCAGCTATCTTTGAAATCTCCGTAATACTTTGTGCGTCTTTAGGGAAAAACAACTTGAAAAGAAACAGCAGTTCAGAAAGCTTTAATTGCGATATGCGCCCGAGCCTTCTCCAGTACCTGTGGAGGAGGGGTCAGTACATTATAACAATGCGCTGGTGAGCCCCGTTGGCCTACTCAGCTAAACCAACATTTTATTAATGACAAGCATTTTAAAGATATGAACTCATTAGGGACAGGCAACATTTAGAGTAAATCACAATTCAAATGACATGGTAGTTCATAAAACCATATTTACTTTACCATTGGCCGAATCCAGCTTTCCTGCATAAGATACAGGATAATAATAATATACTTACTGCCCCTGCATAAGACATTGATTAGCATACATTCCCACGATGTAACCACTGGTGTTGTTAAACCATATGGAATCTTTTCATTCATTCATTTGCATTTAGGATCTCAAGATAATAAGATGACATCACAGTAGGGAGCTAGCCTCTATGATGTCTCACATTACTCATGTTTCCCAAAGCACTTCATTATTTCCTCCTAGGCCGAATCGGTACCGGTGCCCCTGTACCGTTCGAGGAAATTATTGCTCAATCCTTGTATACAAGTTGTCCATGGTCAGATGAATGTGTGTCCGACTCAATATACACAGTGTGCATAGAATATTGAAGTAATAGGCAACATGATCATTCTTAGCATTTTATAACCATCATTCTAGGCATCAATTCAATCATTTCAATGTTCAGTTTATTGCAGTGTAATCAATTCATTTCAATATTCGATCTCTAGCATCTTAGTGGTATTAACTTGTGGCATTAGCATCTTGATATCGATCAACGGATGTTGCAAGACAATTATTTAGTTGGCATGAAAGAATAGCGAGAGGGACAATACCACCACAGAGATCCACACTCACCAAATTAGAGAATCGTCGAGAGAGAGAGGAACACTTGCACGCTTAGCCTTCCATCACATGTCAGTCTGCATTGGCACCAAAAGTTTGGTTAATAATCCATCTCGTAGTATTCTCTTCTCTCAGAATTCTCAAGAATGAATGCTATACAAATCGATGAAAACGGGCAAGAATCAAATCATCGAAAATCATTCAGAAAAATATCCATCAAAACCAAGCAACAAAACCAGCAGCAAAACATCCAGAGAAAACTCTTGGACGCATTTCAAGAGAAACCGATCCATTAGTTAGAAAGATTCTTATGCACTTGTCCGTGATCGATTCGATGCCGACGGTAAGTTTCCCCAATACTCGGTTCCGGCCGAGTTAGCCAAGCCACAAGCCTTACATAGTGAACCGCTAGGAGCGGGACACTACACTGGATGGGCTGCTAAAAAGTCTGTCAGAGCTTGACCTTTAACAGCTTTTTGCGGGACGAAGATCATATGGTAGGGGGACAGTAATATTGCCCATGTAGCGAGGCGAGAGCTGAGTGCCCCTGGTTTAGTCATGAGGACCCTGAGAGGGTTGACTCATGAGATCATATGTATGGTTTGCCCTGCCACATAGTGCCGCATCTTTTGAATGGCGAACACCAGGGCGAGGCATTCCTTCTCCACGGCGGTGTATCGGTGCTCTGGCCCAATCATCATTCGACTGAGGTAATATATAGCTTTTTCATGGCCTACATCATTGTTTTGTGCTAGCAGAGCACCGAGGGAATGCTCCATTGCTCGTACATAGAGCAGAAATGGTTTTCCAGCAACCGGGGCCACCAGGACTGGAGGGTTCGATAAATATTCTTTGATGCTGTCGAAGGCACGTTGGCATTCTTCATCCCATACGAATGAGACGCCTTTCTTTATGAGATGGGTGAATGGCTAACAACGTCCGGAGAGGTTGGAAATGAACCTCCTGATGTAAGCTAACCTCCCTTGGAGGCCTCGAAGTTCTCGGAGATTTCTCGGGGGACCCATCTCCATGATTGCCTTCGTCTTCTCAGGGTCTACGTGGATACCCTGGGAGGTGATGATGAAACCCAAGAACTTTATGCTGGATACGCCCAAGAAGGATTTTGTGGGATTAATCTTCAGGTTGTGTGCTCGCATCAGGTCGAATACCGTCCTCAGATCTTGCAGATGGTCTCCCTTATAGCGACTCTTGACGGCGATGTCATCAACATATCACTCCACAGTCTTGCGTAAGTGGTCTCTGAAGATGATACTCATGGTTCTTTGATATGTGGTGCCAGCATTCTTTAAACCGAAAGGCATGACTGTGTAGCAGTATGTGCCAATTGGTGTTCGGAATGATGTATGCTTTTCGTCGTCGGGAGACATCTTGATTTGGTTGTACCCCGAGAAGCCATCCATGAACGAAATACGTTCGAAGCCATAGGTGTTGTCGATCATGATGTCTGTGATAGGGGGGAACTCATCTTTGGGACATGCCTCGTTCAGATTGCAGAAGTCGATGCAGATTTGAATCTTTCCATTTTTTTGAGGACCGGTACTATATTGGCGACCCAGTCTGGATGTTGTTCTTCACGAATGAAGCTGCTGGCTATCAGTTTGTTGACTTCGGCTTTGATCGCATCTATGATGCCCGGGCGGAAGCGTCGCTGTTGTTGTTTGACCGGCTTTGCATCTGGCCGAATGTTGAGCTTGTGAAGGGCAATCTCGGGGTTTAGTCCTGGCATGTCTTCATAGCTCCAGGCAAACACATCAATATATTCTTTGACAAGTTCCAATAGCGATTCTCGCTCTTCGTTTGTTAGGCCTTTACTAACGAAGATTAGTTTAGGAGAAGATTTGATGCCGAGATCGACCTGTATAACTTCATCTTCAGTAGGAGGTTCTCTCTGTTCGAACCATTTTTTCCATTGTGTATCCAGCTGTTAGGCCCACGGCTCCAACTTGAGGATTTCAGGAATGTCTTCATCTTCTTCGTAAGCGTCGGCGAATGCCATATTGACTGACAGAACTTGTCTGAATACGTCTCCGATGCTGGTATCCGAATCAGAAGTTGGTGACCCGGTTGAATATGAACGCCAGTCGCATTCCTCATCTGAACTTTCAGGGGTCGTTGCGGGCGTAACATACCCTAATCCACATCGGGTCTTGCTGTAGTAGTCCCGTGGTTTGCCAGCCGGAACTGGCAGTTTTAAAGGTAATCGTCGACCAGTGCCGTAGTTCAAGCCTGGCGTAGTCTCCAGATTATACCCTTGTTTTTGTATGAGATATTTGGATTGGGGGCTATACAGATAAAGAGGCAGTCTTCCGGAATCTGATTCGAGATCGACCTTCTCTATGGTGAAGGGCTGCGAGTCGTCCTTTCGGCCGAAGATGATTGGATGGTCCACTCCCTCGATTATGCGGTAAGCATCTTCCACTGGAGTAAGCTGGTTTGCGGTGTAAACATTTGTCACCTGTGTGTGTAGGTGAGTGCCTATACCGTGTTCCATAGCATACATTGTACAAAGCTTATCAAGCTCTGTGTTGTTCAAAGATAACCCTTTATTGATGAAGTAAGGTATCTTTTCTAGCGGGATTACATCATCTGCGGATGGAACAACAGTGCGAGCAGCCACATACTTGGCCAGTTCTGGTTCTTCTTCGGCCACCCCCTGTATAAATGAAGACTGCGAGGATGACTTGGGCAGCTTGATCATCAGGAGTTCTGTTGGTGGAGCCGAACGTGGAGTTGTTGGCAAACTAGCGACCCCCAGCTTGGTACTCGATGCTGGACGGGGAGTTGTTGGCTCGCTAGAAGCCCCAGACTTTGCATCGGACTGACGATTCTTTTTGGGAAGACGTATCGTCATTGGTTTGTCGGAGGGATTGAGCTTCTCCGTTTGTGGCCGGCCAACTCTAGGCAGTCTGACTGTCAGTGCCTCCGTTGTGGGTCTTGGCGCTTGGCCAGACCTTGGCAGCCGGATTATCATTTGCCCTTCTTGTGTCGAGAGGCTGATTGCGTCCTTACGCAAAGCGACCGTAAGGGGTGCGGACTTGCCAGGTTTACTAGCTTGGAGGTGGATCGTCAGAGGTTCTTCTGATCCTGTGGCCATCTCAGTACGAGCTTGCACATCTCCTTCACCAAGGTGCCTCTTCGACTTTTCGTATAGGCAGGAGTCTGAGTAGTAGGATTCGACCCCTTTGAAGGGATCGATGTCGGCAAATTCTGTCCTCACGAAGCCCTGCTTGTCGATATACTTGAAGCACTGGTATAGCATGGAAGGCACGATCATGTAATCGTGTATCCAGGGGCACCCTAAGAGAATATTGTAGGAAGTGTCTACATCTATGACGTAACAGGTCACTTCTGACTGAAGATCGTCAATTTGCCACTTCAAGCGAATCTTCCCAATCGGGTAGCTCCTGCCCGAATTGAAACCGCTGATGGCGGTGCTTGTTGGCGTCAGGCGATGCATAGAAATACGGAGATGATGTAACAGACCCTTTGAAATGATGCTTATGGAAGAACCAGGATCAATGTGCATCCGATCTACCTTTACGTCGCCGATGTATCCAGTGTAATATAACGGACGATCGTGCATGTTGGTTTTGATGAGCATGTCCTGTGGAGTGGAGACAATGTTGGGCATCGCTCCCGTGCAAGCGCTGTCTTGGAGATCTGCAGGCGGGCTCTCTCCCGTAAGGTTGATCTGAGCTAGATATGCGTCGGCGTTCTGGAGTGCATCGCTCAAAGCCGCGCGAACATCCTTGGAGAGTCTCAGGAGCTCGTATAATGACAGTTTGGCCGGTGTGTTGGCCAATTGTGCAAAGATATCGAAGTTGTAGGGCCTTTCCAGCCCATGAGGTGTTTCTTTTTGGAGGGATTTATCAAAGCGAGTCTCCTTCGACCTAGGCTTGTCGGTCGTCGGAGGTTGGGAAGATCCCGGAGTGTCGACAGTGGCCGGCTGATGCTCTTCAGTCGAGTTGTCTGGTGTAGGTTCGGATTGAGCACCAGACCGATTGACGACAGCTGTAGCTTCTTCGACATCTGCCAAGATTGTGCGGCAGGATCTGACCTTTCTACTCTTCTTCCTGCCAATGGGGAGTGGTGTGGACCGAGTCACTTCAGGTACCAAGTCCGGATGGACCCACATGACCTCCCCTCGCGATGTTGTGAGGGGTACTAGACCAGTAGCCTGATCTCGAGGAGGTAGAAGATTAGCAATCTCCATTTTCGCCCGAGGGATGGGTATCACGCCGTCTTGAGTCTCTGTCGGAGGGAAGCTGCCAAACTGTATGGACACCATATTGGCTGCCACGGTCACCTCCTCGAAATCGATGGCCAGAGCCTTCGAATCGATGAGATGTTGGATGTATCACTTCAGTTGGTAGCAGTCGTGTGTAGCATGGTGGACGTAGCGGTGGTAATAGCAGTACTTTGGGCTCTCCATTTCTGCCGGCCGAGGTTTCCGTCTTGGTGGAGGGAGCTGAATTCTATCCCCTTGTATGAGCATATCCAAGATGGGCTTTACATGGCCGTCTTCGAAGGAGTCGGTCATTTGCGGCCATTACTTGTCTGCATGTTTTGACTCAGGTTTCTGGGCTGTGTGGGCCACCATAGCCTGCTTGCCCTTGTTGTCCCGATTGTTGGAGGAGTTGTCACTATTGTTGTTGTTGGTATTAGGGCGCCTGCCCTTGTCCTCTCCCTCCGAGATGTGCAATCCCAGTTGGCGAGCCTTTTTTAACCTGTCTTCGACGCTAGTGGCACTGATGATAAACGTCTTCCAGTCTTTAAATTGACTTTTGCCTATCCAGAGGCTGATTGTTGGAAGCAGTCTCTTTTGGCAAATTTCAATTAAGGAGGAATCCGGATTACCGGACGGCAACTTCATGGCGGTTTGGCGAAACCACTCAATATAGTTCCTTGTCAACTCTTTCTCCCCTTGAATGACGTCCATGAGAGTGAACATTGTGATGTCCTGTCCTACTTCGTAGAATCTCTCCAAGAACATGCGTTTGACGCTGGCGAAGGAGTGGATGCAGTTGTCTGGCAGATTACGGTACCAGTCGAAGGCGACCCCTTCCAATGCCTCGATGAATAATCGTGTAAGGATGGCATCTTCATGGGGCAGATGGTCGGTTGTGACTTCAAAGTAAGTGATGTACCGGCTTACAGATGTCTTTCCATCATATGGATTGATGTGGAATGGTTTATACTTTGGTAGGAAGGGAACATCTCTCCACGCAGCGGGATACGGTTGTCGTATCCTGAGGTCTTGGCCGTTTTTTAGGGCATAGAACATGGCCTGGAGCTCCTGGACTTCTCTTCTTGCCTCACGGGCTTCGTCTGCAGCGGTAGGAGCCGACATTTCAGGAGGAATATTGCCCGGGTTTGGTACCGCTGAGTTTGAGTCTGCATTGACCGCGGGACCCAAGTTTGTTTGGCCAGGCGTCCCTCCTTACAGAGTTGGAAGAGCCGCTTTAATCTCGTCCACAGATTTGACCAAAGTGCGCAGTATAGCCTCCAGAGTGTCGATGCGCTGGCGATCATTGGGGCCATCTTGATCGTCGCTTGTCACGAACGCCGTCCTAACGCGAGTCGAGATGGAAGGGGCGGTGGATGACATGCCCTCCGAATCATACTTTTGTAGTGAGAAGTCATTGGGGTATGTGGGAATATTCTCCTCTGGTTCGGACTCAGAAGGAATAGTACCCCCAGCTTCAGAGCTTGCTTCATCTTGATAGTCGTGGACGTCCTCGGGGACGTCGACACCTGCTGTATCTGATGGAAGAGTTTCCCCGGGCTCGTCTCCTTGGAATATCGGATTATCGTGGATGTTCTGAGGAGTGCTACCCCCAGTTTCAGTAACCCCCAGTGGTGTGGATGATGAATCTCCTACTGTAGTAGATTTCGTCTTCGAACGGGTACCTTGGAAAACTCTGGTGGTGGACAACCGTTTAGACGACAATTTCTTAGTCACAGTGGTTAAATCTTTGGGCTGGAAACGTTTATCTTCTTCCCTTTCCCATCGGCGGGGATTTTTTGAGCAGAGTTGCAGGAGACGACGGAAGGCACCTCATCATCTGAGCTTGGTTGTTGCAGTCTTTGGAAGACGGACTGCCGGTCTTCTCGTACCGTCGCGTTGTTACAACAGCAGTTGACGATGACTTGGGTGCAGTGACGTCCGTAGGAGGACTCTTTGTACCCCGAGGCCCCTTCTCTTTCCTTGCGCAAGTCAGATGGGTTCGGAACGACCATGTTTGCTTCCTTGGTTTTGGAAGACTTTTGGGAACCACTCTGTCCGTTTGCCGCCGGGGGCTGGACTCGAATGGTTCTGTACAACTTTCCATCAGAGGCCCGTATAACAATATGTGGAACGCTCGGATGGTCAGAGGTCGGGACAGCGGACTGAGCTCGCCAAGCTCGTGCCGCCCTGGACTTCTTCACTTTGGTGCGTAAGGGCACATAGTAGGAAGAGTCTAAGTGGTGCTGGAGAGAGTCAGACATATTTTCTTGAGAGCATGAGAGATCAGGACCATAGGAGAGGCGATCGAAGACTGAGCCTGAACTGCGTGGAGCAGGCAGTATGCGGCTGGAGTCAACCGTCTTCATGCGGCTGGCAGTTGTGGCTGCATAGGCTTTCTTCATACGGCTGGAAGTCTCAGCCGCATGAGTTTTCTCCATACGGCTGGAAGTTCTGGCCGCATGAGCATCATGCATACGGCTGGAAGTTCTGGCCGCATGAGCATCATGCATGCGGCTGGCGGTCTTGGCCGCATGAGTGTTCGGCTTCTTCCTGGAGTACATAGAATCACTCTTTGTTCCAGGAAGTCCAGCATCGTAGTGCTTTCCTCTGCCGGACTTGGGGACAGCAGAGTCCTCTATGGCTTGAAGTGGGGCCGCATGAGAGTCGCCTTCACCGTCTTGGGCAGTAGAGAGTACTCCGTCTAGGGCCTGGGGAGGAGCAAATGATTTTGGCCTCCACTCCCTGAGAGCCTTCTTTGTGCGGGTTTGCTTCTGGACCGGGCCAGCGCTCCCGTCGGAGAGCATTTCTTCAAACGCCTGTTGGTCGAAGCGGACAACCATCTTCTGTTGCGTAGAGCCAAGTTTGGCTGCATCCGATTGCGTCACCAACTTCTCAGCCATGGAGAAGTTTGTCCCCAGCAGAGTCGCCATCGTGTTTGCCATAAAATATAAAATAACAGAACAATTATCGGAGGACTGGACTTCTACTTCACAATACAAACTTGCTTGTACAAAGAAAGCCTAGGGATGAAAACCTAGGTACAGCAATCTAAGTACAATTGTTTATTTTAGATTCTGGGGGATGACGGTAGAGGCTCGGGGAAAGCGACGGCAGCTCTGCCTTACTCCTTGCACGATCGGATGCAGCCTTGGCTCCGGAGAAGAAATGCTCTCAGGATGCTCTCTGTGTATGCCTTTTTCTCTCTGCGCTATCTTTTCAGGTCTCTCCAGGTGCTCTGGTGCTCTCCGAAAAAAGTCCTCTCTTGCAAGGAATGACACCTTGCTATTTATAGGGGTGGGATGCCATCATTAGGGTTTGCAATGATTGCCTCCTTGAGAAGTTGGCGGTTAAGGATCAATTAATCTAGGCTAT
Source organism: Iris pallida (assembly GCA_029216955.1). Lineage (NCBI taxonomy): Eukaryota > Viridiplantae > Streptophyta > Magnoliopsida > Asparagales > Iridaceae > Iris > Iris pallida. The sequence continues at coordinate 1,501,524 of JANAVB010044220.1, forward strand.
TAATTCTGATTGTAGTAAATCTAGGCAATTAATGTGGATTGCATCAAATCTCTGTGGGCAATTAATGATGATTGCCATAAATCCTCATAATTTGTTATGCCAAGCTCGGATCTCCCGCCACGTGTTCAATTTGCTTGATTGCAAATGATCTGATTTGATTCCAGTAATTATGAGGATGGCACTAAATCTGGTTGTTGGGATTCGTTGATGAATCTTGCTTGATTTGATGCCACGTGTCCCCCTATTATTTTGCTGTTAGCTGTAGGGACACGGGGAAAACTAATCTTCTGCCACGTGTCTTGACCACGAGCCACTTAGGAAATCTGAGCCGCATGAGGATTGTTCCCTACTGAGCCGCATAAGGCTGGCCACGTGTCAAAGCTGCTTGGGTGTGGCCTCTGAACATTTGAACCGTATGGAGATGATCTGAGCCGCATGAGCGTAGGCGGCCGCATGATGGGTGGCTTCTCAGTGAGCCGCATGAAGATAGTCCTCGTGAGCCACATAGGGTAGACTCTGCCTGAGCCGCATGAGGTGGCCTCTACTTGAGCCGCATTGGGTGGCCTCTGCCTGAGCCGCATGGGGTGGCCTCTGCCTGAGCCGCATGTGACTGTCCACGTGTCAAGGCCGCATGAAGGATTTTGGGGTCTGATGGATTGTGTCAGAGATTTCCTTCGTTTCCCTAGGAGTCTACCATTATGACAGGGTCATTATTACAGCTTTATGTCAGAGCCGTCAGTTCTCCTTTATGTCAGAGCATTAAATAGGGCCTTTGCTTAATGACCAATTGTAGAAGCGAACCGTAGAGGCCACGTGGTGTTGCTTGAGCCGTAAGTCCAAGTTGGTGACCATTGAACCGCATGATGCTCTTGAGCCGCATGAAGCTCGTCTATTTTTTGAACCGCATGGGTTTTTCTGTTCTGAGCCGCATGGGCAATCATGTTCTTTTCCATGCTTCAACAGGATGAAAAAGAAGAACCCTGACAAGGTCAAACCATTGACCATCACTCTCAGCAAGACACCCCGGGAGGAACCTGCTGATGTCCATCCTTCCAATCCTGAAGAATTACCATACGTGGTGAACTTGGCCAAGACCGTGGCTCCTCTTCCATATGATGATACTCTCAATGAGTATATCAATACTCATAATAATGTACCTTCAGCGGATGATGTTATCCGTAAAGAAGAACTTGTGTATTTCTTTAGTAAAGGTTTATCTTTGAATTACTCCGATGTCTATCAATCTGTAAACCACTACATAGATACGATATACGCTCTAGAGCACGACATAGGACCACACCTCTGCATGCCGGTCACAACGCCTCACCTGCAGGAAAAAAATTTACCCAGAAAATATCCTCTACTTCATCGTTCTAGCCAGAAAGAAGGATGAAGAACTAATCATCTTCGGTCGTATAGTCGACGAAAGAAAGTTCGTTCCAGACTCTACTTCTCCCAAGCACAACTCGGAAGTTGACTATGACTCTGGAAAAATGCAACTTTTTCGGTATAGTTGGCAGGCCAAAAATATCATCCAGAATATGGGATATGACATCAAAAGCAACCAGGGGCTAAATTACGTCCGGGGACGACGATTGCCAATACGACACTTTGCTCCTCTCGACAAACCCGAGAACTACTATCAACGAAACGGTGTTGGTTTGGGCTATGTCACTCCTCTAACAACTCCCAAATGATCATACGATGAAGCAGATCGTTGTTCTCATTCTTTTGACTCCTCCCTCTGGGACTCAGACTCTAGCATTGGCGACATGTTCAAAGCAACTCTGTCCGTCAACATGGTTTCCGTTGACCAAATTACAGACGTTGTCCAATCGATCGAGCTCGAACAATGGGCTCAAAAGATGGACACTAGGTGGGAGATGCGCTTCAAACAACGTGAACCACCTACCGAAGACGAAGTCATCCAAGTCAATTTAGGAGATGAATCATCTTTTAAACCAATCTTCATCAGCAAAAGTCTATCTGACGAAGAACGCCAATCTCTTATACAGCTTGTAAGAGAATACATCGACGTCTTTGCATGGATCTATGAAGACATGCCAGGCCTGGATCCTAAAGTCGCCATGCACCGCCTGAATATTTTGTCTAAAGCTAAGCCAGTGAAGCAGCAACAACGATAATTCAGACCAGATGTCATGGAGGCTATCGAAAATGAAGTTAAGAAGCTCATTGCCAGTGGATTCATTCGCGAAGAACAACACCCTGACTGGGTTGCCAACATCGTTCTAGTCATGAAAAAGAACGGTAAAGTTCGTGTCTGTATCGATTACCGTGATTTGAACTCTACATGCCCAAAGGACGAGTTTTCTCTACCGATCATCGACGTAATGATCGACAATACTTGTGGCTTCGAGCGGATGTCCTTCATGGATGGGTTCTCAGGCTACAATCAGATCAAGATGTTTCTCGATGATGAGAAGCACACATCTTTTCGAACACCGTTGGGGGTATACTGCTATACGGTGATGCCCTTCGGATTGAAAAATACAGGGGCGATATACCAGCGAGCCGTGAATACAATTTTTTATGATCATTTGTGCAAAACAGTGGAGTGCTACGTAGACGATATCGCAGTTAAAAGTTATCTCAAGGGCAACCACCTCTAAGACTTGAGAACGGTGTTCGAACTAATGCATGCACACCAACTCAAGATGAATCCAACCAAGTCTTTTCTGGGAGTCTCCAGCGGCAAGTTCCTTGGTTTCGTCATCACTTCAAAGGGTATACATCTAGACCCGGAGAAAGTGAAGGCTATCCTCGATATGCATCCTCTAAGAAACTTAAAAGAGTTACGCGGACTACAAGGAAGGCTAGCCTACATCAGATGATTCATTTCGAACCTCTTTGGAAGGTGTCAACCGTTCACACAGCTCATGAAGAAAGGCGTATCTTTCATCTGGACTGAACAATGTCAACGTGCGTTCGACGACATCAAGACGTATCTGTCACGACCCACACCCGCTTTTCGGGACGCGAGACCGTGAGCAAGCCAGCTACGTATCAAGCGGACTCCAGCCCAACTCGAATACGTATAAGCTGTCCAGAATAGGGTATTATGTCTAATCTAAACTATATCTCAATCCACAAGAATCATGTAAAACAAGAATGAACAATTATGGTTCATAGTCTGCAACCCACTAGCATATTGTCCGATTAGACTCCAAGAATAATATGAGTCTACAAAGCTAAGCTGATAAGCAGGATATATCATAAAAGCATGAGAAAGATAGTAGATCAATAACATTAACAAAATACCTGAATCATGCAGATGAAGTCAACTACCACATGCTCAGCTAACTAACTCCGTGCAATCAGCTACCTGAAGAGATCATCAGGTCCTCAGAGGACTAGCAAGATACATAAAACATGTCTACTAATATGACAGTAAATAACATGTATGGAGGATAAGAACACTGCAAGAAGAACATCTAAGGATGACGAGTCGTGTGGAAATATAATACTAGACTTGGCTAACTATCAATCAGAACTCCTATAGCTTGTAGTACAATGCAAGATACTCCCAATCTATAGTGTTTCAATTGACGTACAAGCAAGATACTCTCAGTCGAGATTAGCCAATTCTAGTATCGATCTCTTCTCCTAAAAGATACAAGGTCAAACAGACTCCTATAAATCGTAGTACAATGCAAGATACTCCCAATTTATAGTGTCGTAAGTCAAGTCAATCAATATATGCTATAGGTCGTAGTATAATGTAAGATACTCCCAATCTATGGCATGTCTCAAGTAAAGTCAATCAAGCAATATCAAGATAAAAGAATCGGCTATAGGTCGTAGTACAATGTAAGATACTCCCAATCTATAGTATATCTCGACTGTAGTACAATGCAAGATACTCCCAGTCAAAATTGGTCAAGTCAAGAATAAGATATAGAAACTGATACCTCAATCACGAGACAAGGTAACACGAAAAGACTAATAGTCAAGTAATGTCGAATATCCTATACGTGCACGTAATTTAGAACAAGTAAAATAATCAAGGGCAAATCAATCACAATATGGAATCATATGACAACATGAAAAGGAATACAATAAAGAACGAGAAAACAATGTAAATACTGTATATGTTCGGCCATGTATACTTGCCTGAGGGTTCCACGAAGATCCAACAAAATATAGTCAACTGCAAAGCCATAAAGTCCAAATCATCACAACTGTCTCCGAAAGCTGAAATAAATATTGTCAACATTCTCAGAATAGTCAAATTAGCTAGAATTGTCTGTCCTTAAGTCTAATGCTGGACACAGGGGCCAAACAATAATTTTGTGTCAAAACGGTGTCCGTCGTTGAACCCACTTTGCACCGAAAAGCATGCCAGAGTCAATAGTCTCTAAAGTCATCAAACTACATGTCTACAGATTTATTTTGATGATACGAACCCAACGATATGTCCAGTTTTGGATTCCGACAGGCCGTGCACAAAAATGCCAGTTGAATCAGATCGTGGGGCCCGCAAAACGGTGATCTGATCAACTGTGTCAGAATCGGACCAAACTTGGCATACAGGCCCAAAAAAATGATATCGTCCTATTGGCGCAAGTTTTATCTCGATCTGACGAACGTGCACAAAGTATTTAGAAAATTTGCACAGAGACTGATACGGTAAATTTCGACGGATACGTATCAAATTCGTCGCGCACACGCGACCAATTTGAATTCCGTCAAAGCCCACACGTCCATGAAGCCATTATGCACCTTTCGATGCTTTCGGTTCGCGACCACGTCGCCCGGTTTGGCGGGACACACGTGTATCGGAGTATTTTTGAGATTTTCGAACACAGTTTCACAGTTTTTTTCTTGATCTTTCCTACGATTTTCTTTACTGGATACACAACTAGAAATTAAACGAATAATAGGGTTTCCATCTCATATAGGTTCTCTATAGGTCTGTTCAAATAGATTTCGAAAATTTGCCATGGATTAGCAGATATTTGCCTTCCAATCAGTGTGTCTGGATCGAATTTGTTCTCTTCTTTGGACTGTTTATGCATCAATTTTGTATCGATTTTTGACTCGATCCTAGTTCAATCCAGTTCTAACCTAGTATATGAACGTGAAGAGGTATGTGTTAACAATGTGTACGAAGAAACGGGTCGAGAATTGGTTGAACGATACGGAAGAAACTTACCTCAAAATATACCCTGTTGCTGCTGCTGTCATGCGGCTGTTGCTCTATTTTCTGGCATGGCATGCGTGCTCCGACGGTCATGGCGGCGGTGGGAGGCGCGTCCAGGGTTGGGGTCGGCGCTGGGGAAGTTGGAGTTGGGTTAGGGTTTAGGTTCTCACATATTTTTCTCTCGATCTCGGTCGAGTTTGCACATTTATAGGTTTTGTTGTTTAAACAGAACTGATGGGGGGGTCGGGCCTGGCTCCCTTGCTGGGTTCGGTTTGGGCTGGAAAGCTGTTGTGGGCCGGGCTGGGATTAAAGGGTGGGGGTCAGTTGCATTTGTTTTGTTCTTTTGTTTTTCCTAAATTTATTTCTTTTTATTCCTTAATATATAAACTATATATATATATATATATATATATATATATATATATATATATATATATATATATATATATATATATATATATATATATATATATATATATATATTTTATATATATACATACATACTTATATATATACACCATGAATACAATTTTAAGCAAAAAACTAGTCTAAATATATTTAATATTGCAACATAGAATTCTTAATGTATACACACAACATTTTATAAAAATAAAATAATATTGTTTTATATATACGTATAAAAGCCTATTTTCATGTACTATGAAATATATATATATATATATATATATATATATATATATATATATATATATATATATATATATATATATATATATATATATATATATATAAATATATACATGTATATATAATCTAGGTAAATCCCAAAATCCAACATATTTATTAAGGAAATTATTTACTATAATATTAATTAAATATTATTTAATATTAAGAACTTATAATATATATATATATATATATATATATATATATATATATATATATATATATATATATATATATATATATATATATATTCAACCACCTTTTGTGAAAGCGACTACCAGGTCACTAAATTAGAATAGTGATACAACATATGTCCACATGGTCGCCTTTGGTCTCCCCACGTGCCTATATGGGTTTGGATTTGGTCCGGGTCCAATTCGGACTAAACTGGCACAACGGGTCTCCTAAAATCGTAATCTTAATTAATATATAATTAGTTAATCTATAGGGTAAGTCGCAACTTAGCCTGGTTTTTCTAGTTAGGACATCACTATGGCTCGGCCTTCCCTACCAGGGCTAATACTCTAGTCAAAGCACGCCACTGTACTATCCGTGCCATGATTCCTAGTCGTCTGGTACTTCAAAACTCAACTATGGCTAAAGTCATCTACCGTAACAATTAACTAAATAATTATTTGTAAAATCCTAAAAATCATCGTTTAAATCAAATAAATAAATAAAAAATATTTCAAAAATTTTCGGAAAGGGGAGCTACAAATCTACCCACCTTAAAATAATTTCGTTTTCGAAATTCTAATTCATAACTATTCCTTAAAATTCAAAAAAGAAGTCTACTATTACCTTAATCTCCTTATATATATATATATATATATATATATATATATATATTTAATATATATATATATTTTTTGAAATATATATATATATATATATATATATATATATATATATATATATATATATATATATATATATATATACTTTTGTCAAATAACTTATATCATGCTCCTAGCCATTTTGTAACTACGAAACCTCGAGGAATTCTACCCAACTTTGGTCACACTACTCCTTCGAAACATATGTCACTAAAATCTCATAATCTTCTAACTAGTGGCTAATAATTCTACCAAAATATCTAGGACATATGGTATCTTTAATCCCTCATAGCTATAAACAACCAAAAATTCAATAATCAGGCAATATTATACTATAACTTAAGAATTTTTGATAAGTCCTAGATAGCACGATCGTTCGTCACCTCGAAATAAAAGGGACGAGAATCAATGTTACGGAAAGCAAGAAAGTATAATCGAGAGCAAATATGGAGTTTTCAAGGATGTAGAGAATTTCTAGGAGAATTTTCAAGGCAGTGTGGATTGAGATTTGTAAGGTTTAGCCATAGTCGCAGGCTCGTACCAGTACAGTAACGTAACCGGTACGATATGCTCTGACCTGCATGGGCCACCACAAAAACTTGTCACGACCCGTACCCGCTTTTTGGGACGCGAGAGCGTGAGCAAGCCAGCTACGTATCAAGCAGACTCCAGTCCAACTCGAATACGTATAAGCTGTAACACCCATATTCTGAATACGTATTTTGTCAAGCTTGCATGTATTTCAGACCTGTATTTATTTTTTCGGATTTTGGCATGTACTTGTAATTGGCTTGACTTGCAGATTTTGGTTCTCGTAATTGGGTTTTACCTGGCTTGGTTTATTTTGTGGAGAAGAATTGGTTTGATTTGGTTTGGTTTGGTTTAACATGCATTGGAGCACTTTAACCTACACTCCACCCTCAACACAACACAACCCACCCTCATTAAAACTCCACCTACTTTTCTCTCTCCTCCATAATTCTCTCATTATTTCTCCATCTTCTTCTTCTTCCTTCCTCTACACAACACCAACACCCATAGGCAAGTGCACCTTGCCACCACATGAGAACCATATTTTATTTGTTCATTAGCTAGATTAGGCCATGGTGATCAACATTAGAACTTGACATTTTGTGATTTGGAGTCTCCATTGTTCTAGATCTAGGTTTTAACTATTTTCGGATTTACATGGTTTTGATCTATTTTGGTTGGATTTTTGTGGGTTTTGATGCTTCCATGTGGAAGAGAATTCAATTTTACTCAAGTTAGAACTTTGGAAATCTAGATTTGGCTTTGATTTGACAAAGATATAAAAATTTGAATTCTTGGTGTTCTTGGTGTTCTTCTCGGCCTGGAGTAGCAGCCTGCAGCCTGCGCTCTTTAGTGCAGTGCTGGACTGCGCAGCCCCTCTCGGCCTGCGCTCTTTAGCGCAGTGCCGACCGTGCAGCTTACCCTATGGTGAACTGCGCTCAGCCCCATGTGCCAACCATTCCTGCGCAATTCACCCTGCACAATTCACTCCTGCGCAGTCTGTTCATGCGCAATCCACCCCTGCGCAGTTCACTCCTGTGTAGTCTGTTCATGCGCAATCTGACCCATGCGCCATCTGCCCCTGCGCCCTGTGCCCCTGCGCACTTGGCACCCTGCGCAGCTGACACCTGCGAAATCCAACCCCCTGACCCCTTGCGCAATCCAATGGCTCTTGGAGTTTTGGTTTTATTTCTTTAAGCTTGGCTCTTCTATAGTCCTGTATATTGATATTTTATTAGATATTTTACTTAATATGTTTGGAATGACTATTATACATGGCATGGTATGACAAAGAACTAGCATAACACGACAGTGATCCGTAGTGGTACACTCCTGACATGACCAACCTGACATGATAGTGGCCCACCGTGGCACACTCCTGGCAAGTACCCTGACATGATTTATCTTGATAACTTAATAGTGGCCCGTGGCGGCGCACTCCTGACTTGACTTGACTTGTAACTTGTAACTTGACTCGTATAATCAACTTGACACCGTGGGTGTTCCTGCTTGCTTGCTTGTGCAATCCACTTGTCTTGTCTTGCATTATGTCTAGGACGTGACTCCCTGGTTTCCCACGGTCAGGGATTCATACTGAACATGGATTAGGCTAATGACTAGATCTAACTATAGTTCATGGAGAATTTCCCAGTTACCTGTTGCCCCTTTGGTCCCGGCCATATATATATATACATAGGATTTGTTGCTATCTGTCGAGATGAGCGCACTTCCAGCCCGTCGTCGAGTGTGGTACCTTAGGACACATGTATCTTACTACAGTGTGTCTGCTATATCTTGCTATCTTTTCCTTTTCTTGCTGGGATCACTCAGGTAGTAACAAACAGGTAATCGGACTTGGAATTCTCATTGCATCTTGCTAGTAACTAGGCCTGTGATAACCCTAATTAGTTAAAGTAGCAAGCCGTAATTATTGCTTGGCCGTGATTGATTGGATGGAGTCTAGTCCCGCTTGTCCTGTCCTGATCCTGTACTATTTCTGACATGACATGCTTACTCGTGCTTTATCTTAATTCTATATCATAAATAATTGCATGTCTCGATTTCTTATATTTACCTTGCCGATAAATGGTGGGAGAAGCCAAGTTCCGTTCAGACGAAGGGTTACAACCCCGGTCCTTGTTTGGTTTACGGGTTGTAACCTGGTTATCTGAATAGTCCCATGGTTATCTCGTCGTATATCATCCTGTCATGCTCTTCCATATGTTCTGTCTTTTATCGATTTTGTACAAGATTAACTTTTATATTCACCTATCATGCTTTTCTTAAATTACTGTCTCTTATTATGTAATTATATTATTGTGCTAATTTGCTGGCTTTTGTTCTTATTTTGTGGCCTCCCTTGTGGCACTTGCTCTTTCTGGGGTCTGATCCAGCTGGTTTTGTATGGCCAGATACCGGAGCAGCAGCAAAGGATCTACCTGTCTTCCAGCCCGATGGTGACCACTAGATGGAACCCGGGCCAAGAGTGGGTTTTCTTTTTTGTCTTGCCCACCTTATTGTAAAAATATTCTTTTGAGGCGTTTAGCCGCCGAGCAAGTGTTAGCTCGTTTGCAACTTTATTTATTGTCTGCCTACGGGCTGTAATCATGATTGGCAACTCGAGGTTGATCATGTATGACTTAACTCTTGCTAGTCCTTACATTTTGTACGACTAGCTTCATGATCATCTGGATATGTAATGTTTGGGACGCCTTACAATTGTATATTTGGTGATCTGATATCTAGTGATTATTATTAGTTGGTTGAGATTGAGACAATAGGATAATTTATGACCTTAAGAGACAGTTGGCTTGTAGATAAACCCTCACATATCTAGACAGCCGTGACCGTATGGTGAGATGGATTCCATTTCATTATACGTAGCTGGCTATGTCTGCCCCTGCTCTCCAGTATTCTGGTTCTGGGGCGTGATATAAGCTGTCCATAATAGGGTATTATGTCTAATCTAAACTATATCTCAATCCACAAGAATCATGTAAAACAAGAATGAACAATTATGGTTCATGGTCTGCAACCCACTAGCATATTGTCCGATTAGACTCCAAGAATAATATGAGTCTATAAAGCTAATCTGATAAGCAGGATATATCATAAAAGCACGAGAAAAATAGTAGATCAGTAACATTAACAAAATACCTGATCATGCAGATGAACTCAACTACCACATGCTCAGCTAACTAATTTCGTGCAATCAGCTACCTGAAGAGATCATCAGGTCCTCAGAGGACTAGCAAGATACATAAAACATGCCTACTAATATGACAGTAAATAACATGTATGGAGGATAAGAACAATGCAAGAAGAATATCTAAGGACGATGAGTCGTGTGGAAATGTAATACTAGACTTGGCTAACTATCAATCAAAACTCCTATAGCTTGTAGTACAATGTAAGATACTCCTAATCTATAGTATTTCAATTGACATACAAGCAGGATACTCTCAGTCGAGATTAGCCAATTCTAGTATCGATCTCCTCTCCTAAAAGATACAAGGTCAAGCAGACTCCTATAAATCGTAGTACAATGCAAGATACTCCCAATTTATAGTATCGCAAGTCAAGTCAATCAATCAATTAATATATGCTATAGGTCGTAGTACAATGTAAGATACTCCCAATCTATGGCATGTCTTAAGTCAAGTTAATCAAGCAATATCAAGATAAAAGAATCGGCTATAGGTCGTAGTACAATGTAAGATACTCCCAATCTATAGTATATCTTGACTGTAGTACAATACAAGATACTCCCAGTCAAGATTGATCAAGTCAAGAACAAGATATAGAAACAGACACCTCAATCACGAGACAAGGTAACACGAAAAGACCAATAGTCAAGCAATGTCGAATATTCTATACGTGCACGTAATCTAGAACAAGTAAAACAATCAAGGGCAAATCAATCACAATACGGAATCATGTGATAATATGAAAAGGAATAAAATAAAGAAAGAGAAAACAATGTAAATACTGTATATGTTCGGCAAGGTATACTTGCCTGAGGGTTGCACGGAGATCCAACAAAATATAGTCAATTGCTAAGCCATAAAGTCCAAATCATCACAACTGTCTCCAAAAGCTGAAATAACCATTGCCAACATTCTCAGAATAGTCAAATTAGCTAGAATTGTCTGTCCTTAAGTCCAATTCTGGACACAGGAGCAAAACGGTAATTTCGGGTCAAAACGGTGTCCGTCGTTGGACCCGCTTTGCACTGAAAAGCGTGCCAGAGTCAATGGTCTCTAAAGTTGTCAAACTACATGTCTACAGATTTGTTTGGATGATACGAACCCAACGGTATGTCTAGTTTTCGATTCTGGCAGGCCGTGCACAAAATTGCCCTTTGAATCGGATCGTGGGGCCCGCGAAACGGTGATCCGATCAACTGTCTCAAAATCGGACCAAACTTGGCATACAGTCCCAAAAAATGATACGGTCCTGGTGGTGAAATTTTTGTCTCAATCTGACGAACGTGCACAAAGTAATTAGAAAATTTGCACAGAGGCTGATACGGTAAATTTCGACGGATATGTATCAAATTCGTCGCGCACACGTGACCAATTTGAATTTCGTCAAAGCCCGCACGTCTACGAAGCCATTACGCACCTTTCGATGCTTTCGGTTCGCGACTATGTCGCCCGGTTTGGCGGGACGCACGTCGTATCAGAGTGTTTTTGAGATTTTCGAACACAGTTTTACAGTTTTTTCTTGATCATTCCTACGATTTCCTTTACTGGATACACAACTAGAAATTAAACCAATAATGGAGTTTCCATCTCCTATAGGTTCTTTATAGGTCTGTTCAAATAGATTTCAAAAATTTGCCATGGATTAGCAGATATTTGCCTTCCAATCAGTGTGTCTGGATCGAATTTGTTCTGTTCTTTGGACTGTTTATACATCGATTTTGTATCAATTTTTGACTCGATCCTAGTTCGATCCAGTTCTAACCTAGTATATGAACGTGAAGAGGTATGTGTTAACAACGTGTACAAAAAAATGGGTCGAGAATTGGTTGAACGATGTAGAAGAAACTAACTTCGAAATATGCCCTGTTGCTGTCATTGCTGCTGCTGTCATGCGACTGTTGCTCTGTTTTTTGGCACGGCGCGCATGCTCTGGCGGTCGTGGCGGCGACGGATGGCGCGTCCAGGGTCGGGGTCGGCACTGGGGAAGTTGGAGTTGGGTTAGGGTTTAGGTTCTCGTATATTTTTCTCTCGATCTCGGTCGAGTTTGCACATTTATAGGTTTTATTGTTTAAACAGAACAGATGGGGGGGGTCGGGCCTGGCTCCCTTGCTGGGTTCGGTTTGGGCTGGAAAGCTGCTGTGGGCCGGGCTGGGATTAAAGGGTGGGGGTTAGTTGCATTTGTTTTGTTCTTTTGTTTTTCCTAAATTCATTTCTTTTCATTCCTTAATATATAAACTATATATATATATATATATATATATATATATATATATATATATATATTACTATATATAATATATATATATATATATATATATATATATATATATATATATATATATATATATATATATATATATATATATATACACCATGAATACAATTTTAAGCAATAAACTATTCTAAATATATTAATATTGCAACATAGAATTCTTAATGTATACACACAACATTTTATAAAATAAAATAATATTGTTTTATATATACGTATAAAAGCCTATTTTCATGTACTATGAATATATATATATATATATATATATATATATATATATATATATATATTTATATATATATATATATATATATATATATATATATATATATATATATATATATATATATATATATATATATATATATATATACACAAAATATATATATATATATACATGTATATATAATCTAGGTAAATCCCAAAATCCAACATATTTATTAAGGAAATTATTTACTATAGTATTAATAAAATATTATTTAATATTAAGAACTTATAATATATATATATATATATATATATATATATATATATATATATATATATATATATATATATATATATATATATATATATATATATATATATATATATATATATATACAACCACCTTTTATGAAAGCGACTACCAGGTCACTAAATTAGAATAGTGATACAACATACGTCCACATGGTCGCCTTTGGTCTTCCCACGTGCCTATATGGGTTTAGATTTGGTCCGGGTACAGTTCAGACTAAACTGGCACAACGGGTCTCCTAAAATCGTAATCTTAGTTAATATATAATTAGTTAATCTATAGGGTTAAGTCACAACTTAGCCTGGTTTTCCTAGTTAGGACATCACTATGGCTCGGCCTTCCCTACCAGGGCTAATACACTAGTCAAAGCACGCCACTGTACTATCCGTGCCATGATTCATAGTCGTCTGGTACTTCAAAACTCAACTATGGCTAAAGTCATCTACCGTAACAATTAACTAAATAATTATTTATAAAATTCTAAAAATCATCATTTAAATCAAATAAATAAATAAAAAATATTTCAAAATTTTTCGGAAAGGGGAGCTACAGTATGTCACAAGCCCTCCAGTATTGGTAGCTCCAATAATGGGGAAGCCTTTCTTACTATATGTCCGCGCTATGGACCATTCTCTTGGCGTCCTCCTAGCTCAGAAGAATGAAGGCGGCCATGAACAGGCAATCTACTACCTCAGCCGCACAATGGTGGGTGCCGAGCACAGATACACATCTGTGGAGGAGGAATGCCTTACACTAGTATTTGCCATCCAGAAGACACGCCACTATGTGTCTGGGCAGACTATCCACATTATATCTAAAGTCAACCCCCTCAGAATACTCATGACTAAACCAGGCTCTTTCAATTCCCGTTTAGCTACATGGGCAATGCTATTGACTCCGTATGATATGCTCTTCGTCCCTCAAAAGGCACTAAAAGACCAAGCATTAGTCGATTTCCTGGCAGCTCATCCGGTGCCAGAATCTTCCAAACTCTACGACGAACTCCCCAATAAAGTAGTGGAGTCTAACGCTGCAACTGAAGAAATCCCCATTTGGCGAATGTTTTTTGATGGTGCATCAAGAACATGACCCAAAGGAAATATTATGGCTGGAGTAGGTGTCGTGCTTGTGTCACCTGATCATCTGGTTATACATCGCACATATTCCGTCGTGGAACCATGCACCAACAACATGGCCGAATATAATGCCCTATTACTCGGCCTACAACTGGCAAAGCAACTGGGAGTTGACTATCTAGAAGCGTACGACGATTCCAAGCTAATAGTTAGTCAAGTCCGAGGGGATTTTGAAGTTCGTCACAAAGATCTCATCTTATATCACAGAGCAACAATCGAGTTGGCGTCTACTTTCGCTAGATTCTTCATCGAGCACGTACCTTGACTACAGAATATAGAAGCAGATGCTCTAGCCGGTCTGCTGCTTTCTTGACCGTTTCTACCAATACTCAGCAGTTGATCTCAGTATCTGGTCGAGAACTATTCTGTGTAAAAGATGCATTGCGTACTCATCACAGTTACACAACGGAAACAAACGTCGATGCTAAAGACTGGAGATTCCCTTTTATAGACTATGTTGTCTATGGAATCCTTCCTGAGGACCCGAAGGAAGCAGTGTCTATCCAAAGGCGATCCCTCAAATTTTATTACGATACAGCTACCAAGATGCTGTACCGACGCTCTGACGACGGACTACTGTTACGATGCTTATCAGACACAGAAGCCAAGCATGCACTCCGAAAGGCTCACGATGGAGTTTGTGGTGCACATCAACCAGGCCCCAAATTACAAGATTGCCTCAAAAGAATGGGTTATTACTGGTCCACAATGATAGCAGATGTTGTTGAATATGCAAAAAAGTGTAGAGCTTGTCAGTTCCACGCCGATTTTATTCATCAACCTTCAGAGTTTCTACACCCGACGGAAGCATCTTTGCCGTTTGAAGCCTGGGGCATGGATGTCATAGGACTAATCAGCCCGCCATCCTCCAAAGGACATCGATTCATCCTAGCCATAACCGATTACTTTTCCAAATAGACGGAAGCTATACCGCTCACCGAAGTGAAGGCGTCAAACGTGATCAATTTCATCAAATATCACATTATCTACCGCTTTGGCCTACCTCACAGGATCATCCATGATAATGGTCCACAGTTCGCAAGCCATGCATTCTATCGGTTCTGCGATAGGAATCGAATCCAGAACGTAGCCTCTACTGCCTACAATCCAGCGGCTAACGGGCTAGCAGAAGCCTTCAATAAAACCATCATAAAACTTCTCAAGAAGTTCGTGTCTTCAAACAAGTACGATTGGAATGAGTAGCTCAGTGAATGTCTATGGGCCTATCGTACAACGGTCCGGACTCCAACAGGCAGTACGCTATTCTCTCTGGTTTATGGGAACGAAGCAGTTCTTTCCCTAGAAATTCAGATTCCTTCTCTTCGAGTAGCCTTAGCCAGCGAGTTGACTACCGAAGAAAGCTACCGTCTGCGACCCTAGGAGCTTGAAGTGTTAGACAAAAAATGCTTATTAGCTCAGCAGCACATTGAGCTATACCAAGTACGCCTTTCCAGAGCCTTCAATAAAAAGGAGAAGGAAAGAATCTTCCATGTCGGTGATATAGTCTTAGCAGTGAGAAGACCAATGGTCATGACGTACAAAACAAAAGGAAAATTTTAACCTAAATGGGAAGGTTCTTTCATCATAGAATCAGTGTATTCTAATAGTGCGTACCGACTAACCAAGCCCGATGGTGACTTGCTCATGATGCCTATCAACGACAAGTTCCTGAAGAAATACTATGTGTAAACTTTCTACGAATGTTCACATATGTTCAGTCATGTAATGTACAGTACGATGTTTATATGATTCGAAAAATTATCTAACTATTATCCGTATTTCAAGAGTCTTGAATACGCCCTGGATAATAGGTCCTCTAAAAATTTCCTCAGTGGAATTATTCTCGTTTTTGACTCTGTCCAAAGTCGATTTGACAAAAACAAGTCACGTCCCCATTACCTCTGAATTATTTTTCGATAATTATTTCCCTAGTGGAATGATTAAATGCTTTACCATGTCCATATAAGCTCTGAAGCAAAGCATTCATCAAGGATAATCACGTCCATATTACCTCTGAACTATCCACTCCCACCTAATGTTATATATCTTTCCATGTCCATATTACCTTTGGTCAGATATAGAACATCTTCTGCTATTACGTCCATATTACCTCTACTAGCAGTTTCGTTCAACTTATTATCTATATTCGAAAAACTTGAATATAAAACAGATAATAGGTCCACATCAAAATTCTCCAGCGGAATACCCACCAGAAATATCCTTACTACGTCCACATTACCTCTAGTTTCGATATTTCACAAATACCACAGATACCACAAGCAAAGAATGGAGTGAATGTATTCTGTTTATTCAAAATCAGTTACATTCACAGGACTACATCTCATGAGCAAACCAAAAAGTTCTTCATCTTTTCATCTGGATAAGAAGCAAAGGATTACATTGATGTCCAAAAGAAGCGAAACATAAACTACAGCTAAAGACAGACGGAGACAACAAAATAAAATACGGACATTTATGGGAACCCACGAATCCTAGTTGTGGTAAGGCATATACCATTCCCTCAACCATTTCGTATATGAAGGATCTATTTGATCAAGGTCCTCGGCCGGGGCAGGAAGGTCAGAACTCCCAGTGCTACTACCCTCAGACTTGTGCTCCTCCTTTACAGCAGCTTCAATCTTGCGAGTAATTCCCTCCCCGATGGGCGCCAGCTCTTCTTTTTCCTCAATTTTGGTATCACCTCCTCCTCAACAAACGGTGACTCTTGTTTGTTGAAAGGAGGCAGCATCTCCTTCTTCACAATGTAACGCCCCAGTCCCAAAATACGTAGGACTAAGTACGTAGAAATGCCAGCTGTATACATACAAAGTACAGGGCCTTGTATGTATACATAAGCTGTAAAATACAGTAATCCAAGACAAACTAAATCTCATCCACAATGAAAAGAATAATAATATAAATATCAACTCGAATATTTATGATACAATCGTTGGACGGAGACAAAGTCCACTACCAACTATCTCAATGAAAGAAATGTACATGAATCGAAAAATGGCAAGACGAACCAAGCGCAATCGTCTTCGAAGGAATGGAGAAGACCACGGCCTTGGCTAGGATACCTGCAGAAAATATGAACACACACCTGGAGAAAAACCAGGTCCTCAGACGGACATAGCAAGATACTGGAAGAACAAGCTAATATGAACTGTCAGAAATAATAAAATAATATAATAAAGGCTATCCTAGACACAAATATGCAAAGAAGATTCTAACCGCCTAATGTGCAATTTAGAGGACAATTTTCATGCACATGGGTGGGATTTTAGGCTATGTGCACGTAACTGGCATCCAATCATCTGTATCCGGCCGTAACGTCCAAAACGTCAGAGGGTATCTGTAAATAAATCGCCACAGTTCCATCCGGAGACTGTGGGTTACCTGTTTGGATTCCCATACGCACTAGCGACTGTCCTCCCCTAATATTTTCCATACTGTTCAAGTCATGTCCATGGCTCGCCCAATTTTGTAACTGCTTGAGTCTCTAAAACCCTAGTCATAGCAGTTACGATCATCTATCCGTCAGACGACTTTAGAGAGGGCCAGTCCATAAGTCGTGCCCCTAGCAACATGTCTCCAACCGTGTAGTGTGTGTGTCATGGCCAAGGAAGATATAAGGATATCCCCCAACAAGAAGGTAGTCCGCTAAAACTAAGTTAACATGCATATAGTAAAGTAAAACGACTAATAGAGTCGCTTGCACCCAAGTACGGCTTGGACGCGCAGTTTATAACAAATAAAAATAACAAATACGAAACCAGTAAATAAATGCTAAAAATAAATAATATGACAGTTAATTAGCAAGGTATACTTGCCTGGGGGTCGCCTGGTGTGCTGCCTAGTGTGGTACAATAAAAGTGGCACAAGATCGACTTCGTTGTAACAACTATACATGGTGACCTCCGATGGTGGCACGGATCGTGTCATTGAGTCCGGAATAGTCAAATTGGTTAGGGATGATATAGGAAAGTTCGAGATTTGCAAGAAAATGTGGATATGACTAGCTAGGGACAAGAATTACAACTCGAAGAAATTTTGTATATATAAATAAATAACTTTTTGAAAAAAAATATTTATTATAGTTGAAAACTGTATCTCATTTAATCAAAATAATTTCTAGATAGATACTTTGAAAATATAGAAATCTATCCAAGGTAAAACTATATATTTTTTTAGAAAATATTACGATAATAATTTTGAAGTCAAAAGCCATACTTGAAATACCATAATACAACCATATATTTTTGTGATATTAATTATATATTTAATAAAGCAAAATTACTAAGATAATAATAATGATAATACTTATAACAATATATATATATAAATTATACTTAATAGTACTAATAATTAATTACTGCCCTTATAAAGAGATAGAAAATAGATAAATTATAATAATAATGAAAAAATAATAATAAAATAAAATATTAACAATTTATTACTCAAAGGTTCCTGTGCATTTTGGTTTTTTGGGTAGAGGGAAGAATACTGGGAGAGCAGCCAAAGTTGCTACAAAATAATACCACAAAATAAAACAAACGAAAAAAAAAGAAAACAACAAAAAAAAACAAAAAAAACATGGAGAGCAGCCAAAGTTGCTGCTGTTGTTCTCCTTTTTATTCCTCTTTAACTGAAAGAGAGAGGCAGAGAGAGAAGGAATTGGAGGTCGGGAGTCGAAAGAGAGAGAGAGGGGTCGTGAGCCCGGGAAGGGGAAAGAGGGTGCGGAGGCTTGGCGCATGATGGAGGCGGTGGCGACGTGGAGGACAGGTTTGTGGAGGAGAGGAAGGGCGGCGCTCAGGCGGAGACCGCGGCGGCCGGGCGCGGCACGCCAAGGAGGCGGTGCGGGGGCTGATGCCGGCACGGGAGCGGGAGATCGGGCGCGGCGGAGCGACGGGAGAGTTGGTAGGTTTTCGGCGGTGCGGCTGCGCGCGCAAGCGTCGGAGAGGAAAGGTCGCGACGGCGCTGGGAAGGGACGGCCGGCAGTTGGTCGTTGGGAGGCTGGCTACGGCGAACGGATGGGTTGAGGAGCTCGCCGGACGGAGGGGTTTTCACGGAGGGGAGCGAGGGGTCGAAGAGGGGAGCCCGGCCATGTTCGGGCGGAGACGCGGCGGAGAACGGTGGGGGACAGGCGGCGGAGAACGGAGGTTGCGGGCGAGATCGAGGGCTTGCTCGAGCGGACGGTCGGAGGGGTTTCCTGGTGGATCGGCCGGACGTCGTGGCCGGAGATGGAGGTGAGTCGTAGTGTAGTTTATTTATTTGGTTATTTTGTTGACGGCGGGTTTGTGTGGTGGTTGTTGGTGGTGTTGTCGATGGTGGTGGTTGTTTTGTGTTGATTTGGTCACAGGGCCGGTTACTGGGTCGGGACGGGGAGAATGGTTCCAGACGAGGAGGGCTGTGGTGGCGACAGCGGTTCGTGGTGGCGGTATGGTGCCTGAGGAGATGGTCGGATGGGGTGATGGTGTCGAGTTTTGGTCTGGTCGGGAGAAGGGTATTTGGGTGGCGATGATGACGACGGGGGTGGTGCTGGGGATGAGTGTGGTATGGTGGGGAGTCTCTGGGTGGCCGTGAATGAGGTCTGGTGGAGAAGATGGAGTCAGGCCGAGCGGTGGTTAATAGAGGCGGTGGTATCGATGGAGTTTGATGGTTGCAATGGCCTTGGTCGAAAGACGGGTTTTTGCCGGGGTGATGGTGGACACGGTTTAGAATAGAATTAGGGATAGGAATTTGTGATGTATTGTGTCGGAGTTGTCGACACCGAAGAGAAATAATGTATATGTAAAATATTGGAATAAGATGGACGGGAGGGAACAAACATGGACACGATGCACGTAGGTGGTGAAAAATTATGGAGGAGTACCTGCCTATATATAGGATGTGGGAATACCCAGTTGGATAAAGATTAGGATTTATTTTAAACCCCAAAACTAGATAATTCGTAATTTAATTTAAATTCAATCAATCCAAATCCAAATATAATCCAATTTAAACCTAATTAAATTTTTAGTTTAAAATCAAATAGGATAAATAAATTTTCAAACATAGATATTATTAGATAATTTCATAAAATCAAATCAAAATTTAAATTGCAACAATAAATTTCAAAATATATTTTCCCAAAAATACTAATAATAATAATTTCAAAAATCACCATAATTAAACATCAAATATGAAAATATATCTTTTACTAAATTGAGATAAAATTTCAAAAATTAAAATATTAAATTCATGCAATCGCATGCAAATAGAATATAAATTTCTAAGTTACAATTTATACTAGTATTATGAATAAAATATCTCGAAACCATTTTTATAAATAATAACATAATTAATTTCGAAAATTGTACTATTGTTTAAAATAACTAATAAATATTTACGAAAATGGGTATGCACAATAATATTCATATAAATATACCTTTAACCAAAATAAAATATTTAATTATGCTATATTGAAATAAAATATATGTCTTCTATATTAATAAATCCCATAAATAAAACTTTTTCAAAATATGTACCTCGCGCAAAATTTTCACTCGACGAGCAAATATGAAAGAGCAAATTTGCACGTGACGTACAATACGACTATGCGACGTATAAATAAATAAAAAAATCAGTACTAAAAATATAGTAGAAATTTTGGGGTTTTACATCCTACCCAACTTACAAGACAGTACTAAAATATCATCTAATAGCGACGTAATTTAGCGACGGCAAGAAATGACGTCGCTAGTTATGAAATATAGCGACAGCTTTATATACACATCGCAAAACGTCGCTGCCTAGCGACGTTCCGCGACAGGAGTTTACGACGTCGCTGAATAGCGACGTTCAGCGACATATTATTAGCATATGTTGCCAATTGTGCGACGTTTAGCGACTGCAACACTTGACGTCGCTAATATTTTTACTTAGGGCACACCGTTTCCTTCTTTCTCCCTCACTCTCACTCGAAAATTCTAATTCCCCCCCGGTGACTCCCTCCCCCTATGTCAGTGCCCTCCCACCCCCGGCGACCCCCTCCCCCCCGGCGACTCCCTCCCCCTCCGGCGAGCTCCTCCTCCTCGAGATCCTCCTCCTCGAGCTCCTCCTCCCCCAATCCGAGCTCCTCCTCCTCTTCCTCCGGTAAACCCTAACCTAACTCCTCTCCCTCCTCCTCCTCCTCTCCCACGGACACACACACACGGACACACGGACACACATCGTGTCCCCAAAGACTCGTGCCCATTGGATTCGTGTCGAGTGAGAAATCACTCTCGTACTGGTTCACACTAGGTTCGTACATTGTGTCCAGTTTTGGATGTGTTGAGTTTGGTTTGTTTTTGGACACATTGTGTCGAGTATTTGGACACGAGTTTGGTTTGGGAGACACGTACACACATGACACTTGTATATGCACACTTGACACTATACACTCTCTATCTCTCTAGTATATAAATGCATAACTTGTTGAATGTATATATTGTGTCCCCTTGGTTATAGCCTAGTCTATGTAAATATCTTAACCTATATATGTATGCCTATATATATATATATATATATATATATATATATATATATATATATATATATATATATATAGTAAATATATAGGTAGTTGTGTGATTGATGGCTTGTTTAGATATGGTAGTGTGGTAGTGTGGTAGTATGGTAGTGTGAGTGTGAGTGAAGAGGGATATTGATATAAGTGTTAGATTGTGTGTGTGTGTGTGTGTGTGTGTGTGTGTGTGTGTGTGTGTGTGTGTGTGTGTGTGTGTGTGTGTGTGTATGTGTGTGTGTGTTTGAGAGTGAGAAAGGTGAGAGGATTTAGATATGTATCCATAAGTTAGTATCCTAAGTTAGATATTTAGGATAGTATCCTAGGCACTAATTTAATATCTTGTTTAGGATGTTAGTATCCTAGAGTTAGATAGGTGAGTTAATATCTTAGGATACTAGAAGTTAGTATCCTAGATAGGTTAGTTAGTGTCTTGGATAAGTTAGTTAGTATCCTATTTATCCTAGATAAGTTAGTATCCTAAGTTAGATATCTTAGGGTAGTTAGATTATGCTAGTATCTTGAGGGTATCAAGATAATAGGATATTAGGATATGGGCTAGAAGTTAGTACCCTAAGTTAGTATCTTGGCTAGAATTTGGTATCCTAGGATAGTTAGATATCCTAGTATCTTAAGAGTGTCCTAGATTAGTCTATGGTAATAGGATACCCTATAGGGGGAGGGGGACGGGGTAGGGGGAGGGGGCAGGGGACAGGATCCTAATCCTATTTCGGACACGACTCTGTGACACAGGACACAGAACACAGGATACATGACACACACATACAATACATACATATATACCTATATATATAAATACACATATCTACATATATACATGTATATATATACTCACACACTTACATACACACACAAATACATATATAAATATATATGTATACAATGTATATACACACAAATACACATATATATACAATCAAAAATCCATTTGAAATTCATTTTAAGAATCTGAAATGTTGACGATATATACCCAAGGTTCATAATATCGGTATCGAAATTGGTATCGGACTATTCCTATGAGTATTGGTATCGGCGATATCGGTAGTATCGACGGTATCGTATCGGAGTATCGGACTTTGGTATCGAAAAACAAATAATTATTAATAAATTATTTACATTGAAAAACATATATTTTATACATTTAGGCATAATTTTAAGTATTTCAGCGTTATTTCTTAGTAGTTTTGAAATTATATAAAATAGTAGTCACCCTTACCGATTGGTTTTGCCGAATTAACCGGAACAAAGACCCCCAATGTCGGTATCGGTCGGTATCGGTATCGGCCGTATTGGATCGGTATCGGCCGATACTTTAAACCATGTATATACCATGGTTTTGCCTTTTAGTTGCAGGAATATGAGAGTTATTAGATGTTAAAGTAGGATATTAATTTATTAGTTATGATAGAGAGTTTGAGATAGATAGTTCATGTGAATGTTAGGTAGTAGTGTACAGTTCATGATTAGCATTGTTTAGATATTAGTTTCAGTTAAAGGGTTAGTTTAGATTAGGATATTAGTTTATGTTAGAAGGAACTGCCTGCAACTGCATCGTAGCTGCAGGAATATGAGAGTTATTAGATGTTAAAGTAGGATATTAATTTATTAGTTAGGATAGCGATTTATTAGTTATTTTTATAAACCGTGATATGTTAAATGCCTGCAGCTGCATCGTAGCTCAGGGATATGACTGAGAGGGTGACATGGTTGTCACATTAAGGGTCTTTGAGGAGGTGACATGTTGTGAACAGATATATCCTTATAGTTCTCCTACGTAATGTTAAAGAAAATCCGTAGGAGAACTATATATAAGGATATATCTTTTCGCAACATGTCATCTTGTCAAAGACCCTTAATGTACCAACCATGTTACCACGGTATTGGTATTGGGATACCAATAGCGATAAGGTAAAAGGTACCAATAGCGATAAGGTAAAGGGTACCAACTTAAGGTATTGGTATTGGAATACCAATAGCGATAAGGTAAAGGGTACCTTGGTAGGTAATGACTAGAAATAGGATATTTGACTTAGATTTGACCTTGTTTGACCAAGGTTGACTATTTTGACTGAAAGTCAAAGTAGAGTCAACATCTGACCTAGATTGGACTAAGAGTTGACAAAGTCAACTATAGGTCAACCCTTGACTTAGTTTGACCTTGTTTGACTTTGTTTGACTTAGCTTGACCTTGTTTGACTTTGTTTGACTTAGTACAACCTAGTTTGACCTAGATTGTATATTATTGTTATTAGTAACTGTCCGCTACTAATGTGTGTCCCATAATAAGACATAATATACGAATTTGTGCCTGTTGGATAATGTGTGTCCATCTTTGCAGAATTATTTCCAAATGGATATGAATTACTACTTGCGGAATCGTTCATGGATGTACAATCGTCGTTCTGATGATATGTGTGGTGTGCGAGATGAATACATAGCGGGAGTAGAGCAGTTCCTGCAGTTTGCTAAGGCGTTCCTTCAGTACATGGACGGCACCAAAATTAAGTGTCCGTGTGTGAAATGTCATAACGTGAAATATTATCCAGAAGTGGAAGTGACATATCATTTGTACTCGAGGGGTTTCACGCCTAATTACTATCAGTGGACCGCATACGAAGAACTTGTGTCTTTAGCATCAGAGCCGGAGCCTTATGTTGAGCCGTATATGCATGCGGGACCTAATTTTGTTTCAGATAATCATGCATACAACGACGGGTGCGTGAACATGGTTTTCGACGCTGCGGGGCCTAGTTTCGTTCATGATGCACCTGAGGAGGCACCGAACGCCGATGCTGCATAGTTCATGGAGTTGTTGGAGAATGCAAGGACTCCATTGTATCCTGGTTGTGAGGATCATTCACCGTTGGAGGTGGTTACAAGACTGTTGAGCATTTAGTCAGATTTTAACATGTCGCAAGAATATTACAACCGAGTGTTGGAGTTGATTATAGAGATCTTGCCGGCGGGTGCTAAGTTGCCTAAAGACTTCTACCGGTCTAAGAGGATGGTAAGATCGCTCTGGATGGGATACGAGAAAATCGATTCTTGTCGTAATGGGTGCATGCTGTACTACAAAGACGATAAGGACGCAGATGTGTACAGATTTTGTGTTGCTGATCGCTATAAGACAACTAGTACAGGAAGGTCTACCGGTGCAAGAAGACCGACCGATTCAATGCACTACTTGCCTTTAACGCCGCGGTTGCAAAGATTATTTATGGTGAAAGAGACGGCCGAAAATATGAGTTGGCACATGCGAGAACAAATTGAAGGAGTGTTAGATCACCCATCCGATGGAGAAGCGTAGAAGCACTTTGATCGAGTGTATCCTGATTTTGCTTCAGATCCGCGTAATGTCAGGTTGGGACTATCTTTTGACGGTTTTACTCCTTTTGGTCTTTCGGGATCCTAGTATTCGTACTGGCCTGTGATTGTCACTCCGTATAACCTACTGCCTTGGATGTGCATGAAGACTCAGTACATGTTTCTAACCATTATAATTCCTGGTCCGAACAATCCCAAGAGGAATATTGATGTGTACTTACAGCCTTTGATAGATGAGTTGAATCAGTTATGGGAAGTAGGCGCTAACACGTACAATGTTTCCAGGAAGCAGAATTTTCAGATGAAGGCAACCATTATGTGGACCATCAACGACTTTCCGGCCTATGGAATGTTATCTGGATGGAGCACTCATGGCCGTCTCTCATGTCCGTATTGCATGGACCGTAGTAAGGCTTTTCGCTTGAAACACGGAGGAAAACCGTGCTTCTTTGATTGTCATCGGCAATTTTTGCCAAAAGATCATCCGTTCAGAAGGAACAGGAATGTATTACGTGCCGGCGTTGTAGAGAAGGGTGATCCACCGCCAAGGTGGTGTGGAGCCACGATATGGGAGGAGGTTAAAGATTTTCCAAGTGCTATCAAAGATCCAACAACTGGGTACAAGTGCGATGGATTTGGTAGAGATCATAACTGGACAAAGAGGAGAATATTCTGGGATCTGCCATACTGGAGTACCAATCTGATCAGACATAATCTGGATGTCATGCATATTGAGAAGAATGTGTTTGATAACATAATTAATACTGTGATGGACGTAAAGGGAAAAATGAAAGACAATCCCAAGGCCAGGTTGGACTTAGAAGAAATATGCAAACGCCCTGCATTGCATTTGATAGAGCAGAATGGAAAACAGTTCCTGCCGAAGTTAATTTTCTCGCTGGACAAGGAGGATAAAGTGAGACTTTGTCGGTGGATCTAGGGCCTAAAATTTCTAGACGGATATGTGTCAAATCTGAGAAGATGTGTCGATCCGAAGGAAAACAAATTGACGGGTATGAAGAACCACGACTGTCACGTATTCATGGAGAGGTTAATTCCGATTGCATTTCGGGAATTCTTACCGCAGGCAGTTTGGGATCCATTAACGGAGCTTAGCATATTCTTCAGGGATCTTTGTTCTAAGAAATTGCTCGTTGATCGTCTAGAAAAGCAAGAGAAGGACATTACGGTAACACTGTGCAAGCTAGAGAGGGAGTTTCCTCCTGGATTCTTCGACTCTATGGAGTATTTACCAATTCATCCTATGAGGCACGTGTTGGTGGACCCATCGAATATCGATGGATGTACCCGTTCGAGCGACATTTGAATCACCTAAAAAGAAAGGTAAAAAATAAGGCACGGGTCGAGGGTTCTATTTGTGAAGCCTATGTTCTCGAGGAGATTACAAACTTTTGTTTGATGTATTTCAAGCCTCATGTTGCAACTAATAGAACGAGAGCTTCCAGAAACGACGACGGAGATCATGAAAGTAATGATACAATACTGAAGGTATTCAATGCTCCAGGAAAGCCATCGGGTAAAATGAAGAAGAGATATCTGAACGATGATGAGCTAAGGGCTGCTCAGGTGTATGTATTACTCAACTGCGACGAGGAGGAAGTAGAAAAACTGGAGGGGTAAGTAATTAAAACGTCTACATTATTTTAATAGTGTTGATTATTATACTATTACATTAATTGAACGATGTTATTTTCAGCATATTTAATGATGATGTGAGGTCAGGTAGGCCACACATAACAGAAGAAGAACAAGAACAAGAAATAAGGTATTATTTTCCATCATGGTTGAGTACATATGTAAGACTTGAGAACTCTGTAATTACCTTTCTGTATATGCACTTGATTGAGAATGAGCTTAATTGCTTCTTTCGTGGTATTTAGGTCGATCGTCCATACGCAAGACTTGAGAATGAGTCTATTAGAATGCTAGCCAAGGGACCAATTTATGCTGCAAAAATATGGCCAAGCTACTGTGTTAATGGGTTTAGGTTCAAGTCAACAACTTGCCCGATCAGAGACAACTTTGTGGATCTCGACTCCACCAAAAACAGCTATTTGTGTATCAGATCTTCGAACTACAAAGATGTTGATGCGGACAACGATTTCTATGGCGTGCTACGGGAGATCGTGGAGCTGACATATAGTTATGGAATAGAGTCTGCTAAGATTGTGTTATTCAGGTGTGATTGGTTCGATCCGATTGAAGGTCAAGGTTGGAAAGTAGACAAGCATGGTCTTGTTGATATAAACTATCGGCGTCGATATCAAGCCTATGAACCATTTATCCTATCAAGTCAGGCTCAGCTCGTGTACTTCACAAGTTATCCTAAACGAGAAATAACAAGGTCGGACTGGTAGGCAGTATGCAAGACCAAAGCTAGAAATACCTTTGAGGTTGACGATATAGCTTATCAAGAGGATGAACTACCTCTTGTAACAAATATTATAGAAGTGGACACGACGGAAGTTCCTCATTACACATCTAAATGTGTAGAAGAAGTAGAATTATCTGAAGAGGAAGAAGCAGATGAAAGTGAAGATGTAGAGGAGGAAGAAGAAGAAGAAGAAGAAGAAGAAGAAGAAGAAGAAGAAGTAGATGAGTTAAACGAACTAGATGAATTTTCAGAAGAGGATTAAATCTGTACGTTTGTTTTATCATCATATTTGACACTTTAGTGATACTTCTATCATATAAATCTGTGACACTTCAGTGACACTTTATTGACACTTTTATCTGTGACTATGATATTTTTCAAAAATCTGTGATGACTATGATATTTTATCAGTGACACTTTATTGTCATATGTTATTATCAGGTATGACTAGACCATCTGGACGACGCGGAGGATTTTATATTAGGCAGTCCCGTCAGCCTCGGGCTGGGGATGAAGATTTCGTACCCTTATCCTCATCTCCGAGTACGCCATTGTACCGTTCTGTTCCCGGTCTATTACCGGGACAGGACAGTTCTAGCAGGTTGGCGACTCCTCCCTCGTCGTCTAGCCTTCCTGATCTCGCGTCCAGCATCCCTGATCCCCCGTCCAGCATTCCTCTTGCCGACGGCTCCATGGGGGGAGCCGACGCTGAGCATATGGAGGACGGCGATCAGACTGATCCTGTCCAGGCAGGAGGTGAGAGCGACCCTCCATGCGCTCCCTCGGGCAAGACGCGTATGGAGATTTGGACGGACGGACCTATGAAGTAAGTTAATTAATTAATATATATTTCTCAAATGATTATATGTACATATATATTCATGAAAAATTATTATTGTATAGATATCGGCCTTCTGCAGTACAGAGACAGTTGGGTGTATTTCTGAGGCAGAACTATGGTGGGCCTTGGATTAACTACTCAGATGCTTCCGCAGATAGGAAGGCCTTTTGGTTCGCCCACTTCAAGGTAAAAAATTTGTTTATTTTTAAATTTTAATAATCATTTGTGTATATTATACAACTTTTGTATTTTACTTCTTGTAGAGGACCTATTTCTATCCACCACACCGGGCGGCGAGGATCGAGGGCCAATTTTCTGCCGTCGCAGCCAAGCTCATTCGTGATGTGATCCACGACCAGAAGTCTCGTGATCGCTCCGGACAGCCGATCCATGGTTGGATCACGCCAGAGCAGTGGGCTACGATGAAGGCTAGATTCAGCGAGCCCAAGTACCAGGAGCGGTCTGACAAGGCCAAGGTGGCGCGGTCGAGCGCCGGTAAGTGGTGTGGTGGCTCCATTCCGATGACGGAGCATTTTTGTCGTCTGGTACATTTTCTATGACGGACATTAATTTATATATAGTTCGTAGAATGTTTAATACTAATAATAGATAATATATTTTAACAGGTAAAAAGTGTGAGGACCCGAACATGGTGACCGTCTTCCTGGTCACCCATCGGAGGGCTGGGGAGTTCATTGACGAGAGGGCGACGCAGGCATATGTACGTTCTATTCTTTATATTAATTTACTATAATTTAGAAAACAGGAAAATAGATATCAATATAGACTTTAGCAAACACTTACACGTTAGCAAACATGTTCTAGGCCGAGTTTGTTCGGCTACAGGAGGAGGCGGCTGCTGCTGCTAGTACGCAAGCAGAGGGAGGGGCTGGTACTTTCTCCCAGCCACCTACAGCTCCATCGCCGGACGAGCTCTGGATGACCGCCGTTGGCAGTCTTCAAAAGGGTACGCACTACGGTACGGGATCCTACGACGCGTATTTGGCTTTGGAGTCATCCTGGGCCCCCTCTGTCAGTGCGCAGTCTCCGGCTTCTCATGCGTCGTCATGAGCTGAGGATATTCGTCGTCAGATCGAGGAGCTGCATCGCAAGTTGCAGCAGCAGATTTCTGATGCGGTCGAGCGACGATTCGACCCTCCGATCGTCACCGGACGATTTGATGCGGTCGAACGCAGTATACAGGAGCTGATGAGTCTGCATCAGGCTACAGCTGCCAGCTTGTACACGCTCACCGAGTCTACGCAGTGCATAGAGCGTAGACAGGTCGAGCTGGAGGGATCGCAGAGGAGCATGTCTACCTCACTCACTCAGGTTTTGGCTTTGCTTGAGGCGAGTACTGAAAGGGTGGTGAGTACCCTTGCTGTTTATGGTGAGCGACTGCGAGAGCTGGAGCAGATACGTCCTCCCGGTCCATCGACGGTGCCGACTCCAGACATTGCACTGCCTCCTACTGCCCCTACGGTGCAGCTCACCCAGGAGCAGTATGACTACATTCTATCCCAGATGCGCGGCAGGGGTCCTCAGTGATCCAGTATATTTTTTTATCATCTTTGTATTTATTGGCCCTATGGGCCCATTGACCGTTCTGTACACTGATTTTTATTATTATTTGACTCTGTTGGACATGTACGTTAGTTGGACATGTATGTTTGTGATATTTAATTTTTTGGTATTTTTATTGAGTACATGTATGATATTTAGTTGTAGACTGTTATGATGTATGGGAGACTGTTATTCATCTGTTAGTTATAGACTGTTATGATGCGAGACTGTTAATTGTGATGATATCTGCGACGGGGATGACAAATATATCTACGCTGGATTATAAGCGATGATCTGATATACAAAGGAGGTGCTGCCCAAATTTAAAAAAATATAATGTGTATGTTTATGATGATGTGTGTCTGTGTTTACAGTGAATGTGAAATACAGTGATCGGAACCATCGACAGTTTCGATTCATGTTGTATGTTTTATCTTGGATAGAAAGAGCAACAGTTCAGGGTGTACTTCTGAGAGCTTCATTTTTACGTCATTCACTTTCTCAGGACGTCGTAAAGGATCCCGAAAAGGTGAAGGACGTGAAGAGGAAGCTCTGAGAAGTGTACCCTGAAATGTTGCTCTTTCTATCCAAGATAAAACATAGAACAGTAAGCGAAACTGTCGATGGTTCGAATACTGCACTTCACACACACTGTAAACACAGACACACAGCATAACAAAAATACCAAATATTTTTTTAATTTTTTTTATAACATCTGTGACGTATAGCGACGTTCCGCGACGTTCTGTGACGTCCTGTACACGTCGCTATACGTCGCAAAATAGTGACGTAATGTCGCTATCCGTCGCTATAGTGCTGACGTGTATATGACCACCTAAGAGCCAGCGTCGCTAAAGTTGTCGCTAGGCGTCGCTAATATGCTGACGTGGCTGCCATGCCATGTCATCATATGTAAAGTTTACGACGTCGCTAAGTGGTCGCCCTACGTCGCTATACTGGCAACGTATACTGACGTCGCTATCTGTCGGTCATATTAGCGACGTCTAGCGACACTAGCAGTGACGTCGCAACTAGCGACGTATTCCGACCAAATTGTAATCTGCGACAAGCCTATAAGCGACATCCATTTTTCGTCGCTAAATACGTCGCTAATAGAAATTATCGACGGATTTGCCCTTTTTAGCGACGTACTCTGACGTTGCTAAAAGGGGTTATTTTAGTAGTGAGAATTTCGTCCTCGAAATTAAAAATAAGTAGGGGGGTTGAGAAGATACAAGTGTACGATCAAATCGTTGGACGAGGCAAGAAAACAACATTTAACACAAACATGCATTAGGGAATCGTGATTTAGATAAATACAAAAATAATGCACGGATATGGTAATGGATGAGGGTCGCTAGCTAATGCAAGATAGAGAAGGAATTAAGGGTTAGGTAATGAAGTTAAAGTAATTAGAGAGCAAGGGTACATGGTTCCTTAGAGTGAAGTTACGCGTCTAGGTTTAGGGGTGGTTAAGGAAATAATTCTAGTTATTTCTAAATTTCAAATGATTAGAGATCGCGATCAAGAGTCGAAGGATATGGCGAATAACTCGAGGCGAAGTTGTAAATACGTGGCTTGGTTGATGGCCACTATAACTATTATGGTCATAGGGGAACACTTGGTGTCTATTGATCAAGTTCGAGTGTTCTGTCTTTCCAATTTAAGTGAAAGACAAAACGAATAAGAGTTCGAAGGAGATGTTTATTGAATACGAACACGTGGTTCAAAGACGACTGAATAAATTCAAAAGAGAATTGCCAAGGCAGACGTGGATGAGATTCTAGAGAGCAAGCTTAACTATATCTCCATCCACGTATAACGATAAATAAAAGCGAACCAAAGTGCACTCGGTTGATCAGACCATCATGCACCGGTTCTGACTAGACAATATGTTAGTGAGCGCGCGCTCAATAGCATGTGTCTTGAACAAGTTTGGTAATGGTTAAACTTACAAAACTAGGCTATAGTAGCAACATTTAGTCAAGACGGCAAAAATATAGGCACGTGAGATAAATATTGAAAGAGACTAGAATTAGTTCGAACTCCTTAAGAATCTAAGTCTTGTTTGGTGCCTATACAGTCAACCTATTGTCTCCTTGTCTAAGGCTTTGGTCGACCAATAAGGTATGGTCTTTAAAAATTTATAGTCTAGGTAATCCACTTAGTATCTACTATAGTGAGTCATAAGGACGAAGTCTTATGCTAGGTCATAAGGCATTCTACCCAACTTACAAGAGCTAAACTAGTAGGGTGATGGAACAATGGGTCATGTCCACCTAGTATGGGTTACCCTATTAATCTCTATCAAGCACGAAAGAAGGGCACGAATCACGATAGAAGGGATCAAGCAAGATGCAACTCGAGGAGAAGGCGGTCAAGTATGTGGATGAGATTCTAGACTCTAATCCTATTCGCAGGCTTGCTTGGTACGGTAAAGTAACCAAACAATTTATCTAGACCTGCATGGGCCACCACAAAAACATGTAACGCCCCAGTTCCAAAATACGTAGGACTAAGTACATAGACATGTCAGCTCTATACAAACGAAGTACAGGGCCTTGTATGTATACATAAGCTGTAAAATGCAGTAATCCAAGACAAACTAAAGCTCATCCACAATGAAAAGAATAATAATATAAATATCAACTCGAATATTTATGATACAATCGTTGGGCGGAGACAAAATCCACTACCAACTACCTTAATGAAAGAAATGTACATGAATCGAAAAATGGCAAGACGAACCAAGCGCAATCGTCTTCGAAGGAATGGAGAAGACCACGGCCTTGGCTAGGATACCTGCAGAAAATATGAACACACACCTGGGAAAAAACTAGGTCCTCAGACGGACGTAGCAAGATACAGGAATAACAAGCTAATATGAACTGTCAGAAATAATAAAATAATATAATAAAGGCTATCCTAGACACAAATATGCAAAGGAGATTCTAACCGCCTAATGTGCAATTTAGAGGACAACTTTCATGCGCATGGATGGGATTTTAGGCTATGTGTACGTAACTGGCATCCAGTCATCTGTATCCGGCCGTAACGTCCAAAACGTCAGAGGATATCTGCAAATAAATCGCCACAGTTCCATCCGGAGACTGTGGGTTACCTGTTTGGATTCCCATACGCACTAGCGACTGTCCTCCCCCAATATTTCCCACACTGTTCAAGTCATGTCCATGGCTCGCCCAGTTTTGTAACTGCTTGAGTCTCTAAAACCCTAGTCATAGCAGTTACGATCATCTATCCGTCACACGACTTTAGAGAGGGCCAGTCCATAAGTCGTGCCCCTAGCAACATGTCTCCAACCGTGTAGTGTGTGTGTCATAGCCAAGAAAGATATAAGGATATCCCCCAACAAGAAGGTAGCCCGCTAAAACTAAGTTAACATGCATATAGTAAAGTAAAACGACTAATAGAGTCGCTTGCACCCAAGTACGGTTTGGACGCGCAGTTTATAACAAATAAAAATAACAAATACGAAACCAGTAAATAAATGCTGAAAATAAATAATATGACAGTTAATTAGCAAGGTATACTTGCCTGGGGGTCGCCTGGTGTGCTGCCTGGTGTGGTACAATAAAAGTGGCACAAGATCGACTTCGTTGCAACAACTATACAAGGTGACCTCCGATGGTGGCATGGATCGTGTCATTGAGTCCGGAATAGTCAAATTGGTTAGGGATGATATAGGAAAGTTCGAGATTTGCAAGAAGATGTGGATATGACTAGCCAGGGACAAGAATTGCAACTCGAAATTTTTTTGTATATATAAATAAATAACTTTTTGAAAAAAAATATTTATTATAGTTGAAAACTGTATCTCATTTAATCAAAATAATTTCTAGTTAGATACTTTAAAAATATAGAAATCTATCCTAGGTCAAACTATATATTTTTTTAGAAAATATTACGATAATAATTTTGAAGTCAAAAGCCATACTTGAAATACCATAATGCAACCATATATTTTTGTGATATTAATTATATATTTAATAAAGCAAAATTACTAAGATAATAATAATGATAATACTTATAACAATATATATATATATATATATATATATATATATATATATATATATATATATATATATATATATAAATTATACTTAATAGTACTAATAATTAATTACTGCCCTTATAAAGAGATAGAAAATAGATAAATAATAATAATAATGATAAAAAAAATAATAAAATAAAATATTAACAATTTATTACTCAAAGGTTCCTGTGCATTTTGTTTTTTTGGGTAGAGGGAAGAATACTGGAAGAGCAGCCAAAGTTGCTACAAAATAATACCACAAAATAAAACAAACGAAAAAAAGAAAACAACAAAAAACAAAAAAACAAAAAAAACAAAAAAACAACATACAAAGCAGCCAAAGTTGCTGCTGTTGTTCTCCTTTTTATTCCTCTTTAACTGAAAGAGAGAGGGAGAGAGAGAAGGAATTGGAGGTCGGGAGTCGAAAGAGAGAGAGAGGGGTCATGAGCCCGGGAAGGGGAAAGAGGGTGCGGAGGCTCGGCGCGTGATGGAGGCGGTGGCGACGTGGAGGACAGGGTTTGCGGAGGAGAGGAAGGGCGGCGCTCAGGCGGAGACCGCGGCGGCCGGGCGTGGCACGCCGAGGAGGCGGCGCGGGGGCTGACGCCGGCTCGGGAGCGGAAGATCCGGCACGGCGGAGCGACGGAGGAGTTGGTGGGTTTTCGGCGGCGCAGCTGCGCGCGCAAGCGGTGGGGAGGAAAGGTCGCGACGGCATTGGGAAGGGTCGGCCGGCGGTTGGTCGTTGGGAGGCTGGCTACGGCGAACGGAGGGGTTGAGGAGCTCGCCAGACGGAGGGGTTTTCACGGAGGGGAGCGAGGGGTCAAAGAGGGGAGCCCGGCCATGTTCGGGCGGAGATGCGGCGAAGAACGGTGGGGGACAGGCGGCGGAAAACGGGGGTTGCGGGCGAGATCGAGGGCTTGCTCGAGCGGGCGGTCGGAGGGGTTTTCTGGTGGATCGGCCGGACGCCGTGGCCGGAGATGGAGGTGAGTCGTAGTGTAGTTTATTTATTTGGTTGTTTTGTTGGCGGCAGGTTTGTGTGGTGGTGGTTGGTGGTGTTGTCGATGGTGGTGGTTATTTTGTGTTGATTTGGTCACAGGGCCGATTACTGGGTCGGGACGGGGAGGATGGCTCCAGACGAGGAGGGCTGTGGTGGCGACAGCGGTTCGTGGTGGCGGTATGGTGCCTGAGGAGATGGTCGGATGGGGTGATGGTGTCGGGTTTTGGTCTGGTCGGGAGAAGGGTGTTTGGGTGGCGATGATGACGACGGGGGTGGTGCCGGGGATGAGCGTGGTGTGGTGGAGAGTCTTTGGGTGGCCGTGGGTGAGGTCTGGTGGAGAAGATGGAGTCATGCCGAGCGGTGGTTAATGGAGGCGGTGGTATCGATGGAGTTTGATGGTGGCAATGGCCTTGGTCGGAAGACGGGTTTTTGCCGGGGTGATGGTGGACACGGTTTAGAATAGAATTAGGGATAGAAATTTGTGATGTATTGTGTCGGAGTTGTCGACACCGAAGAGAAATAATGTATATGTAAAATATTAGAATAAGATGGACGAGAGGGAACAAACATGGACACGATGCACGTGGGTGGTGAAAAATTATGGAGGAGTACCTGCCTATATATAGGATGTGGGAATACCCAGTTGGATAAAGATTAGGATTTATTTTAAACCCCAAAACTAGATAATTCGTAATTTAATTTAAATTCAATCAATCCAAATCCAAATATAATCCAATTTAAACCTAATTAAATTTTTAGTTTAAAATCAAATAGGATAAATAAATTTTCAAACATAGATATTATTAGATAATTTCATAAAATCAAATCAAAATTTAAATTGCAACAATAAATTTCAAAATATATTTTCCCAAAAATGCTAATAATAATAATTTCGAAAATCACCATAATTAAACATCAAATATGAAAATATATCTTTTACTAAATTGAGATAAAATTTCAAAAATTAAAATATTAAATTCATGCAATCGCATGCAAATAGAATATAAATTTCTAAGTTACAATTTATACTAGTATTATGAATAAAATATCTCGAATACAATTTTCATAAATAATAACATAATTAATTTTAAAAATTGTACTATTGTTTAAAATAACTAATAAATATTTACGAAAATGGGTATGCACAATAATATTCATATAAATATACCTTTAACCAAAATAAAATATTTAATTATGCTATATTGAAATAAAATATATGTCTTCTATATTAATAAATCCCATAAATAAAACTTTTTCAAAATATGTACCTCGCGCGAAATTTTCACTCGACGAGCAAATATGAAAGAGCAAATTTGTACGTGACGTATAATACGACTATGCGACGTATAAATAAATAAAAAAAATCAGTACTAAAAATATAGTAGAAATTTTGGGATTTTACACACAACGGTCTCAGCCTTTGGCATGGATGCTGCAAGAGTCAAAGACAGAAGAGAAAGTCTGACTCAGAAATCCGTAAGAAAAACTAAGTGTTGGAGGACTCTTATGCGCCAAATGGACTATGCTCCCAAAGGGATATGCGCCCAAAACAAACAAGTGGGCGCATAACACATGAACAGTATGTGGGCGCATAACATGCAAATGGCATGTGGGCGCATAACATGGCAACATGTGGGCGCATAGCACCCCACAGTGTTGGCGCATAATGATGCTCACAGAAGTGTGTTGCCTTAGGCGCATGCGCCCAGGCAGGAGAAAAGTCTGAGCGTCGCAAATTAATGCTTGAGACTTTGTTTTTTTTTGAAGCGTTCCCTCACCCAGAATCGGATTCTGGTCCGGTGAAGACGCTGCCGCAGGAGGAGAGCCACTCGGCGCAGCCCCCTTTCCCTTCGCGGATCTCTTGGCGACCTTGGGAGACATGGTTCTCAAAGAAAAAAGATGAAGAGTTTCTGAAAAATTCTAAGAGAGGAGAATAATGAGCATTCTTTCTCCTTCAGAGGCTATTTATAGGCACATGCCACTTCCTATGTGTCCACTATCCTTATACGCCTATGCGTCCATTGCGCAGTGTGCGCCTAGAATGGCCTATGCGCCCATGTGACGATCCAGCCTCTTGCACACTATGCGACTGCCACTTGCTGACGTGGACGACGTATGAAGGATGGACCGCTTCAAATTCTACCCCGACGAATCTGTCAGTTCAGATTTCGAAGAAGATCTCAACAGTCGTATCTCTCTGACGGGCTGGCCAAACACTATGCGCCAAAAAGAGAGAGCCGTGCTATGCGCCCATTGCATCACGAGAAGACAGTCCATTCTTCTTTCAAAGTATTTCGAACTCGTTCAAGTATCGAAAACTTTGAAGGGGGTCATGTAGAAGCATGAAAATTTCAGCAAATAAAGTCGTATGCGCCCAAGCCAAAGGAGGACATATGCGCCCAAGTGAAGCTCCTATGTGCTCAAGTCACCCTGTGAAGCTCCTATGTGCCCATCATTATGAATCTTTATGCGTCCAAGCCTGTGAAGCTCTATGCGCCTAAGCCACCCTCTGTGAAGGAGGACGCATAGCCTGAAACAGAACTATGCGCCCAAGCCTGACTTGGTCAAAACCATGATCAAAATGTGCACCGAAGCACACGGCCACGTCACTCTCCACGAGCATTCGTGCACCGAAGCATGCGGCTGTAGGAGCGTAAAAAGTGCTTCAAAGAAAGAGTCATCTCATTCATAAGTGATCTACTTTACGCCTAGCAGAACGGGTAATTTCTTTACGCCCAAGACTAGGCTAATCAATTTACGCCTAAGAAGGATGATCATTTTACGCTTGGGTCTACACCTATGATTTTACGCCAAGGACAGAGCAGCCACTTTTATGCTGGACAAAGCTGTCAAATCTTGCATTTAATACAAACTCTGACATGAAGATATTAATGATGGCATATATCACAAAGATTTGTCTTTACACAGAGACCAATGTTGTCATTTAGTGTGTGGATTGAGCTACTTTACGCTCACACTACGACTTCTTTTACGCACGAAGATTATATGAGCCTTTACGCTCAACAGTCGACGTGTGCGTAAAGTCTAATTGAGCTACTTTTACGCTCAAGGTTATTTAATAACCACTTTACGCGGGAAGTCTATGTCAAGGCTATTTTATGCCAAATCCACTGCTTTACGCTCAGAAGTACATTGGGCTATTTTTACGCCCTATTCTCCTCCACCAGTTTGGAACGTCGTTTGCTTACGTGGCTTTCATGCCACTCTTTTCGAAGAACGTGTGTACATGCATCCTATCCTTACTGAAGTGATGGGACACACGTCAACATATGCAGAGGATGGCTTCGATCATGGGTGGCAGTTGTTAGCGTAAAGATGGAACTTTTGCTGAGTTTTTACGCACAAGAGCCCAAGTCTATAAATAGACTTATTTTTCTTATAAGACACACACAGAGAAAAAGACGAAAAAAAGACAGAGAGACAGGAGAGAATACAGAGATCAGAACTTCGAGATTTTGATTCTCCAGAGCATTCTTCTTAAACTTTTCTTTCAGAACAGAGTGAAGGAAAGCAGAAAAGCATTCGGCCTCGCCATGAGTGCCCAAGTGCGTCGATACCTTTCTGGTGACTTAGTTCTTCCAAGTTGTTCTACTTCAAGCAGTGATCTTCATCATCATCGTATGGTCCAAGGAATAAAGTGATCATTTACAGATCAGACTTCCATAGCAATACTTTCCCAGAATCAAATTTGTACTTCTTGTACTTTTTCTCGTTTTATTTTCAAAAGCTAAATTTCTCCAAGGCATTTTTTTAAGTGAAATAAAAATGGCGACTCTGCTGGGGACGACCTTCTCCTCTAACG
Organism: Iris pallida; assembly: GCA_029216955.1. Lineage (NCBI taxonomy): Eukaryota > Viridiplantae > Streptophyta > Magnoliopsida > Asparagales > Iridaceae > Iris > Iris pallida. The sequence goes on from JANAVB010044220.1 coordinate 1,540,437, forward strand.
AGGAGGCGATTGCTCAATATGATGATGTTTCGGTCGGTTCGACCAAGAAGACTCTGGTTGTGCACTTCGACCAGACTGCCTATGAAGAAATGCTCCGAACTGGGGGTGGTTCTCGCCACTCCAATATTCAAAAGTCTCGCAAAGCACAAAAAGTTTGGATTCCCAAATCCAAAGTGGTTTCTGATCTCTCTGTTGCTTCTGATGACAAGGGAATTCTTCCCACTCCTGTCGTAGGGGCTCCCGTTCGTAACGAGGCAGTCCTTACTTCAGAGTTGCACTCAAAGTGTGACGATTTATCTCCCGTTTATAACGGTGAAGATAATCAGGTTTCACGCCCACTGCGTAAGAATCAAATTTTGCGCTCAGTGGATAAGAACCAAATTTTACGCTCAGTACATAAGAATGAATCTTCCATTCGTAATGGGGCAGACTCTAAAGTTTATGCTTCTGAGTGTAAGAATCAGTCTCCCGTCGGTGACGTGGTAGGCCCAAATAAATTATGCTCCTCGCGTAAAGCAAAATCTCCTGTCTGTGACGTGGTAGATAATCAATTTTTACGCTCCACGCGTAAAGGTAAGTCTCCTGTCTTTGACAGTGTAGATAAAATTCATAACGATGTTTGCACATCCAATGTGAATGTACCTAAACGTGTGCAGCGTAAAAATACCGTTGGTAAAGCTTCTGTCCTACACCAACAACCTTCTTATACTGCTTTACGCAAAGTACCAAACTTACAAATTACACGCCATGAAAATGGAGTCCTTCATGCTAAATCTCAAGATTTACGCACACAACTCCAAACGCGTAAAAATGTACAGTTTGGTTCTGCAGATGCAGCCAGTAATCTTCTTTACACACAGGGTACTAAACGTTTTTCTACCCCTAATGTGATAAAGAAGAATACTCCCTCCACTCCTTCTGACTTACGTGAATTGCTAATACAAAAGCGTAAGAATTCACAATCTCTGGTGACACTCCCCCAAGAAAAACATCATTGTGAATATCACCTGGTTGTGATCAATTGTTGTTGTTCAGCTTCAAAACGGTCAGTTTTTGATCGATTGAGTTTTAATTCGCTTCAACATCAAGCTGAAGACCAAGAAGATGAGCTGTCATATGCATCAGTCAACATGGCATCTCATACTAACAGAGGACGACGTCCGAGACGGAACATGTCCCAAACTCCAGGTCAACAACAGTTCAACAGACTTCTTGATTCCTTTGAAGGGGTATATCAAAATACTCGATCAAGAAGACAAAGATAATTGCAGACTTCTGATTCAGAAGCTGGGGGTACTCAATCTTTTGAATCTGACACCGATAGTGTGGATTCATACTTCTATACTAATCCCTCTATATCTTCAAGAGAGGTTGAATCCTACGCTGTTGGAGATGAATCAGAGATGTCATCTGCTAATACGGAACAACGTCTCACTACCGTGGAGCAATCATTGAAAGACATGCTTAACATGGTGCAAAGCATGCATCAGATAATTTTGAATCAGCGAACTGCTCAACCTACAGTAATAACTCCGGTACCAGTAGCAGCACAAACTCAAGATAGTCAAGGGGCTGATATACCTTTGAATATTCAAGAGCCTGCTGTTAATCAAAATTCTGCATCTCCAGATCCCATCATTCCAGAAGATGTACCACCTCCAGTGGAGGTTACGGTACATCCAACGACTATTCAATCAAATGTGCTTCCTCAAACCAGTGAAGCCATTCAAGCAGTGCGTGAACTCAAAGCACAGTTTGAAGTTTTGAGGCACAAAGATCAGCTCCAGAGGTTAGAGATTAAGCAACCTTATCCTCCTCGTTGGAATGATGTACCCTTTCCACCGAAGTTCAAGCCGCAATCCATGGTTTTATTCGATGGAAAAGCACCTCCCAGTTAATATAACAATTACTTTGATATTATGACTGTACACTTGCAGAAAAATGATGCTCTTCTCACTCGAGTGTTCATCGGGTGCCTGACGGGTTCAGCTTACGACTGGTATCGTAGCTTACCCGATAACTCTATTTCGTCTTTTGACGAATTCAAGGCAATATTTCTCTCCCGCTTCTATGAAGGAGGTATGGACATGAACATGTCCTCCTTGATAGAAATCAAACAAAAGGAGAAAGAAGATACTCGGACGTTCATTGAACATTTTCGACAGGCTACTCTAAAGATGCCTCCTGGTATGCCAGATTCAACGTTGATTGATACATGCAAGATGAATCTGCAACCATCTATTGCTGTCTTCACGGGTTCCTAATTCACAGATTGGGCTTCGTTTATCATAGCAGCAGTTTCTGCCGAGGCCAATGGTAGGTTGGCTCGTGAACACGGGATAATTTTCGCTTCAGAAGATAAAGGGAAGAAAAGTAATCCTGGTAATAATCCTGGCAATCATAATGTGAAAGGAAAAGATACTCTTATGGTCAATCTTTCCAAGAACAAAACGACGCCAAATAATCAGGAATCTTTCAGGCCAAAGAAAGAATACTCTTTTGACGAAAGTGATATCCCAGGAATATTTTAATGTCTGGTGAAAAGTGGTAAACTTCAGATTCCAGAGCCAAAAAGGCCTAATGAGGTGAATCTAACTGACAATCCCAAATATTGTATCTATCATAGATACATTAATCATCCTACCAGTGCTTGCTATGTCTTGAAAAAGAAGATCCAAGAGCTGATAAATGGTGGCGCTATCGCTTTAACCAATGATGACCATGCGGTTACGACCAATATGGTTTCTCTTCAGTTCGAAGATTTTCCTCCATAACAAGTTCCAGATGGAATTATCCCAATTCCGAAGACGACGATAAAGATCGTGAATATCCCGCCTGCCAAGGAAGAAAATACAAGATTGCTGCCGCTCACATTGAAAAATGGTGAAATCATGTGGGTACATCCTGACTTAGTACCTGAATTGGAAAATGAAGGTTAAACTTTAAAATCCAAGAAAGGTAAAAAAGTCAAAACCTGCAACATGATTTCTCATGTTATTCCGAATCCTGATGACTTGGATCATCTATGGGATGGCCTTCCTCTAGAAGATAGACTGAAAGGACTAAACATCTGTCCTCCAAGTCTAGCTCCTCCTACCAAGCTCAAGCTTACTCATCAGCAGTGGCTAGCCATGAATAGTGTTCCTTTATACCGGGCACAACAAGTTTTTACTGCTTATGAAAAAGCTCCGACAGGAATTTCTCCTCGTATCCCGAATCCTTCTCCTCCCGTAACTACAGTGACATCTATTCTTCATTCTCCTGAGGTTACAAAAGGTCTTGCCTCTTCCTCTTTCTCTGTTGAAACACCTGTCAAAAGTCCGCTGCCCACTCACTTGTATTGTCAGCAATCTGTTCTTCTCATGAAGAAGATGGGTTATGACTTTCAAAAGGCAGAAGGTTTGAATTATGATAAAGGAATACGCCTTCCTTTACAAATTCAAAATCAGAATTCTACTGCTGGATTGGGTTCTGAAGTTCCTCGTAACAACCCTTACAAGAAGAAGGCTAAGGGAAGAAAGACTAAATCCTGTAATATGGTACTTTCTTCTCCTAAGTCTGAAGAAGAAACTTTTGCTGGTACAAGATCTGGAAAAGTACCATAAAGACTATGAGGGATCCTCCAAAGAAGCAGAAGATGTAGTAGAAACTCTACCAGTTCAACCTTCTCCTGTTCCTGTTAAACCGTCTGTGGTTGAAAAGGGGAAACAGAAAGCAGTACGCTTTGATACCCCATTGAAGTCTGCTTCCAATCAGGGGGTGGTGATGAAGCCTTACAAGTTTGACATTCTAGCTCAGTTAGCCAATACTCCGGCTAGACTATTTATATTTGAACTGCTTCGCCTTTGCAGAGAAAGCAGAGAGACTTTGAACGAAGCTTTACTTCAAGCAGATTCATGCTTGGCTCAACTCAAGACTCCTGATAATATACCAGTGTCATGTCCGTAATATCATAGTGTGATGGAAGCAATTCCCAACATCACCTTTACACAAGAGGATATGCTATTGAAACACAACAAGCATGATAGGCCTCTGTGCTACACTGGATATATCGGATCCACTGAAATTGACAGGATTTACATTGATCCTGGGTCTTCAATTAGTATAATTCTTCAGAGTATGCTAAGACCCCTGAGGATTCCTACTAGTGAGCTGACTTATACTAGTACTACGATAGTCGGTTTTAACTCTGGCAAGAGTAAACCACTAGGAAAGATTCGTTTGCAGATTCAGATTGGTGATCTTCGAACTATGGTAACTTTTTATGTTATCAACTCGGACATATCCTACAATATTCTTCTTGGAAGACCGTGGATTCATGAGCACAATATTGTGCCTTCAACTCTTCACCAATGTTTCAAGTATGTGGACTCCCAAGGAGTTATGAAAACTGAGTTCGCTGATATTAATCCGTTCAAGGGTGTCGAAGCCTACTTCTCTGATTCAAGGCTTTATAAATAAGAGCATGTGAAAGAGATATCAGACATGGCTGAAGATCAATCATTATCTGAGGATCAGTCTATTAATAAAGATCCGCCAGAGGAGCAACCTTTGAAGATCATAGTCAAGGGACGAATCCAATCCCAACCTGTCAATGATCAACCTTTGATAATCAAGGTTAAAGGAAGAACTCAAACTTCATTGGAGGAATCAATAAATATTCCTGCTAAGAGCCAAGTTCAACCTTTTATGATCAAGGTCAAAGGGCGTACTTCTTGTACGAATGATCCAGAATCACCATTGATCGTCAATCTTGGCAAATCTACGCAGAAGACGGATGATGGTCCACTGTTGATTAATCCGAATCGTAGCAATCAGATTATAAATGATGTAAATATTGATCATTCTGTACTTTTTGATATCAATGAAGATTTCCTGTTCGAGTATATGGCTGTCAAGTTTATTGAGAGAATGACTTTATCTTCTGATAATCAAAGTCATCAATATAAAGATAACATAGAACCGGAAGAAACTTTATACATTGATCATAAGGAGAATTCTTTTCCTTCTCATGTCGATGTCGGACCTTATGCTCAAAAGTTCTTGACATCTTCTCCCTATCTGCTTTCTGTAGCTGCTTCATCACAAGCTTGCGTAAACTTCAGACGTCACGAAGAATCCTATTTCGTGGTCCCATCTGATAAGAAAAATAAGCGTCAAATTATGTTTGGCCTGGCTAGAAATATCCCTGTTACTCAGACAGATAATCTGAAGGATAAAGATAAAGAAAGAATCCGAATTGACAAATACAGTCAGCAATCTATCAAGATCATCCAGAACATAGGGTATGATTTGAAGACTATGCAAGGTCTCAATCAGGGCAAGGACAGACGACTACCATTATGTGGTGATCCGTTTTACCAAAAGACTCGTCATGGGTTGGGTTATGATCCGTCCCACATGTTTAATGACGATATACAAGAAGAATTATCTTCTAGCTCTTCGCAATCATCAGATTCGGAAGAAATTCTATTCATCGAATCCGATATGTCTCGTTCCTCATATTGTGAATCTGGGCATATATCCTCAGTCAATATGGTTCAAGCCGATGATAAATCAGAACCATTTGAGAATGATCTTTGGGCTCAACAGATGGATACTCAATAGGAACTTCGTTTTGAACAGCGACAGCCACCTACAGAAGATGAGGTTACCCAGATTAATGTTGGAGTTGGAATTACGTCCAAACCAATATTCATCAGTAAAAATCTTTCTGAAGATGAAAAGGAAGAGCTAATAAAACTTATCAAAGATTACATTGACATCTTTGCATGGAGTTATAAGGATATGCCAGGACTAGATCCTAAAGTTGCTACTCATAAACTCAACATTTTGCCTAATGTCAAGCCTGTAAAACAACAGCAACGGCGCTTTAGACCAGATATGATGGATGCAATTGAAGCAGAAGTCAAAAAGCTGATTACATGTGGCTTTGTTCGTGAAGAACAACACCCAGATTGGGTGGCCAATATTGTTCCTGTTATGAAGAAGAATGGAAAAGTCCGAGTTTATATAGATTACCGAGATCTTAATACGGCTTGTCCAAAGGACGAATTTCCACTTCCCATTACTGATGTCATGATAGACAATACATGCGGTTTTGAATGTATGTCTTTCATGGACGGATTCTCAGGATACAATCAGATCAAGATGCATCCAGAAGTTGAGAAGCATACATCTTTTCGAACACCCCTTGGGGTTTATTGCTATACGGTTATGCCGTTTGGTCTTAAAAATGCCGGTGCCACATATCAACGGGCTATGAGCAATATCTTTCAAGAACATCTACGAAAAATAGTTGAATGCTACGTAGATGACATTGCTGTTAAAAGTCGGTCAAAGAATGATCACATTCAAGACTTGAAGACAGTATTTGAATTGATGCGCCAACATTAATTGAAAATGAACCCTATTAAGTCTTTCTTAGGGGTTTCTAGTGGCAAGTTTCTAGGATTTGTCATTACCTCTCAAGGTATCCATGTTGATCCTGATAAGGTTAAAGCAATTCTTGAAATGCGTCCTCCTCGTAATCTGAAAAAACTTCGTGGCTTTCAGGGTCGTATCGCTTATATCAGAAGATTTATATCTAATCTTTCTGGGAGATGTCAACCTTTCTTCCGTCTATTAAAGAAAGGGGTATCTTTCGTCTGGGATGAAGCGTGTCAAAAAGCCTTCAATGACATTAAGCAATATCTTACAAACCCATCTGTTCTGGTACCTCCGGTGATAGGAAGACCATTTTTGCTATATGTTCGGGCCTTGGATCATTCACTTGGCGCTCTTCTGGCACAGAAAAGTGATATGGGTCATGAACAAGCAATATATTATCTGAGCAGAATTATGGTCGGAGCTGAACACAGATATACTCCTGTGGAAAAGGAATGTCTAGCTTTGGTTTTTGCCGTCCAAAAGACAAGGCATTATGTTACTGGACAGACTATTCATGTCATCTCCAGAATAAATCCCATTCGGGTATTGATGAGAAAATCGAGCATTCTTAATTCCAGGTTAGCTACCTGGGCGATGTTGCTCACTCCTTATGACATGGTTTATGTGCCTCAAAAATCAGTGAAGGGCCAAGCGTTAGCTGATTTCTTAGCTGCTCATCCTATACCTGAAACTTTGAAGTTATATGAAGACATTCCAGACGAAGTAGTGGATTGTAACTTGACTTTGAAGAATGATATATGGCAATTATATTTTGATGGAGCATCACAAGTGGGACCTAAAGGCAATATTGTCACTGGGGTAGGAATTATCTTGGTTTCTCCTGACAAAATGGTCATATACCGTGCCTATGCTCTTAATGAGCCATGCTCTAACAATGTAGCAGAATATAATGCTCTATTGATTGGTCTCCAAGTAGCAAAACAATTGGATATTGAATTCTTAGAGGCTTATGGAGATTCTCAATTGATCGTTAATCAAGTTAGAGGGACTTATGAAGTCAGAAGTCCTGATCTCATCCCCTATCATCAGGTAGTAGTCGAGTTCGTCATATCATTCAAAGGATTCTTTATTGAATTTGTACCACGTTCTCAGAATGTGGAGGCTGATGCTCTTGCCAGTTTAGCTGCAAACTTGGCTGTCCCAATCCGAAGGCAAAATACAATTACTTTGTTGGACCGAGACTTATTCTGTGTGAAGAGTAATCTGCATATTGAACAAAGTTATGTTACAGAGGCAAGTTCCCAGCAGAAAGATTGGAGAACTCCATTCATTGATTATGCAGTTCATGGGATTTTGCCTGAAGATCCTAAAGATGCTGCATCAATTAAGAGACGATCGTTTCGATTCTATTATGATTCGTTTTTACATATGCTATATCATCGTTCATATGACGGACTCTTGTTGTGCTATCTCTCAGAAAGTGAAGCCAAATAAATACTGCATGAGGCTCATGATGGTGTCTGTGGTGCTCATCAACCGGGTCCAAAGTTACAAGATCGCATTCAAAGAATGGGGTATTATTGTCCCTCTATGATAGCAGATGTTGTAGACTATGCCAGAATATGTAAAGCATGTCAGATTCATGCTGATTTTATTCATCAGTCGTCTAAATTTCTACATCCTACAGCAGCCTCCTGGCCCTTCGAAGCTTGGGGTATGGACATCATTGGTCCTATTAACCCTCCTTCTGTCAAAGGACATCGGTTTATACTAGCTATAACCGATTACTTTTCGAAGTGGGCAGAAGCAGTTCCCCTTGCTGAAGTGAAAATATCTAATGTAATCAGCTTCATTAAACATCATGTCATTTATCGCTTCGGGATTCCTCGACGAATAATTCATGACAATGGACCACAATTTGCTAGTCAGGTATTTTATCGGTTCTGTGACAAAAATCGAATTCAAAATCTGGCTTCTACGGCTTATAATCCAGCTGCTAATGGTTTAGCTGAAGCCTTCAACAAAACGATCATCAAACTTCTCAAAAAATTTGTCTCTTCTAATAAAAGAGATTGGAATGAGAAGCTTGGAGAATGTTTATGGGCATATCGAACAACGGTCCGGACTCCTACTGGTTTTACACCATTTTCACTGGTTTATGGATGTGAAGCTGTCCTCCCATTAGAAATCCAGATCCCTTCTCTTCGAATTACTATTGCTTATGAGCTAACTACATAAAATAATGATCGCTTACGACTCCAAGAACTTGAAGGATTGGACGAGAAGCGTCTTCAAGCACAACAGCATATTGAGCTATATCAAGCCCGTATATCTCGAACTTTTAATCGTAAAGTCAAGGAGAGGGTATTTAAAGTTGGCGAGCTTGTATTAGCTGTTCGGAGACCAATGGTGATGACTCACAAAAGCAAAGGGAATTTCCTAGCAAAATGGGAAGGCCCGTATGTAATTGAGTCCGTGTTCTCCAATGGTGCCTATCGGTTGTCAAAACCCAATGGAGATCTACTCATGCTGTCGATCAATGGCAAATTTCTTAAGAAATACTATGTATAAAAAGAGAAGACAGAACAAAAATAAAACTTCTTTTATTATTTTTGTTCAAGATAAAAGATTAAGGACGAGGGCCACTCCCTTCCTTATTGAATACATAGTCAGCCAATGCATAGAAGGCATCGTTTCCTGAACCCATAAAAATTTTACAGACGGTCATCCTCAATGCTTCTTCTTCAGGAGTTTTTCCTGGCTCTACTAAGAAAGCGGAGATGTCTTGGGGTGGCTTGGGCGTAGAAGAACTGTTTTCGACTTCGGTCGGACCCGTCACTATTGGCTCAGCAGGGCATGTCTCAATGACGTCCTCAATGTTCCTGAAGACTTCATTCTTTTGCTGTACATCCTCGGAAGATATTTCCAATAGAGGAGTAGAAATAAGAATGAAATGATTACAGAGAATTCTCACCTATTTATAGAGGAGGATTACTAATGAACTGGTCTCTGAAATTGAAAACGACTTTTCATTTCTGTTCGTTCATGTTACCAGGTTCATCCATTTAATTATGGAATTGAATCGTCCTTTCTGTTCCCAAGAAATACGTTGATTCGTCCACCGTTTTGACGTATATGCTCACAACATCTGTCTTCTTATTCCCCAGCTACCAAGGTTTGGTTAAGCTGACTTCTTGTCTCTTGGGAGAGGGATTTTAAATCTTCTATCAATTGATTAAAAGTAGGATTCGTTATTTATCATGTTTTCATAACTTCTGGATAAATGCTAAATCTACCTACTTATCTATCATTTTCCATTTTGACTTCTGCATAGAAATTAATCTAATTTTCTTTTGAGTTCTCACACACTGTCATGTCCATATTACCTCTGATAGTATTGTGTACTCTAAATCAGAAAAGAAGGTTTCATTATCTATCATGTCCATATTACATCCAGATAGATACAAATCATTGAGCATAGAAGAATTATCATTTCCACTCTCATATCACCATAAAAGTCTATTATATTTCTTAGACTTTTCTTTACAATGGAAATCTATTATATCTAGGATTTTTATTCTATACACACAACGATAACCTAATGGAGATTTATTTCTTCTTCGGATCTTCTTTGACGGGTTCGTTGTTGGTGGCAATTCCTGACTGTCTGAGCTCCAGTGGCAACCAGAACAGCAGGAATCAAACTCTGGTCTTCTCTCTCAGACGAGAGGAGAACCCCAGAGTATGGCAGCCCAAAGGCGTATTGCTGTCAATACAATTGGTGGATTAGTGGCGGCACCTCAAAAGAGATAGGAATGTATCCAGCATTGGGATACAATTCCTAGTTCTGCCGTGAAAGGAACTCTACTACCCAATTTCTCGGGGTAGAGTTGACTCCACCATCCAACTCTCCGTGTATAAAGGCTCTTCCTACCAACAGAGGAAGACCCTTCTATCTCACGAAGAGTTCTGAGTTGTCTGATTTGCGCGTCAAAAGCACATGAGCTCCCTGATGTTGATGTCAGAAGAACATGCTTCACAACGTCAAAGTCACCAATGCCGGTTCTGGAAAAGCTGCTCAGCCAAAGTTCTGCAGAAAAAACAACAAAGAAGAAGTGTTTTAAACAGAAGTATCATCAGATGCGTATTGAACGCTAACTAAAAATAGATGACAAGGCTTTTACGCCGGCGCTTCACAAAGGCTTTTACGCCAGTGATATGACAAGGCTTTTACGCCATTGCTTCAGCAAGGCTTTTACGCTGGTGCTTCACAAAGGCTTTTACGCCAGTACTTCAGCAAGACTTTTACGCCAGTGCTTCAGCAAGTTTTTACGCTCATGAATAGATGTTTTCAACAAAAAAATTTCGAAGACAGATATTTGCTTACAATCGGACTTACCATTTAAGTTGAATGGTTTGGCTATAATAGTGGTTGAATCCACATTTGAAAACTGGATGTACAAAAGAACACCGTGGGAAAGCTTCACCATCCACATTTGTTGGAGAACAACATCACAGAAAGTTATCTTCAGAGGAATGAATACGAGAATATATGAAACATTCTCGGCTATTTATAAAGGCTGAAGAACTGTTGGAATGAGTCTATTTCGGGGGAAGATCCTATTTAAAGGCTCTCGTAACCACAAGACAAATGCCACGTGTTGGTTTGTTTCTTGGGAATTAACAACCACAGAAGCAGTCAAAAGAAGTGCATAAACAAGTACGCGTCAATAGATGAGGTTAACAGCAAAATTTTATTTAGGGGGAAGTGGACCCCTATAGATAAAAGATTCGCAATACATAAAAACGTCATTTTTTCTCTCCTTCGTTGGGCTGACGAAGGGAGATACCTAGTTCATGCATATTGTGAATCCCGGAGCGGAGCATCAGATTAAGAAACGCTTCGACATCTCCTGGCCCTTCGTACGCAGTTGGGGGACCACCATCAATGCGACTAAAGACTGCAGGAGTCACTCCAAAACACTCTAAAAGGTTGCACGCTCGCTCGAAATCAAGCCTGGAGCTCAAAGCCTCTTTGTTGGTAATCTCGTTCTTCGGCGCCATGACAAAACAAGGATGAATGTCAAGAATAAGGAATTTGTCCTTATTTATACAAACCAAAGCAACTCTTCACATTCCTCGTTGGAAACTGCTTACTCGGGAAGATGAAGTGACATTCAAAAGTTTCGAGAAAGAAATTTATTGTGACGGTTAAGTATTAACCGACATTAATTTTCTTTTGAAAAGTACGCCGACTGTTGGATATCCCCGCTTTTACGCAGATGACGGTTGCGTATCCCAAATTTTACGCTGACAGATCAAATCTCAACTTTTATGCTTCTGTTCAAAGTGTTTCAAATTTTGGAGATATTTGAAAACTTTGAAGGGGGTCTTGTAGGAGCATAAAAAGTGCTTCAAAGAAAGAGTCATCTCATTCATAAGTGATCTACTTTACGCCTAGCAGAACGGGTAATTTCTTTATGCCCAAGACTAGGCTAATCAATTTACGCCTAAGAAGGCTGATCATTTTACGCTTGGGTCTACACCTATGATTTTACGCCAAGGACAGAGCAGCCATTTTTACGCTGGACAAAGCTGTCAAATCTTGCATTTAATGCAAACTCTGACATGAAAATATTAATGATGGCATATATCACAAAGGGATTTGTCTTTACACAGAGACCAATGTTGTCGTTTAGTGTGTGGATTGAGCTACTTTACGCTCACACTACGGCTTCTTTTACGCACGAAGATTATATGAGCCTTTACGCTCAACAGTCGACTTGTGCGTAAAGTCTATTTGAGCTACTTTTACGCTCAAGGTTATTTAATAACCACTTTACGCGGGAAGTCTATGTCAAGGCTATTTTATGCCAAATCTACTGCTTTATGCTCAGAAGTACATTGGGCTATTTTTACGCCCTATTCTCCTCCACCAGTTTGGAACGTGGTTTGCTTACGTGGCTTTCATGCCACTCTTTTCAAAAAACGTGTGTACATGCATCCTATCCTTACTGAAGTGATGGGACACACGTCAACATATGCAGAGGATGGCTTCGATCATGGGTGGCAGTTGTTAGCGTAAAGATGGAACTTTTGCTGAGTTTTTACGCACAAGAGCCCAAGTCTATAAATAGACTTATTTTTCTTATAAGACACACACAGAGAAAAAGACAGAAAAAAGACAGAGAGACAGGAGAGAATACAGAGATCAAAACTTCGAGATTTTGATTCTCCAGAGCATTCTTCTTCAACTTTTCTTTCAGAACAGAGTGAAGCAAAGCAGGAAAGCATTCGGCCTCGCCATCAGTGCCCAAGTGCGTCGATACCTTTCTGGTGACTTAGTTCTTCCAAGTTGTTCTACTTCAAGCAGTGATCTTCATCATCATCGTATGGTCCAAGGAACAAAGTGATCATTTACAGATCAGACTTCCATAGCAATACTTTTCCAGAATCAAATTTGTACTTCTTGTACTTTTTCTCGTTTTATTTTCAAAAGCCAAATTTCTCCAAGGCATTTTGTTAAGTGAAACAGCGGCCACGTCAACACCACGACCAACCTACGATCTCATAGCCTGCATGCGCTACACCCTATGCGCCCAAGGCAGGACTATGCGCCCACATAAAAACTAGTGTATTTTCCTCATATGGGTGCATAACATCATTCCAGCTCAAGAACGACTATAAAAAGGGGTCTCATCCCTCTTCAAAACACAGAACGGAAAGCATTTTCAAGAGCCAAATTGCTGCACTTCTTGCCAGTGAACCGAGAGTTAGCAATTTTCTTAGGCTTTCTTCCACTTTTGTAATCAAAATGTCAACGGAGTAAAGGAGCAACTGCCGTTCGATCTCTATCGTCCCATTCCCCATAATTCTTTTTTTTGTACTCGAGGATCCTCAGCGCAGGATCTCTCAGGCGTACTCGATTTGTGGTGTCTTGCGCCAATAAAGAAAAGACAGCATTTTCTTCTTCTTTTTTGTGTGTGTCCATAAAAATGGGACAGTTCAGGTTCTTATTTTGACTTTATCTTTTAATAGCTTAGGCCTCGCACTGTGCACACGGATCCTAAGCCGTACCTTCATGTCTGTGCCATGTTCTATGTTCTACCTAAGTCGATCATACACTCTGAATGTATTTCATATTTTACACATGTCAGATTCCTTGTATATTCATGCTCAGGTACCAAGTTACAGTTCAGGTTCATTTCATTATACTCTTGTGTTCATTTCAGCATGCTTGTTCTAGTTTATTGTTTTTGAGATTCATATGCATGTTCATATTTCTTCTTCATGTTGTTCTTGTTCATTTCTTTGGATATACTTTGCTCCGTACCTGATTGGATATGTTGCAGGTGAGATAGAGGCCATTTGTGATACTTACTAAGGGCAGGAGCCTGGAGGTACCTTGGAGCTAGCTGGAGTTGCTCTGGACCTAGAGGCCGAGGAGGCCTAGTACCTTTCCTTTAGTATTTCATATCTTCATTGTATTAGAGACATCAGTTTACTTTACATTTGCTGGATGAATGTAATAACACTTAGATTTGTATTTGGATTTCTGGGATCGTTTATATAGATGATGTGATTGTTGTATTCATTCGTATCTGGACTTCATAGTTTTCCTAGCTTGGTACAGCTTACTTTGTCGTGTCTAACGACGAAGGCTGGACATGTCCGACTCATGTCCGATTATTCAGGAGCGGGTCGTGATATGATCAAACAGTAATACACTTATGCCACTTGAATATAAAAAACATGAATAGACAATTTGTAATAAAGTTGACCAGACCTTAATACAATCATCTAAACATGCTCATAACAAAATGTAAAGCTTGTAAAACTAGGCTATACAGCTGAAGATGATATCATAAAATATAAAAGATGAAAGAACGATACAAGTACCACTAGCTATACCTGAATCCTGGAGATGTAATCGTCTACCAATATACTCTTCTATTCTAGCATTCTCACCGATTACCTGGAGAGATAATCATGTTTTCGTCATCCTCTTATGTTGTGATCGTTTTATCCCAATTGCAATTGCGTTTGAAAGGAAGAACGGATTTTATTCTCTTTGTGCATGTTTTCTGGATTTTTCATGTTCAGGGTCATGAAGTTCGGGGAGTAAGTTTCTTGTATGGAACCCTGGACTTCTTCATAAGGATTAAACAGAGGACGGACTGAAAAGTCTTGTCTGAAGCTCTGTTGTTCCTGGCCTCAGTTCTTATCTGTTGGTTCTTTCTTTACATGGAGAGAGCTTGCTCTCAACATGCCTTGTAAAAAGTTTAGTCCCACATCGGAAATGCACAATGAGTTATCTCAACATATATACTTGGTTGTGTTGTTGAGAGATGCACATGGGGTGGTGACCCTAAGGAGGGAACCATGTGGGTGATTTTACTAGGAGGTAAGAATAAGGCTCCAAGGATTAAGCATTAATGCTTTTGTCATTCTCTTGGATTAATTCCATTTGGAGCTAAGCCCCAAAGGGACTTAGCGACTCGGACTCGGACTCGGACTCGGACTCGGACTCGGGCTCGAGGTCGGGCTCGGGCTCGGGCTCGGGCTCATGGGCTCATGAGGCGTAATGTGGCATTTTGTTGGCGCACTTTGCACTTAGCACGTCAGTAGTCATGTGGCTCATATGCGGCCAGGCGGTCTTACGCGGCATGCGGCTCATATGCGGCCTCATGCGGTCTCATGCGGCTCATGCGGTCCATGCGGTCCATGTGGCCATGAGGCCATATGACTCATGCGGCCAAGCTACTGCTACTGCTGCCGCATGGAGGGCTCCGCTGACTGTGCAGGCTATAAGTCAGTTATGGAAAGACTGATTCAATGCGATTAATTTCGTTTCCATCTTTGTGGGATTTGAATTAATTTCGTTTCCATCTTTGTAGGATTTGAATTAATTTTGTTTCCATCTTTGTGGGATTTGAATTAATTTCGTTTCCATCTTTGTGGGATTTGAATTAAGTTCATTGCTATTTTTGTGGGATTTGATTCAATTTTTTCATAACTGAAGAGACGGCTAGGGTTTTCACCCTCTCTCTATATATACTCTCTTCTGGCCTCCTTTGTGGACAACTACAAATTTTATAAGTCAAAAAAAGAAAGAGAGAGAGAGAGGGAGCTGCTGCCGCCGTTGCAAGTCCATCCGAGAAGTCAGAATAGAGGTGACTTCCAGCGTTCCACAAGTTCTTCAACTTGCTGGTTACTGGAAGCAATTCGTGTGGGACGAATCTTGCTTTGAGCAACGGTGTTTTGACACCCCAGCAACTTTTCTTCATATCATTTTTTCTAGATTATTGTAACTCGTTCTGTCCCAATTGCAACACGTTTGCAAGGAAGAACGAGAGATCTTTTCTTCTCTATTTCCCTCTTTCATATTGTAATCTGGCTATTTAGTTTTTTGTATCATCGTAGATCTTGAGTTTGATCACTACAAAGTTTTGTGTGACTCTCAGATCTCGATTGTATCAGTTTTTCATCTTTGATCAAGCCCCGGGACTAACAATCTCAAAGCAAGATCCTTGTATATGGAAAACTTTAATGCTTCGCTCGTCCAATCGGACTACTGCAAGTTGGAAAATTTCGATGGAGAGCATTATCAAGTCTAGAAGAGTAAGGTTTATCTAACTCTTCAACTCAAAGACGTTGATCATGTACTATTGGAGGAAGAACCTTCTGTTCCAGACACTGGGTCTACTGCCGCAATCAATACGGCTACCAAACTCCAGGCCAAAGGAGAAGGGAAAATAGCATACGCAGGCTTCTCATCCTAAATGTTATGGAGGATTCCCTGGCAGAATCCAACTCGAAGAAGGAATTTGCCAAAGACATATGGGAGTCTGTGGAAAACCTGTATGAAGAAGACAGGAACAGGAGTAAGATGTTTGTGGTTGAAAAATATCACAAATTGCTCTTTGAGGATGAGAAGTCCATGTTGCCACAGGTGAAAGAATTTTTGAAGCTGCGTCAGAAACTGGAAGACGAAGAGATGCCCCTTTCTGACAAGTTTGTCGTTGGAGGGATCGTCTCAAAACTTCCTACTGGATGGAGTACCTTCTATGCAAGGATGCTCAGAAAGAAGCTAGACATTAGCTTGGGAGATCTACTTCAAGAGATCCATGTTGAGGATGAGATGCATTCCCAACAGAAGATGGACACTCTGTCCAAACAGTTGGCTAAGGCCAATCTAGTGCAGACGAGAGATTCCAAGGGGAAGCAGACGGCTTCTTATCACAAGAAGAAGGACTTCACTAATCTAAAAGTGAAGGGTCCTTCATTCAAGCAACAGAAGTCCAAGTCCCACGTGATTTGTTTCAATTATGGCAAGAAAGGCCACTACAAGAGTGAATGCAGATCCAAACCTAAACAATCAGAGAAAGGTGAGCCTAGTAAGGTTTCATTGGTTTCTAACATTGTTGCTATGATCGCACAGGTCACAACTGTGGGGGTTGACTCTGACTGGTGGATAGATACTGGTGCGACTTGCCATGTCTGTTCTGACAAGGAATGGTTCGTCATGTACCAGCCGATATCTGAGAATGTTGTCATGGCGAACCAGGCCCAAGCTGAAGTTCTAGGGATCAAAACTGTGGAGCTGAAACTCACTTCTGGGAACACTCTGACGCTTTAAGGTGTGAAGCATGTTCCGGTGATTGCCAAGAACCTGATCTCTGGGAGCCTGCTCTGCAACGCAGGCATGAGGATGGACATCAATGCTGGTCAGATGGTGATGTCCAAGAAGGAAACATACTTCGGGAAGGCTTATCAAATCGAAGGAATGTTTAAAATTCAGCTTGTCAACCAGTTTAATGACATTAATGCATTATTCTCTTGAGTTGTGGCATAATAGGCTAGGACATGTTCATTATAAAAGGATTAACAAAATCTCCAGTCTAGGACTTATCTCCAAATGTGGGGGTAAGGTGGAGAAGTGTGAAGTGTGTGCTCAGACGAAGATCACAAGGAAACCCTTTCATCGGGTCAATCGAAGCACAGATCTTCTGGAGTTGGTGCACTCTGATATCTGTGACTTCAAACATTTCTCTACGAAGGCCGGGATGAAGTATTTCATAACCTTCATCGATGACTTCTCAAAATACTCGTTCGTCTACTTGTTCAAGACTAAAGACGAAGCTTTCGAGAAGTTCAAAGAGTTCAGGGCCGAAGCTGAACGACAGACTGGACAACAACTCAAGAGGTTGAGAAGTGATCGAGGTGGGGAGTACAGGTCTCATGAATTCACATTGTTCTGCAAAGAACATGGAATCATAAACGAGACTACTGCTCCGTATTCTCCACAATCTAACGGAGTAGCGAAGAGGTAGAACAGAATGTTGACAGAAATGATGAACTCAATGCTGATAACCACTGGTTTTCCTAAATGCTACCGGGGAGAAGCTACATTGACGGCCACTTTTATTCTAAATAGAGTGCCGTATGCAACTTCGGACGTAACTCCTCATGAACTCTGGTTCAAAGTCAGACCAAACTTGAATGTCATTCGGGTGTGGGGGTGTCTGGCGTATGTGAAACTCCCAGATCTGAAGATTCAGAAGCTGGGGACAAGGACTACGAAGGCGATCTTCTTAGGGTATGCCGAGAAGAGTGATGCTCGAAGATTTCTTGATATTGAGTCCAATCATATCATCGAATCTCGCGATGCTGAATACTTTGAAGACAAGTTTGCAAAAGACAAAAATATTGTTCTTTCGGACATTCCAGAAAATGATGTAGGTGCAAATGAGACTGAAATCTCATATGGGCCAGTAGTCCAAGAAGAAGCTGTTGTTGATGAAACAACTCTTGTACCAGAAATCGCAGAGCCGTCAGCAAAGCGAGCGAGGAGACCTAAAGACTTCGGAGATGACTTTGTCACCTATCATGTGGAAGCAGATCCGCTTACCTATGATGAGGCGATGAAGACCAGAGATGCTATCTTCTGGAAGGAGGCAGTGAATGACGAGTTTGACTCTCTCACCTCCAATAACACATAGGTGTTGGTAGATCTACCTGAAGGCGAAAAGCCTATCGGATGTAAATGGATCCTCAAGAAGAAGATGAAGGCAGATGGAACTATTCACAAGTTCAAGGCTAGGCTGGTAGCCAAGGGATTTTTTCAGAAATAGGGAATAGACTACTTTGACACGTACGCTCCAGTAGCTCGGATGACCACCATCAGAATGTTAATCGCTCTAGCAGTTATACATAAGTTGGTGATACATCAGATGGATATAAAGACAGCATTCCTGAATGGGGAGCTGACCGAAGAGATTTATATGCAACAGCCAGATGGATTTGTCGTCAAAGGTCTTGAAGACAAAGTCTGCAAGTTGGTAAAATTATTGTATGGTTTGAAGCAAGCTTCCAAGATGTGGCATGAGAAGTTTGACAAAGTTATTAGGTCAAACGGCTACAGAGTCAGCGAGACGGACAAATATGTTTACACAAAGTTCGCTGATGGAAGAGGAGTCATCGTTTGTCTGTACGTGGACGACATGCTAATCCTGGGATCGGATATAGGCTGTGTCACGGAGACAAAGAAGTTCCTCTCAACCAAGTTCAGTATGAAGGACTTGGGGGATGCAGATGTCATCTTGGGCATAAAGATCATCCGGACAGACACTGGAGTAGCGTTGTCACTACATTGAGAAGATGCTCACATGCTATGGGTATAAGGATCTTCCAGGGATCGATACGCCATACATGTGTGATCAGAAGCTGAAGCCAAACTCGAAGGAAAGCGTCAGGCAGCTGAAGTATTCTAGCATTATCGGAAGTTTGATGTACGCAACCACTGCCAGAAGGCCTGACATAGCTTTCGCCGTGGAAATGCTGAGTCGGTTCACAAGCAACCCAGGGATTGAGCACTGGAAAGCTGTGAAGCGGGTGATGAGATATCTCAAGAAGACTCAGACATATGCACTGTACTACAACGGGTATCCGACAGTAGTGGAAGACTTCAGTGATGCTAGCTGGTGTTCAGAGGTGGAAAGCGAGAGATCCACAGGTGGTTATGTCTTTTCCTTGGGTGGAGCTGCTATATCATAGAAGTCGAAGAAGCAGACTATACTCTCTCGTTCCTCCATGGAATCTGAATTCTATGCACTTGAAACTGCAGCAGATGAAGTAGAATGGCTTTGGGAGTTCATGTAAGATCTTCCAGTGGTTGGGACTCAGATACCGGCGATACCGATATACTGTGACAACCAGGCGACTGCGGCGGTGGCATCAAATGACCTCTTCAACGGGAAGAAGAGGATTGTGCGGTTGAAGCACAGGGCAGTACACGATCTTATCAAAAGAGGTGTACTTGCAGTGATTGATGTTCGGAGTCAGAAGAACCTGGCAGATCCGTTCACAAAGGGCCTCAAGCGCCAGTTGGTCGATGACACAGCTTGTAAAATGGGCTTGAAAGCATTCTGATAGTGAGTCTTTGTAATCCTACCATAAAGTTTTATGCTATTAGTTCAAAGAGAAATCTACTAGGCATCTAACTTTTGGTTCAAAGGAGGATCACTGACTGGGAAACTATCAGGTAACAGTGGTTACTTGTTCTCTGGAACATGGAAGGGATACGAACCCATAACCACTGTTGGCTACTATATATTTTCTGCAAAAAAATAGATCCTGTGGAAGGTTGGCTTAAACGCCTTAATGAGTTCTCAGGCAGAGTGAATGCTTGGTGTGCTTTACAGGAAGCACGGTAGAGCAGCACTACAAGGAGTGAAACTCCATGCTACAGTGGGGTGACTCCACCATGAGGTTCCCAGGTCTGGGGTAATGCCTCGGCTTTGCAAGCCAAGTCATAGCGGCGTAGCACCGCAAATCGGCAGGTAGCCTAATGCTGTATGACGTAATTAAAGAGTTGTAGACAGCACTACAAAGGGGAGGATGGCCCCAGTTACAGTGGCACGACACCACGATGAGGTACCCAGGTAGGGGTAAAGCCTCGGCCTTGCAAGCCATGTCGTTGCGGCGTAACACCGCAAGGAAGCCTTAGGCTTCATGTTGAGTAGATTGGCACTACAAAGAGGCTGAGACCTCATGCTACAGTAGTATGACACTACGATGAGGTTCCCAGGTAGGGGTAATGCCTCGGCTTCAGGCCATGTCATAGCGGCGTAGCACCGCAAGGAAGCGCAAGGCTTCATGCCATGTCTCTTTAATAAAGAACTCACCTATAGTGTATGGAAAGAGATATCAGGCCGTCTCTTGAGGGTAAACTTGTAGACGTCCAAAATTATATACTGAAACCAGGCTGGCACAGGGCCTTTAATGTGCAGCCAGAAGCACACGTAACTACACTTTGTGAGTGGAAAGAATTACAATTGTGGTGCAGAATTCAAGGCGTAGTCCATTCTTGTATCACATTGTTATTTAACCCATGCGGGAAGATTCAAGTCGTCAGTGACATCTATCATAATGAAAAATGGACAGTTACTGTAGGGAACGCTCAACCCTGGACACAAATATATGTTGTGATATGTGGGGGATTGTTGGTGCTTTCTTTACATGGAGAGAGCTTACTCTCAACATGCCTTGTAAAAGTTTAGTCCCACATCGAAAATGCACCATGAGTTATCTCAACATATATACTTGGTTGTGTTGTTGAGAGATGCACATGGGATGATGACCCTAAGGAGGGAACCATGTGGGTGATTTTACTAGGAGGTAAGAATAAGGCTCCAAGGATTAAGCATTAATGCTTTTGTCAATCTCTTGGATTAATTCCATTTGGAGCTAAGCCCCAAAGGGACTTAGCGACTCTGACTCGGACTCGGACTCGGGCTCGGGCTCGGGCTCGGGCACGGGCTCGGGCTCATGGGCTCATGAGGCGTAATGTGGTATTTTGTTGGCGCACTTTGCACTTAGCACGTCAGCAGTCATGCGGCTCATATGCGGTCATGCGGTCTTACGCGGCATGCGGCTCATATGCGGCCTCATGCGGTCTCATGCGGCTTATGCGGCTCATGCGGTCCATGCGGTCCACGTGGCCATGAGGCCATATGGCTCATGCGGCCAGACTACTGTTGCTGCTGCCGCATGGAGGGCTCCGCTGACTGTGCAGGCTACAAGTCAGTTATGGAAAGACTGATTCAATGCAATTAATTTCGTTTCTATCTTTGTGGGATTTGAATTAATTTCGTTTTCATCTTTGTGGGATTTGAATTAATTTCGTTTCCATCTTTGTGGGATTTGAATTAATTTCGTTTCCATCTTTGTGGAATTTGAATTAAGTTCGTTGCTATTTTTGTGGAATTTGATTCAATCTTTCCATAACTGAAGAGGCGGCTAGGGTTTCCACCCTCTCTCTATATATACTCTCTTCTGGCCTCCTTTGTGGACAACTACAAATTTTATAAGTCAAAAAGAGAGAGAGAGAGGGAGCTGCTGCCGCCGTTGCAAGTCCATCCGAGAAGTCAGAACAGAGGTGACTTCGAGCGTTCCACAAGTTCTTCAACTTGCTGGTTCCTGGAAGCAATTCGTGTGGGGCGAATCTTGCTTTGAGCAACGATGTTTTGACACCCCAGCAACTTTTCTTCATCTCATCTTTTTCTAGATTATTGTAACTCGTTCTGTCCCAATTGCAACACGTTTGCAAGGAAGAACGAGGGATCTTCTCTTCTCTATTTTTCTCCTTCATATTGTAATATGGATATTTGATTTTTTGTATCATCGTAGATCTTGAGTTTGATCACTACAAAGTTTTGTGTGACTCTCAGATCTCGATTGTATCAGTTTTTCATCCTTGATCAAGTCCCGGGACTAACACTATCTTGGTATGAATAATATATACGAGC
The DNA here is from genome assembly GCA_029216955.1 of Iris pallida. NCBI lineage: Eukaryota > Viridiplantae > Streptophyta > Magnoliopsida > Asparagales > Iridaceae > Iris > Iris pallida. Next base: position 1,562,636 of record JANAVB010044220.1, read on the forward strand.
GCTAATATTTAATACTACCAAAAATTATATATAAAAAATATTAATTTATTAATTTAATTAAAATTTTGGATCTTTAACAGTTGTCCCATCTGCTCTGAGTTAGGATCTGCCAGCAACATCCGTAGCGAACTTCACGTTTAGCATGTGAAGATAATCACTTCTTGCAGTTGCATTGCAATATATCAAAGGAATAAGCAAACAAAGTCAAGCGAGAAAGGCACATTGTCTAGTTTGATTTTGAACGACGTTGTCAAAGATTCAGAAATGATTAAATACAACTCCAGAAAGTGTTATTGTATATGATACTCTTAAGTCTGTATGTACGCATCAGTCTCGATCAGTTTGGTGTTTCACAAGGTTGCGTCTCCAGATTGAATGACACATGAACCCTTTGAATTGCTGTCTTGGCTTCTCCATATGAGCAACATAAAAAATTAATTATTATTAAGATGCTTATTTTTTTCTAACTACTAAAATAAATTTTTCATCTTATTTTTTTGTTTCTAAATATTTTTATTCATAATTGTTGACATGCAGATAAAAATATTGTAAAGTACACCAATCAAACAACCACTTTCCAATATATTCTATAAATTTTGCCATATAAGTTTCGCAATTTATTTGACAATTGGATTGGAGAAAAAAATTTAAATAAAAAATTTCGTCATGTATTGATGGAAACGACGAAGTGCGTCATTAAAATATCACTTTATATACTTTGTCCGAACTCGAGCTTGGCCCCCTCCAAAGAAGATTATCCAAGAAATTGGTGATAAAACAAATATTTGTTATGTGATTTGAATCTTGCCCACTGGCTTCCAACGTTTGGATCAGTACTACTCTGCTGGTCTTTTGCTAAAAAAAATTCAAAACCTAAGTGGCTCTTTCGTCGCTGCAGCCTAGAAAGAATTATGCTAGCTGTGGTTCCTTGCCGTGGGGATGGCAATGTGAGGAGTTCTGTTAAAAATAGTAATTTGTAATCAAATAATATTTAGAGATTTTCTAAAGCCTTTTAATGGTATCAGTTAACTAATTACAATAAGCCTTGTATACCATGAAAATAGAAGAGCTAGTACCTATAAAGATGATGTGTCTTGCTGCATGATACTATAAAAAGTGGTATGTCATACTGCTATTGGAGGAGAACAATACGTCACAACTGCCACATGGTGAGGCTGAATAATTTCTCATCCCACGTAGTAGAGAATCTGAATTCCATTTGTATCCCGTGGTCTTTTCTATTAGGATAAGTCAGCTAGCTGCTAGCTAGGTTCAAAAATCATCGTCTATTAATTCTTGGAACATATTCTTGATAGACTTCATTTCTTACCCACTTAATTGCAGTTACATAAAGAGAATTAGCTGCTAAAATAGTACTCCCTTAAACCTTTTTTGCATCGTGCATTTCAATACTAGATTGAAAAAAAAAATGGGAGGAAAAAACTTGTAATTCTGAAAAAATCCAATCGATTTTAATGACACTTAACTTGGTGATGAGGGGTCATCATTGGAACATTAATTGTATATTGTTGTTAACTGTGTCATATTATTTTAACGGTCAAGTAGATAAACCTAGAGTTCACTTGTCACATAGAACATTAGTTAAAGTGGGGAAGGTCAGCTATAAATATATACCTCACTAGCTCATCCCAAACGGTCCTAATATCTTTCTTTAGAACAAAAGAAGGGGAAAAAAAATCAATGTCTAGTTTACGTCTAGATCAGTACTCTGTTGGTCTTTTGCCAAAATCTTCCTCGCTCCGTCGTTCGTTTTCGTTGCTGCCAAGAAAGAATCCTGGTGTGGTTTCTTGCCATGGGGATGACAATGCGAGGAGTTCAGCCATGCAAGTAGCTGGTGGGAAGTACAACAAGTTTCTCTCACCAAGTGTGAAGGAACAACAAGCTGATCATGATCACAAGCAAACAAAATCTACTAGTATCAGCAATGAAGGAATAGGGATCATTAGATTTCTTAAAGGAAAACATCTTTTCATTACAGGTGCAACAGGCTTCTTAGCCAAAGGTGATTAGTTTAATTAGTTTGCGCTTATAATTCATTACTTACCAGCAATATTATGATAATTAGTAACTGCATTTTTGTGTTAATTTCATTTTCTTGTCGTTTTCGTGCACGATGTTCGATCTCTAGTTCTCATTGAGAAGATATTGAGGACAATACCTGATGTTGGAAAGATTTATGTACTGATCAAGGCTAAGGATAAGGAAGCTGCATTGCATAGACTCAAGACTGAAGTATGTTCAAGTACTTGCTTAGTTTTTGCTGCTTCTATATAGTTTTTTATTTTATTGGATATTTATAACAAGAAATTCTACTTTTAGATAATATACACGGAGATCTTCAAATACTTGCAAGAGATTCATGGAAAGAGCTATGAATCCTTTATGTTGGGGAAGCTAATTCCAGTGGTAGGAGATGTGAGGGAAGCTAGATTGGGTATAGAGGAAGAGCTGGCCGAAGAGATCTCCAAAGAAGTGGATTTGATTGTGAACTCGGCAGGCAACACCACATTTGATGAGAGGTTTTATCTTTGGTTATTTCAACTTAAATACCTGATTTCTTCTTATCACACTTTTGAAAATTATTAAGTATCTTGTTATTTTAAAATGTGCAATGCGATACCATGAACTAGTTTTTTTAACATTATAAACTGTTGGTAGTAAAAGTTATTTAGCGATGAACAAGTTGTTTGCAGGTCTAATTATTATCTCCATGCATGATCTATGCTTTTGTATTTAGGTACGATGTTGCGTTGGATGTAAACACCATGGGACCTTGCAGGCTCATGAATTTTGCAAAGAGGTTTAAGAGACTCAAGTTATTTGTACATGTATCGACAGGTATAAAAGTCTTTTATATGTTTTTCTACTTTAGAGAATTTAATTAACTAGACAAATGTATGTAACTAACTAATGCTTATATTTTACAGCCTATGTGAACGGGCAAAGGCAAGGGAGAGTACTGGAAAGGCCTTTCTGCATGGGGGACTCCATAGCAAGAGAGAGATCTCAATTAGATTTTCCAGATAAATTCATGCCATGCTTGGACATTGAGACTGAGCTCAAGTTAGCTATCACTTCCGGGAATAACATCCAAGACCTCAAAGATATTGGACTGTCGAGGTTGACACAACATTAAAGTCTTCATATGACAGATAATTATAACTGATATATAACATACTTAAATATTAAAGATAAGAGTTTTATTTCCAATTGAGGCTATATATATTTTACTTAATATTAACAGGGCACACATGTATGGATGGCAAGACACTTATGTGCTTACCAAGGCAATGGGGGAGATGATGATAAATAGTTTGAGAGCTGACATTCCAGTGGTCATCATTAGGCCTACTATTGTAGAGAGCACTTTCAGAGAACCCTTCCCTGGATGGATTGAAGGAAATAGGTTACCAGCAAATTTTCAGTTATTAATTTCTAAATAGTAAGACCATTTTATTCTGAATTCTAAATATTGTGCTAATTATTCATTCAAGGATGATGGATCCGGTGCTTATATCATACGGTAAAGGTCGACTTACAGGTTTTCTTTTTGATTCCGACGGAGTGCTAGACGTGGTAAGTTGGTAAAAAATTAATTAGATAGTAAATTAATTGTAATGGTTCGAATATATATATATATATATATATATATATATATATATATATATATATATATATATATATATATATATAATGATATATAATGATGAATGTATGGCGTGTCTACACATGAACGATGGTTGTAATCTTTACAGTCAAATGAAAATCAGTGAGTTGCCCCCCCCCCCCCCCCCCCCCCCCCTCTCAACCTATTGAATTTCCTTCACTCGGGTATTTAAGTTCCTATCTCTCAAGAATGAGAACCAATCTCCTTTTGAACTCAAAAAGCGTTTAAGCGGGTTATTGAACTTCTATTCTAAATCACCGAATCTCGCATCCAACCCCGTTCTTTTGGACTCAATCAATGAAAAAGCTTAGTTGGCCCACGCTAAACCGATTTAATAGAGGCCTGGCTAAGGACTGCTACCCTCTATTCTTTTCTTGCTAAGGACGAATTATCGAAGCCCGGAAGTTCCTTCGTTCCCAACCATCTCATATCATAGCCTTCGTGCCAAGGCTAAAAGAGCTCTATTACACAGAAGACCAATTGAATCCCGATTCAAGGACAAGCAAGGAAATCAGTGCAATAGAATAGCCGCTTCTTCTTAGAAAATGGATCCATGTTATCAAAGAGGAATTTCCCTCGAGCTGGGCGTGAGCTATTCCCATCTAGTTACGCGTTGTGGGACTGCTAAAGAGTCTTCCTTTCAAGATCGCCTTGCCTTTATGAAAGTACGCTGTACTGGCCTTCCTTCACCTATTGAATTTCCTTCCCTCGGGTATTTAAGTTCCACTACACTAAGACGAGAGAAGTCATATATATATATATATATATATATATATATATATATATATATATATATATATATATATATATATATATATATATTGGAACCAGGTAATTAGTTGCTGGAATCGCTCCCACTGGGATTCGAACTCCTGAACACTCAGGCCGCATTCATCTCTCTCAACCACTAGGCTAGAGGTCATTTACAATATATATATATATATATATATATATATATATATATATATATATATATATATATATATATTGTTGGAAAAGAAGCGCGAAAATATTTCCCCAAACTAGAGAGTACCTGCGAAAGAACCGAGCAATACAATGTACGAACCAAACACCAAACACAATCCACGCAGACACAGAGAATGTCTGACGTGGAAAACGCTTACAAAAAAAATCACGGAACGATCGGAGTCCAACCCTTGAGAAGCCTTCACTAATGAAATAAAAGAGTACACCCTCTACAAACTTCTTCTGATCCAATACGGATCCCCACAACACTTGGAAGTATGAATAATTGATTACAAGGCTACGAAGAACAAAGACGACGAGTAGAGATTACCCGAACACGATCCTCCTTCGAAAACGGCATTCAATCCTCCTTCTTCCCTCCCAAAGTTGCAATGACACTCTTGTCTTTCTTCTCTCTATTTTTTTCAATGTTGTGCTGTGATTAGGGTTAGGAAAAATATGTATAAACTCCCTTCCGCAGCAAAACCTAGACCATAGGATACGATCCAACGGTATAAAAAATACCCTGAAATCAGCCTCAGCCCGTCGACACAGAGTTCAGCCAGAACTCTATGTTTTCGTGACTGAACGGTTCTGGAACCAAGGGGGCAGAGTTCAGCCAGAACTCTGCCTTCCCTGTTCCAGAATGTACTCTGGCAGCTCCCGAGCTTCTTCTTCGTCTCTGAATGGCCTCGTCACCTCCCCGAGCTTCTTTGACATACAAACGGTGCTCATCGCACTCCGGGATCTTCTCCACATAGGTTAGGAACCTCACCCACTCCAATATTTCTTCCCCTTCACAACTATGTGGAGGAGGTCATCATCCCGACGATCTGCCTGCAGAACTCAAACTTTTTCCTTGGTAGAATCTTGGTGAACATATCTGCTCCGTTATCATCTGTATGAACATTCTCAAGCTCCGCATCCTTCTTCTCAACCATATCCCGTATCCGATGATACCGAGTCTCGATGTGCTTGGACCGACTATGAAATGACTGATTCTTTACAAGGTAAATAGCACTCTGACTGTCGCAAAACAAAGTATACTGCTCTTGCTTTAACCCCATTTTCTGTAACAACTTTTTCATCCACAACAACTCCTTGCAAGCCTCCGTGCCGTAATGTACTCTGTCTCTGTCGTCGACAAGACAACACACTTCTGCAACCACAACTGCCACGATATACCGCTCCTCCAGCAAACATCATCACATGGCCCGAAGTTGTTTGTCTCGTGTCTACATCTCCAGCCATATCAGCGTCGGTATATCCAACCAGCTTCAGCTCGTCACCACCAAAAGAAAGTCTCCAATCGACAGTGCCCTGAAGATATCGTAGAATCCACTTAACCGCACTCCAATGTACCCTTCCAGAATTTGAAAGATACCTGCTAACTGTTCCAACTGCATGAGCGATGTCTGGCCTCATACACACCATAGCATACATAAGGCTTTCCACAGTTGAGGCATATGGAACCCTCTACATACCTTCTTTTTTGTTCTCGGTAGATGGACACTGCTCCTTAGTGAACTTAAAGTGAGCCGCAATGGGACAACTCACTTTCTTCAACCCGTCCATCCCGAAATGCTGAAGTACCCGGTGAATGTACTTCTTTTGGGACAAGTGTAGCATGTTGGACTCTCTCTCTCTCTCTCTCTCTCTCTCTCGACTGATCTCTATTCCAAGAATAGTCTTTGTTGCGCCCGAAATCCTTCATAGAGAAAGTCCGTGCCCAGTTGGTCCTTCAACTCCGCTATCCTAGTGGCATTCTGATCCACTAATAGCATATCATTAACATAGAGCAATAAAATAATGAAATCATCCTCGGCAAAGTACCTAACAAATGCACAATGGTCCGACGTCGTCCGTGCATAACCATGCTCCCCCATAAACGACTCGAACTTCCTGTACCACTATATCGGAGCCTGCTTTAAACCATACAAGCTCTTCCTCAACCGGCAGACCAAATATGATTTGCCCTTCTCACAGAATCCCTCTTACTGCTCCATGTATAGCTCCTCCTTAAGATCACCGTGGAGGAATACCGTCTTCACGTCCATCTGCTCGACCTCCAAGTCAAAACTGGCTGCCAATGCTAGCATCACCCGAATAGACGACTGTTTGACGACTGGCAAAAAGATATCATCATAATCCATGCATTTTTGCTGACCGTAGCCTTTAACTATCAGCCTCGCTTTGTATCGAGGACGAGTAGCATCATCCGTCTGCTTCACTCTAAACACACATTGATTCTTCAAAGCCTTCTTGTCCTTTGGCAACCGTACCAGCTCGTAAGTAGAATTGGCGTATAAGGAACTCATCTCGTCCTGCATAGCCTACATCCACTCCTGTCTGTGTTCGTCTTCAATAGCCTCTGTAAAACTTTCGGGCTCTCCTCCGTCAGTCAGTAGCACATACTCACCCGGTGAGTATCTCGTAGATGGTCGACGCTCTTTGTCACTCCTTCTCAATGGAGCCACTGGTGTTGGCTGTATACTAACAGCCTCCTCCCCATCAGGAACTGCCTTTCCGGCATGCTTATCCTCCTAAGGGACACCCTGACCACCATCAGCAGGCTGATGATCAAGGTTGGAGTAACTCCATGTACTGGCTCCCCCATAACTGGATCCTTTGTGATGTCCTCTGAAAACTGTTCGAAGTAAAATGACTCTAACTCAGACAATTCCTCAGCCTCAGAAGGTGTCTCGAAATCCTGAGTGTTGGTCATGGTTTGATCCTCGATGAATACCACATCCCTGCTTCTGTAGAGTTTCTACTGGATCGTAGAGTCTATAGCCAAACTTATCCCGACCGTTGCCGACAAAGATGCACCACCTCGTCTTCGGCTCAAGTTTGGACCTCTCGTCCTTCGATACATGCACGAAGGCCTTACAACCAAACACTCACAGGTGATTGTATGACGGCTCTTTGCCGTACCATACTTTGTCATGCACATCACCTTGCAAAGGAGCACTAGGAGATAAATTAATAACATAAGCAGCTGTGAGAAGAGCCTCACTCTAATAACTGTCTGGCAAATTTGCTTATGACAGCAAACACCGCACCCTCTCCATCAGTGTCTTGTTCATGCGTTCCGCTACACCATTGAGCTGAGGTGTCTTGGGCGAAGTCTTCTGGTGTCGTATCCCTTGCTCTCTGTAATAAGCATCAAAGGGACCAATGTATTCGCCGCCGTTGTCGGACTGAACACACAATAACTTCTTATCCTTCTCTCTTTCAACAGAGGCCTGAAACTCTTTGAAAGTAGGCAGCACCTGATCATTGGTCTTTAAGGCGTAGACCCAAACCTTCCTGGAACGGTCATCAATAAAAGTTACAAAGTAAGAAGCTCCACCAATAGATTTTACCTTCATAGGACCGCAGACATCCGAGTGAATCAACTCGAGCAACACCGGCTTCCTTGAACTTGGATAACTTTGGAAAGACACCCTACTTTGCTTTTCAGCTAAGCAGTGTATGCACTTCTCCAACTTTGTAGACTTGAGCCCTGGAATCACCTTCTTGTTCACCAAGTAGCTCATCCTCTTCTCGCTGATATGGCCAAGCCGCCTGTGCCACAACTCGGTAGATGCGTCAGAAATTGCGTTCACCTCCTGTATCCCCTTTGCAGCTGCCCTCCATATAGTAGAGACCGGACTTCTTGTTTCCTCTGGCAATCACCATTGAACCTCTGGAAAGCTTCCACTGACTATTCCCAAAGAAACTGAAGAATCCCTGGTCATCCAACCTTCCAACCGACACCAGGTTGAAACGGATATCAGGGACATGACGAACATCTTTGAAAACAAGAACTGCACCCATCTTCGTCCTCAAATGCACATCTTCAATGACAACTGTCTTTGACACATCTCCATTGCCCATCTTCAATACTCCACAATTGCCTGTCGTGTAAGTGGCAAATAGTGCCCTATTGTGAGATACGTGCGCTGGAGCCCCTGAGTCCACCAGCCAAGAATTGTCAACGCAGGCGAGGTTTGTGATAACCTCATCACCTACGACGATCACATCGTCTCCACGTATCGAAGCCGCCGCTGTAGTATTTTATCTTGCTTCTCCTTGTCGCCCTTCTTCTCTCTCTTCCAAGCAAAACAATTTTGCTTGATGTGGCCCTTCTTGCCACAATGGTAACACTCCGAGTTCTCGTACCGACCCTTGAACTTCTCCCTGCTCTTACCTCTACCACCACCTGGACCCCTGTAACACCCAGTTTTCCAGAAGAGGGATTATTTTAAAATTTTGTAATTATAATTATTATTTATGGATATTTATTTCATATTATGATTTTTAGTGATTTTTAATTATTTTTAAACTATTTAAATTCATGACTTGTGATTTTTGGTATTTTGCTAGTGAACAGTAGAGACTGCCTACCCTAGAGCCTAGCCATGTGATTAGGGTATTTTTTGATATTTTTAGAGTTATTTTAATTTATTAGAATTTATTTGAATTTATAGGAATTTATAGGAATTATTTTGGAATTGTTTAGACTAGGTTGACTTTGACTAGTTTTGACCCTTGTAGACCAACCTAGGAGCTAACCCTAGTTAGTATAGACTTGGTTAGGTTATATGACTCTAGTCTAACCTAGTCTAATCCTTGGTTTGGTCATTAGACTCTAATTAGCAATAGGAATTAGAAAGTCATAAGTCATGGCTTATGATTTAGAACCTTTATTAATCAATTTAACTCATAGCCTTGTAGGTTGGCCCAAAGCCAAGACATTGCAAAACCCTAAGCCTTAGACTAAGTGGCCATCCACCATATCATCATTGGGAACATCATCCTATAAGTACTCTCCTAATTTTAGGGTTGCCTCTTTCTTAGGAAAGCTCAAAGTTTAAGGAAAGGTTTGTTTCTACTTCTTTTAATCCCTAGAATTCGATTCCTCTTCCTTCTTCATTCAAATCTCTTCCATAGGGTTCTAATATATCTATTCTTGCTGATTTTGAAGTTTCATTTCAGTTTGTTGTAATTTGAGTGGATTGGGACATCAAGGAGAAGAGCTCTAGAAAGGGGGTTTTTATAGAAAGTTCAAGAATAGGTAACTTCTCCATTTCTCTATGAAATTCTAGTTTTATTGCATATCTAGGGAGCCCTAGGCCTAACCTAACTGTAGGAATAGGAAAACCCTAAGAATTCGTGTCCTTTCGTGTCCAAACTGGACACGTATCAGTGCCTAGCTTTATGTGTTTGTGAAAATGCCACAGTGGAACTGTTTGTGTTATTTTCGAAATATTTTTGAATGGAAAATTGTGTTTTGATGTCGCTTGCACGATTGTGATTTACTGGGATGGATTCGTGCACGTGTCGTGTCGTTTTGGACACGTGTGCACATGTGCTGCACACGCTCGCGCGCGGCCTGGCGGATCCCCTGCTACTCGGGGTCCCTACAGGACACGACACGACTTGTCATTGACACGAAATTTTGTGGGAGCTAAGGGGCACCTTCTGTCACCATGCTCCCCAATTTTCGTTTGGTTTCGTGCACTGGTTGGTGAGAAATCAGTAGTGCACTGGCTTTCCACTGTTTTGCGCACATTGTGCATCTAGCCACTGACATGACCTTGTATCTCTGGACACGACATGCACTGACATGATTCAGGGTGACACACACCTAGGCCTACCCTAGGTGCACCCACTGACACGAGCACGAGACACGAAGTATCCTGTGTCGTGTGCACGATACGAGTGCACGTGTGTACGAGACAGTGCACTAGACAGTGCACTGTGTGTCTGTTTTGAGTTTCTTTGCATTGGACACATCGTGTCCGGCCTTGGGTGACACGAAATAGAGTGTGGGGCTTGTGCACATGGGTTGTTTCAGTTACCAACCAATAGGTTCATGTTTTAGTTTAATTTCCAAATCGATTTCTCATTTACCCTAAATTAGCTGATACGAGTATTTTTCCCTGTCATATTCCAGTTTGCAAATACTGAACTTAGCAGCTAAATTAACCTTTTAAACTGATGTTAAATATTGGTTTATTACCCTAATGTAGTTTACCTATATGTGATCTATATATGTGTCAGTTTGTGTATTGATTGGTGGGTTTGATTTCAATTTGGGCTATGTTAGTGTAAACTGAACTTTTCTCAGTTTTATGAATTTAAATTGGTTTTTCCTATTTCCTGTGCAGTTTAGCAATGAACTGAAAATCTAGAATTAGCTTTATGCAAAATCTGAGAATAGGTTTCAAAATCTGAGAATGAAATTTGGGTTTGTTTGGTGAATAATTGATTAAGTAATGTGGTTTTGGAGGAGGGACTGAAAATTAGGGTTTCATGAAGTATTTTGATGCTTTAATGTGTTAACTGTTGTGGTATTTTATTATGAATTTATGAGTTGAATTCTTCCTTTCTTTTTTCAGTTGATACATGAACTTAAGTGTTGTGAATGGGTTATGTTAAATAGTAATCTGAATTGGTAATCTATGGACTGAAATCTGAGAATAGGAAATGTGGCTTGGGTAGTATGAAACTGAGAATTCAGGACTAGTGTATAACTGAAGTTTGGGTTCCCTTCATAACATGAGCTTTATGTGAAGTCTCACAATACTTAAGTTGTTGAATTGGAGTGAGTTTTGGGGCTGGAAACATGGAGTATTGAATTGGTTTCCCCTCCTTCTTCTCACAGTTCACTGTTTGTGTCTCACATCCACACACACATGTTTATCACTCTCACATTTGTTCCCTCACTCACTAATTCACACACACATACACCCATGTATCCCACACACATCAGCCCTTATGCCTTTGTGTGTGTTTGTGTAAGCTTGTATATGTGTGAACCCTATTTTACACAGGTTCCTAATCACTGTCTTCCTGTCCATATAACACACACACACACACATGTCTTGATGAATACACTTTTATGCATGTCATTTTCCCTCTAATATATAGCTATATAAATATATGGATTGATACATGTATAATATAAGGCAATGTGTATGTAAATGATTAACCTATATACCATGTGTAGTGTAACTAGTGTCGATTTCTCTTTTCATGTACACTTCCATGTTCACACACACACATAGCTTTACATGCTAGCTTTCTTTCTCTTATGTGTAATGTTGAATGTGATGGCTTGTGTTTGGCTTGTATAGCCTTATGATTGGTGTGTGATTGCTAGACTAGGCTTGGTTAGGCCTAGTGAGACTTGTCAGACTTGTTTGGGCTAGAACTTGGCTTAGTTGACCTAGTTTGACTAGTGTAGTTGACTAGAGTTGACCAAGGGATTGACTTTAGTCTAGTTTGACCTAGACAGCATGCAGATGCATTGTAGATTACTATTATCATCTCCTGTATACATCTTGACTTGTGTTGCTCTAACTAGGAGTCAGGTACCTCATCTCGGACAGTACATTTACTTAAGACATTCAGATACCAGGCGAGTATATTCTCTGACCGTTTCATACTTGTCTGGATTTATATTCTTGCTCTAGATTACTGTACTTGATGCTGACACAATTGTTATCACGGATTGGTACTATACGGATCTTCTTTTGAGATGTTATCCCCTTGTATTCACTAGATACATATTGTGATGTACGTTTCACTTCCATATTGTATTTATTGAATACCTATATCCTTGTATACTCCTTGTGCATATTGTACTCTCAGTATCACATGAGTCCAAGGGATAGACCATTGTACACTATTGTATAACATTGTACAACTATTGTATAACATTGTACAACTATTGTATAACATTGTATATCTATTGTATAATATTGTACATCCATTGTATAACATTGTACACTATTGTGCAAGATAACGTAACAGGAAGTGGATTCCTTGTGTATTGATTGGGAGAGGGAGAGTAGAATTGGTTATGTAATCAAATCCTATTGTACAAGATTGTATAACTATTGTATATGTCTATTGTACACCCACGTACAATGGAGTTACCTATTGCATTTTCCTAGACCGTTTACATAACCATATTGTACTCTAAATCACAGTAGGCTTACAGTTCTTACTTATCATATATAGATATTTTCTATTATCAAATCTCTGTTGTTTTTATATACTTCTTTCTTTCAGCGTTTCATGTACCTTACTCTATTGCATGCTTTATATTTCCTAACATGATATGAACGGCGTGAGATATTTTGTGCTCGCTCCCGTCCTGACTGGACCTGTTGAAAAGTTTTACAGAGGATGATGAGGAACCCTGCACCCTTACTTGAAGTTTGCCTAGTTGACACTCGCAACCTGGACCCCTGGGGAGGTTCAGGCAGCTGCTCAGGATGATACCTTGTATAGTGTAGATAGCTTAGACTGTTCCTTCTTTTCATGCTTAGCTGTTGTCTTTATTTTCAGAGTTGTATATTTTAGAGATGATGAGACTTTACTATTTCTTTCTGCTGTACCTCAGTTGAGGATTTCTTATCTATTTCCATCGTGCTACATTCTATCTTAGATTGTGATTGAGTTGTACCTCTGTGTTGACCTCCTTTTGGAGAGTATATTTCATGTTATGTAGTTATAGTTCATGACCTAGAACTAGCGTTCTACCGCCGACACTGCGACGTAGGCTCGGGCGTTGTTACGTTCTCGTACCCTCATGGTGGGTGCGGGTCGTGACAACCCCTACTTTTGCCCTTCTACGGCTCTCTGAAACTAACGCTTCTGAGTGATGGGATGTGGATGAAGTGCCCTGAGAACGTCTCCGCATCTCTTCATTCAGCATCCCGTTCTTGGCAAACTTCAAACTGACCACGCCTTCTGGAGCAGAAACGATCATAGATACTCGTACAGTCTCTCACGAGTCTGGCAATGTACACAGCAGCCATTGTCCCTGAACCTCGTCGTCGAACTTGACTCCCATCGAAGATAGCTGGTCAACCACGCTGTAGAAATCACTGAAGTGATCCGTAATAGACGCCCCATCTTTGTACCGCAGACCCATCATCGTCCGGATCAGGAAAAACTTGTTTACTCCGGTCTTTTTCGCATACAAAGATTCTAACTTATCCCATAACGTCTTCGTATGCTCAATATTGGCAACGTGGTTGTACACATTCTCGTGAATGAACTACCTGATATATCCACGCACCTGTATGTGCTCGAATTTCAGTCCTCCTCGGATCTATCAACTGGTCGCTTGGAAGCAAATACGGGCATATGCATCTTCTTGACAAACAACAAATCTTTCATCTTGCTCCACCAATAATGATAGTTGGTGCCGTTCAGGTTCACTATGCGCACCGGCTTCGCGTCCATCTCTCCTCTCTAGTTTTTCTGTCAACTCCTGACACCCTTCTGAATTCCAGAACTTTGCTCTGATACCATTTTGTTGGAAAACAAGCGTGGAAATCTTTTCCCAAACTAGAGAGTACCTGCGAGAGAACCGAGCAATACAACGCACGAACCAAATACCAAACACAATCCACGCAGACACAGAAAATTTTTGACGTGGAAAACCCTTGCGGAAAAAACCACAGGGACGATCAGAGGCCAACCATTGAGAAGCCTTCACTAATGAAATAAAGGAGTACACCCTCTACAAACTTCTCCCGGTCCAATACGAATCCCCACAATACTTGAAAGCAAGAATAATTGATTACAAGGCTACGAAGAACAAAGACGACGAGTAGCGATTACCCGAACACGATCCTCCTTCGAAAACGACCTTCAATCCTCCTTCTTCTCTCCCAAATTTGCAATGGCATTCTTGACTCTTTTCTCTCTGTTTTCTTCAATGTTGTGTTGTGATTAGGGTTAGAAAAACCATGTATAAACTCCCTAATCCGTAGCAAAATCTGGACCGTAGGATACGATCCAACGGTATAAAATATCCTGAAATCAGCCTCAGCCCGTCCAGAACGCTGTGTTTTCGTGACAGAACGGTTCTGGAACCAAGGGGACAGAGTTCGGCCAGAACTCTGCCTGGGGCAGAGTTCGGCCCGAACTCTTCCTCCCCTGTTCCAGAATGTACTCTGGTAGCTCCCGAGCTTCTTCTTCGTCTCCGAATGGCCTCGTCACCTCCCCAAGCTTCTCTGACACAGACGGCGCTCGTCGCACTCCGGGATCTTCTCCACATAGGTTGGAAAACCCCACCCACTCCAACATATATATATATATATATATATATATATATATATATATATATATATATATATATATATTTTTTTTTTTTTTTTTTTTTCCAACATATATATATATATATATATATATATATATATATATATATATATATATATATATATATATATATATATATATATATATATATATATATTGTGTGTGTGTGTGTGTGTGTGTTTTCACAAAGTAATAAAATCATGATAGAAACCTTTATATACACAACCAAGAGTGTTGCATACACATATGTTGCCACAAAAATTATGATTGTATTTGTGATCATACGTAAATGCATGATTTCTGTGTCAGGTCCCTGCCGACATGGTTTCGAATGCAATGCTGGCAGCAATGGCGAAGCACGGGCAGAGCACGGACACTAGGATGTCTGCAGTGTACCACATTGCTTCGTCCACTGTGAACCCTTTTGTCCTTAAGGACTTGTTTTGGTTTTTCTTCCAGCACTTCACAGCAACCCCTTGTATGGACTCCAAAGGAATGCCCATTGCAGTCAAAGAAATGAAACATTTTACCAACATTGATGAATTCTCTTCCTACATTCAGTCTGAAGCAATTGAAAGATGCGCGAGTCTAGCCGATGCTTCTTCCAAGAAGAAGTCATCATCTGGAATACTTGAGAATATCTTCATGAAATCTGCCAAGCAAGCCAAACACTTAGCTGACATATATGGACCATACACTTTCTACGGAGGAAGGTGAGGTTAATTAATTTCTTACGTAAGGAAAATAACTTTTATGATTAAGGTTATAAAGAGCATCAATAATTATAGATGTATATATTATGTACATCAAACATGATAGATATACTGATCATTCAAATATTCATAACCGTGGTTAGGTTCGACATCACAAACACCCAAAAGCTGACGGAAGAGATGTCAGAAGAAGAGATTATGAGCTTTGGCTTTGATGTTGGAAGCATAAATTGGGAGGATTACATTACAAATGTTCATATTCCTGGAGTAAGGAAGCATGTCATGAAGGAAAGGGTGCTGGAGTAACTCGAATATATAATATATCCCATATATATTATTAATTGGAAGAATAATATTGCTTAATAATTCTCAGGTTCCAACCTAGGCCACCGAGAAGTGCCTTCCGTGTGTGTAAAAAATAATGTATTTATTTATATTTATATAAGTCTGCTATATGCACTTGTGTCTAAAGACTCAGCTTAATTATTTTCCTATATATTTGAGCGAATGGAAGAAAACTCTACTATATGTACTTGTGTCTAAAGACTGAGGTTGTATTTCTATATATTTGAGTGAATGGAAGAAAATTATTATTAATGCTGTCCCAGTTATATATATTTTTCCATTAATGTTTGGCAATGGAAGAAGATACATTCAAACATAGGCCATATTAGAAATAATTCAAAATTACAGCTATACTCTCGAAAATACTTTTACCAATATATTGTGTGCGAGAGAAAAACCACCTTTCAATCTATGAGAAACTCAAGTTTCATGAAATTACGTGGAAAATCAACTGGAGTTTTGCATCACAAAAATGTGGATGCTAAATAATTTTGAGTATTCAAATCCATCAATGGACAAATCCAGTATTCAAAGTCTAATTAGATCCTAAATCTCGTACTCTTATAAATTTTTTTTTCCTTAATATAACTTTCCAAGTAATTAATGAATTTTTAATCATCAGGTCGAGTACCCAGGACAGAAATGCATCATTAAAATAAGAGAAAACTTGAGTGGCACCCCACTTTATTTATCCATATTTAAGGTGCACCCCACACAATTACAAGAATGCGCTCGTGCAAGGCGGGTTCCATAACGGCCGATTACAGCGGCTGCGACGGGATCGTCGCCCAGAAGTCCCAAGCAGAGAAATTGAGTAATAGCAGCAAAAATTTAAAGCAAGACACAAGTCATTCAAAATACTATTTATTGATATTGAAACAAGGATTACAACGGAGGCACGAGGCCAATATTACAATCACTCAAGCTCACTCTTCTCACATTACAAGTCACTTAGCTCTCTCATCTCTCATCTCTCAATACATGTCTTGAGTAGGCTGGCGGAAGCTTTAGATAGGCGATGTCCATACATTATATCCCGTATAAGTCCAGACTCCACGCGGCCGCACGCCTCGAATCGCCAAGGAAGCTCCGTGCCTCGACGCATCCAAGCGAGCTCCGCGCCACGAGCTTCTACCTGTTCCTGCACATAAACATTGTGTGGGTGTCAGTACTCAACTGTACTGGTGGCGTGAGCTCCTCATCCACCCATACAAAACCGACACGTTCATTTACTTTTGTGTAACATAGTCCCTTTATGATTGTCTTTGGACTCTTGTCTAGGATCAGTTTTAAGACAGACGCCTTGGCCTATTTTGTGTCTCTAGACCATCCCGTGCTTGCAACAACAACGCCAACACATACTTTGCCTTTAGACCCTTCTCATACCAACAACGTTAACCTATCATGTCGTGCTTGCCGCTCGGCACATAATCAGAGATGCGACTACACGATAGTATCCAATTTTCACGTGACAGTGCTACAAGTCCATTGTGCCGTGCCTCGCAAACTCAGTGTGAGTTGACCATATTGCCGTCTCGCAGCCCTTGCTACTTTAATCACCAACTGACCCAATCAAGACTTGTGGACTAAGTGTCGCTCAACCGACTTTGCCTTGCGATATTTTCTGACTTAAACTCAAGATGACTCAAATCTAACTTATTTAACTTATTTGCCGACAACTTAAGACTTGACACTACATCTCGTGCCGAAGCACGGTGTCTACGTTATGGCCAAATCTTAGGTCCAAATATTGTCTTCTGATCGTGCACGCATTCGACTCGACTCATTGATATAGTGCACACAATACTCGACTCAATCCAAAGACATACACGCAGATCGTCGCCCATGTTGACTCATCTATATGAACTAGTCACTAGTGTCCAGCACTATCCTGGACACTATAGCTTTGTTAGATGGATGCCCCTTGCCAGCGCAAGTAGCAAGCTCCGTTGCAAGTCCCCGCCTAACCCGTGCGGTCATCTAGCACTGCTAATCATGTCTCCATCGAAACGATCTCGTTGGCCGCCTGGGTTGCCATTCCAGAAACATTATTCTCACCTTGTACAAGTTGTCCAATGACCATGCACGACTCGACTCGAACTGACGTCTCACACAGTCATTCTACTTCTAGTGTTACCATCTCTTTCAGGGCCAAGTTCAATAATTCTCACATCTGAGACTGCCTCGATGACCCATGGTCGCAAGCCTTCTTTTTTCTTTTCCTTTCATTTCATTCAACTCAGGAATGGCTATTCGAAAGCCCATCTTTCCAAACTCCAAATGAATCAACCGTAACACGTGCCTTAGAAACACTAAGTCCGTGACATCGTGCCTTACACCGATTGATGTTCTGGATGGTACTACCACCCAAGACATACCTATACAATGGGCCTTAAGGTCGTGGAACCAAGTAATTTCGACAACCGTAGAAAACATGGGACAGTGCTTAGAAAAAACTTCGATAGCATATCATAACTCGGCCTAACTTAATCGTGCAACAACTTGACGAACAAGGATGGGACGAAGGACCGAGTGTCATTTTCAAAGTACGTCGTGCACCAACTCTAAGCCGACCGTTGGACCTTTCCATATTCTAACTCAATTCGACCCGTCGGGATTATTCCCTTATCTATGTGGATTCGTCTCTTTTATTATCAAGCCTACTTGTGCAAGTTGAAAACATGTGATTTATTATATGAAGGTTAAGATGAGGCGAGTTCACCGAAACTACCCCACCTGAGCGAGGAGTCATCTCGACCGAACGGGCCTTCGAGTCACCGTTGTAAGGCTAAGTCCGAATGCCGTCAGTATTTCGATTCCTCCGATTGACTGAGCGGACCGGGGTACTACATCATACACCACTCAAAAAAAGTTTCATTCTCGAAACTAACTGAGTACACTTATCAACTTATAACTTGCTTCAACATCCTACGTTTCTCGCACATATTTCTCCTATGCGTTTCCCTCAATCCGAGCCACGCTCGTACTACCATCAATCTTTTCTTTGAAACACTATTTTGAAATCCTTGACACTTTTTCATTTCTCTAGTCTCACTTGATTCAACGTATCACTTAGTTGGATCGTGCACATATTCTATGCGTTCCCAAAATACATGCATTTCAGCCAAGCCCCGTGATAGCGAATTCTGTCGTTATCACTCGAGTCGGATCGTGCACATATTCAAGTATTCCTGATATACATGCATGTCAGTCGAGGCTCACGAGTGGAATTTTCATATTTATGAATCATTCCATTCATCAATACCAATATCCCAACGAATCAATCCTCAAGATCACTCGTACCGATGCTAACTGTATTGCCCCGTCCCGCTCGGTCAATCAGAGAAATTGAAATGTCGACGGCGTTCGGACTTAGCCTCGCAACGACTTCCTCGAAGACTCGCTCGGTCGATGCGACTCCTCGCTCAGGTGGGGTAGTTTCGGTGAACTCGCCTCATCTTAGCCTTCACTTAATAACTCGCATGTTTTCAACTTGCACAAGTTAGGCTTGATAATAAAAGAGACGCATCCACATAGCTAAGAAAATAATCCCGACGGGTCAGAATATCTTAGAACATGGAAAATGGTCCCACGGTCTGCTTAGAAGTTTGCTCAGCGTATTTTAAAAATGACACTCGATCCTTCATCCCGTTGCTTGGGAGAAGGAAGTTGGCCTAAGTTGATAAGTTGCCACAACGCTCGAATTAGCCTAAGTCATAGACGTCGCCCGCATGAATGCTTGACAAAGCATGCACGGTCCCGTCGTCCAAGGCTTGGCTTGGCCTTCGCATGTCCCATGGGTTAAGTCGTATTGTACGGCTTGTAGCTTAAGTGTAGGCACGAACTTGATTGGCCCATCCTCTCGATGCAAAGCTCGGCGTAGTCTTTGCTCGTCGAGTCGTTGCCCTAATAAGTTAGACAAGAGTTGTGCTGGACTATCAAAGCCATTTATAGCATTGTCCCCGGTTTCCTGCGGTTGCCAAGTCACTTAGTCCCACGAGAACAGGGCTCGTCATATAAAGTATATGACTTGAGCGATAGCGTCACCTAGAGAACAAGGTCTATCTAAGGCACGAGCCACGGTCGGTTTAGCAAAAAGTATGCCACGGACAAAGAAAGTCCACGCGAGTGGTTGTCACCGAGATCGGTCCCGCTACTTGGGAGTCTCGCTAAGTCTCGATAAGGAAGTTTACGAGATCGGTCCCGTTACTTGGGAGTCTCGCTAAGTCTCGTTAAGTCTCATACACGAGATCGGTCCTGCTACTTGGAAGTCTCGATAAGTCTCGTTACGAGATCGGTCCCGCTACTTGGGAGTTTCGATAAGGAATAACGCGAGATCGGTCCCGCTACTTGGAAGTCTCGATAGAAAGATGGAAAGTATGGTCAGGTTAAGGAAGGACTTGGTAGATCGAGTTGAGTCTTGCATGGTCATTGGACAACTTGCACGTAAGGGCAAAATTCCTCGAGCGATCCCGGGACACCGGGTTCGTGTCGACCTAGAGGAAATGTAGATATTGTACGGCCTTTATCGACGGTACGACACGATTGAAGTGAACCGTTACAATATAGGCTGTGGGTCATTCGGTGGGAGCTCGTACCTCGCCACGCGAATGGTCACCGTATGCATAAGATCCAGGATAGCTTAACATTGCTAGTGACACTCATATAGATGTGTCGGCAAGAGCAGCTATCCGAGTGTATGCCTTTGGATTGCGTCGAGTACTAGCAGGTTACGAGTTGAGTTAATAAGTTATATTTATTATAAGCACTAACCTTGAGTCTATACGAGTTAGGTGTGCACGGTTGCAGCACCATTCTGGAGCCTAAGAGTTGGCTATAGCAAGGACACGAGCTTCGGCATGAATGCGGATTGTTGTATCGAGTTAAGTCAGGAAGGGCCGTAAGATGAGTTGGTCAAGTCTGGTGGTACTTGGGAGGCACGGCCTCGATCTTATGGCATGATCAAATATACTGGTATGACCTGTACGAGTCGTCTCCTTAACGTCGTTGGCACGAGAATGCCTAGAGGTATATAGAACAACTGGAAGTCTTGCACGGTCGAGTTGCATAAGTTTCTGCTCGGCGAGGCATTTGCCATTGATTATAAAAGAACATAACAGTTTTATGGGAGGACTGGACTTTTACTTCACAACTACAAACTCGCTTGTACAGAAGAGAGCATATGAACAAAACCTAGGAAAAGCAATCTAAAGTATAATTGTTTTTCTGGGGGGTGACGGTAGAGGCTCGGGAGAGTGCTATCAACTCTGCCTTACTTCTTGGATGATCGGACGTCGCTTCGGCTCTGATAAAGAAATGCTCTTGCCGGATGCTCTTTGCTCTATGCTTCTCTCTGTGTCTCTGCCGTTTTCTGTGTCCACACTTTTGCAAGGGAATGGCACCTTGCTATTTATAGGGCTTTTTGATAAGTAGGGTGTGCAGTAATTGCTCCTTTAAAAGTGGGCGGTTAGGGATTTGGTGAAGATTAGCCTTGATCTTGTTTGTTAAAATTAATCTGGGCTGTTAATGTTGATTGTAACAATCTGGGCAGTTAATGTTGATTGTACCAAATCTGTATAGTTTGTTAGAAATCGATCTGGGCAGTTAATGTTGATTGCAACAAATCTGCATCGTGATAATTTGTTGATAGCATCAAATCCGATAGGATAAGTCTTGGTCAATCTTCTGTCACGTGTCCCAACCGCCATTACGTTGAGAGCCGTACGAACGCAGGGGAATAAGTCTTAGTCGATCTCCTGCCACGTGTCCCTACTGCCATTGTGATGCGAGCCGCATAGACGGGGTATCCTGGCAAAGCCGCATGAGCGTGGCCCCGACTACCGAGCCGCATGAGAGTGATAGCCGCATAAGAGTGAACCCCCACTGAACCGCATAAGGGTGGCCCCCATAATTCGAGCCGCATGGGGGTTGGCCTAACTGAACCGCATAAGGGTGGCCCCACAATCCGAGCCGCATGAGAGTGGCAGCCGCATGAGGGTGGCAGCCGCATGAGGGTGGCGGCCGCATAAGGGTGGGCGGTTTGCATAGAAAGCTTCTTTAGATTTTTTGGACTGTGCTGACTGTCTTAGAGATTTTTTCGTCTTTTGTGGGAGCCTGACGCGTCTCCTCATTATGTCAGAGCCGTCAGAGCTGTCACTTTATGTCAGAGCATTAAATGGCCAGCTGCATAGTAATTATGACCAGCTGTCATCGGTCTATTTTGAGCCGCATGAGGCCACGTAGATCGTCCTGAGCCGCATAAAAGTCCCTGAGCCGTATGTGGCTCTCTGGGTCTCTCCGAGCTGCATAAGATTCTTCGAGCTTTTGAGCTGCAGATGAGTCTGGGCCGCATATGAATTATTATTTTTTTATGCATTTACAAGACCCCTTCAAAGTTTTCAATTTTGCAAAAATTGAAATACTTTGAATAAGAAGCATGTCCCTTCAAAGACTTCTATAACCGCATGGATTACTCTGGCCGCATGGATTGCTCTGGCTGCATGGAATTCTCTAGCCGCATGGGCTGCTCTGGCCACATGCAGCTCTGTCTGCCACGTAGGCGTCTCATTAATTGCCCTTGATTTGTTTTGATTTAAAGCCGTCTTTTGGGATAGGATCCCAAGAGTCAGCTTTAAATATTTGTATTTATTCTTAATGATTACGCGTAATCTTTTGCATGGGGGATAGAAATCCAAGAGTCGGTCTCCTCTCCTAGGCAGCACATGAATCGAAGCATCCATCGGTCTACGCCCCCTTGTCTGCCTATAAATATGAGTGCTCTTGAGAGAGAGAGACTCTTTACTTTCTTTTTTCTTTTTTATCTGTTTTGCCCTAAGTCGTCGTCTTCTCTTCCTTCTCCGATCATCAATGGCTCCCAAGACTTCCAAGGCTTCCTCTGCGGCGAAGGGTAAAGGAGCGGCTTCCTCGTCGGCTGCGGCACCCACAGTCTATCCTGATGTTCACGCTGCCATTGCTGGTAAGGATGTTGGGAGAAATTGCAAAAACCCTAACCATCATGGCCATGCCGCATGTTTTATGCGCGGGCCTTCTTCGTCTTATTTCAAGTTATTGTACTGTACGTACCGTATGTACATCTTATATCCGAGCCGCATGTGGTATGTCCTATGTTCGAGCCGCATGAGAGTCGTCTCGTGGCCGCATAAGCACTGGACCGCATGAGGACCCAAAGAACAGGGCCGCATAAGTCCCTCTGAACTGAGCCGCATGAACCCCCACAAATAGGGCCGCATAAGCTCCCTTTGAACTGAGCCGCATGAGGCCACGCTAAGCAGAACCGCATAAGCTCATTTGAACTGGGCTGCATGAGACCGTGCTAAGCAGAACCATATAAGCTCATTTGAACTGGGCCGCATGAGACTGCGCTAAGCAGAACCGTATAAGCTCATTTGAACTGAGCCGTATGAGGCCGTGCTAAGCAGAACCGCATAAGCTCATTTGAACTGAGCCGCATAAGACCGCTAAGCAGAACCATATAAGCTCATTTGAACTGAGCCGCATGAGACCGTGCTAAGCAGAACCGTATAAGCTCATTTGAACTGAGCCGCATGAGGCTGTGCTAAGCAGAACCGCATAAGCTCATTTGAACTGAGCCGCATGAGGCTGCACCAAATCAGAGCCGTATAAGCTCTTCTAAACTGTGCCGCATGAATACTCGCTAAACTGAGCCGCATAAGCTCATTTGAGCTGGGTCGCATGAGGCTCCGCAAAAATAAAGCCGCATAAGCCCAGAAACACTAAATGGTTTTAACTGGCCATCTTCTAACTTGTTTTCTTTGTCTTTTTCATGAATCTGCCAGTCAATCCTGCGGGAGAGCCCTTGGTGGGCTCAGCCCAATCTGCTGTGGGTGTGCGATTCGGCCACATAGTCCAGTATGTGGTGGACCAGCTTCCCAAAGACGAGCCTGTGGAGTGGCTGAATGCTATCAAGAACCAGTCCTTCTATTTTCTCTGTGCCATGATGAACTCGGGCGATCGGGGGGAGAATTCTGAAGCTTGAGTTCCTCTTCGACGATGCCTTGACTGTGAAGAACCCCAAGTTCTGGATATTTTCGAGAGCTGGAGCTTACTTATGATGGACTGGCGATCCATATTTCTCAGATGGAGCATCATGTTCGTTGTCGTGGTTTAACATGCTGCCGATGGACAGAAAGATAGTGGACTCCTTAACTCCGAGCCAGTCGGGGATGTTTGTGGGTAACATCCATTATAACAGAAACTTGGGGTCAGTGTATGCGGGCAAGGTATCGGTCAGTTGCTACGTGATAGGGTTGGCCCCGGGGACCTTCTCAAATGTGCAGGGTCTCAATTTCAAGTTCTCTCAAGCCGACACTTTCCTGAACCAACTTGCTAGGAAGGGGTCCTATCCCGTTGGCCGGTTAGCGCTGTTGAACTGGATAAACCTTATCCCTTCGTAGGCCAATTTGACCACGTGGGTTCTGCAAAAGTATGAGACTCTCCTTCGTGAGATCGGCCTCTATCACGCCATTCGGGGCACTGTCACGGTCTGCCCATAAATAAGCGATATTCATGGCTCTATTGGAGATGTACAACCGGCAGACGAAAACCTTCTTCACGCTTGGAGGAGAAATGGGACTCGCTCTCCATGAGATGCATGCAGTTTCCAAGCTGCCCTGGGGGGAGAAGTTTTTGAAGTGTATACCCCGACAAACGAAGAGTTCGAGGATTTGGATCGGCGGTTCCCGAACTTTGTTGTCGTATACCGGGAACTACTATGTCATCATAGTACCTGCCACCAGACGTCCATTAAGAAGGACAGTAGCTCGGAAGGAAACCTTCCTCACACCCGGACATGGCTCACACCTTTTTACGTTAGATGCCTCAGGCCGGATTTCCCTTCGAAATCCTTAAATCCAGAAGGAAGTACAGGACCTGGTGTTGACTGCCAAGAGGTCGAGGACCACTGGCGACAGGTTTGGGATTCGAACTGACTCCTTCAGTTATTTTATTTAGGGTACTCAGCAGCTGTCAGAGAAGGCACTCCTGGCAGGGTTCCTGATGATGTGGCTGCGAAATTGCGTGGTCTCGGGAGGGGCTGGTTCTATTGAGAGGATCAGCCGTAACTTTATCCTCCCTGCCGTGAAGCTGGTCTTCGGGGCCAGACTAGCTCTTCTTCCGGCCATGGTGTGCAGCATACACCGTGGCCTCCGTGCCTTCTCGTCCAAGGTCATTGCTCGTGACACGGCGAAGGACTTTGAACGCGTTGAACTGCCCTATCATCATCTGATGGGGTGGTTGTTGATGCACTACCGGTCTTTGATGAGGCCTGGCAGAAGATGGCGTTACGGCTGATGATGCTTTCATCTTCCAATATCACCATCAGCCCTGGGAGTGCAGCACTATGCTAGCCTGTCGGAGGGCGCTGGCGAGAGTGGACGGATACAACTTTTTATGTCTGTTCCTCGTTTTTTCGATGAAGAAGTGAGGGGCGTACATATTGATAGTACCGGACCTCCTCACCTCTTGTATGAAAAGATGCTCCTTTGGTTGCGTAACATCCGTCCTGCGCACCTAGTATACCACAACCGCAACACTGTCTACTTGGAGCCTTACTTGCCCAGTAGGTTCTCCGACAGTTCGGGTATAGTCAGCTACTCTTGGACAGTCCCAGCCCTTGCCTGGGTTTTGAAGGTAGCGTACTTGACGGCATCAGGGCCTGGCCTTATTATCAAGCTTCTCAGTTCCTGATGCTGAGGCGTCAGGAGAGATTTTGTATTTGGCGGCTCTATACCATGTCGCGACGAGCAAGCCTCCTGTTGGCTTTGACCCGAGTACCAGCTTTATTGTTGGTACTGGCTTGGCGGAGAAGCCCCAGGGGTCCAAGGCGAGGAAGAAGCGAGAGAACACAGTTGCTGTATCGGACTCAGAGTCTGCCGACGCAGACGAAGAGGACGATGAGCATGACCCTGATAACTCTCTTTCTCCTACTGATGAGGTGGTGGCGGATCAGCCGCCTGTCGTTCCTGGTCCTTCGTACAAGCGAAGCATGCCTGAGCCCGCCGTTGGCGGCAGAACTTACTCTGTGAAACGGACTGCATCTAAACCTCGTAGGCTGCTCATCAAGGAGAGATGCGAGGATGATGCCGTTTCGGAGGTGAATTGAATTACACCCATTATTTTTCTTTAGTTCTTCTTTTGAACTATGACCTAAACATTTTCTTTTTCTTTGTAGGTGCCGGAAGAATCGAACTCTCAAGAACCGGTCTCTGTCTCTGAAGTCGACCCGGCCCTGACTACTTTGATTAGTGACATGTGCACCGAGATTATTTTTACCGGAGTTCTCCGGCGGCGGTTGAGGTTCCTTCCGTTGCTGAGGTCTCAACCCACGGCTGTTTGCCATTAAAATCTTTTGATTGCAAATTTTAATTACAAACAGAACATGTTACAATGTAGGACTTAGACGTAGTCATAGGAGTGCACTTTTTTTATCTGGGTCCCTTGTGCTGATGGAGCGAGTGGTAATGCGTTGACTCTGTTGACGATCGACTGACGGTTCCTGATTCTCTGAAGGTCTGAGTTGCTCTGGGTGCCGAAGCTTGCAGAGAGAAAGAAGACGTTGAGTGTCTGTATCCGCCTCTCTATGTGTATTCGTAGTGTGTTCGTGGATCTGAAAGAAGGAAATGATCCTCTATTTATAGCTTGCAGGCTGGCTGCTCATGCACATAAGTAGGATGCACCAGTTTGTGGGGATGCCACGTGGTGATTGCTGATAGAGGCGCACGGACGATGCGCTCTGATTGAGGAGTTGAATCCTTCCTGTTGCCTTTGTGGGCTGCGACCGAGCTGACACGTAGCAATGGAGAGGATCTTTCAGTTGCTGAGATCTTGGGTGATTAGCACCCCTTCATAGGCTTAATCGAGTCAAAGGACACGTTTCGTAGGTCCATGGCTCAAAGATCTCGGATTTGGTGGAAAGTGATCAGATAGAATGCGCCTGGGATTGGGCGCATGAGGAGACTTAGGCTTGTAACCTTTAGGAGTCATGAACCAGTCTGGGCGCATAGCTTTTGAGGCGCATGCGGGGCTTCAGTAGTGACTTGACTTCTGTCTTTAGGGATCAGAAAAAAGTCTGAGGCGCATGGCTTTTGAGGTGCATGCAGAGATTTGGGCGCATGGCTGCGGAGGCACATGCGAAATGGTTGGGCGGCCACGTGGCTTGTAACCATCGGAGGAAAGTAATGATGAGCTGACATCGGCGACGCTTCATCTTCTAAAAAAGATGTCAACTGTTCAGTCCTCGGGGGTGCTGCCAATTCTGTCAGACTTCAGCATTTAATGTTCTTAACAGGTGATGGGTGTTTGAGTGGGCGCATCGATCTGCGTTCCACTAGGCGTATAGGGACGCATTGGGGTGCATGCTCATAAGGCGCTTGGTGCTGATTGGCACATCTGTATGATGCGCGGTCTGACAGTCGCATCCGCTTTGCATGACACGTTTTTATTGGTCTGACTGTTACGTTCTTCGAGTGCTTTAAATAGCCGTTTTGACTTGGCTGAATCCGAAGCGTCAGGTTCATCACCAATAATGCAAATTCATTACACGGGATTCGGAGAGCCAGCAACTGGGCGCATGGGTTTGATTTGCCCGGCCTATAAATAGTGGCATGGAGAGAGTTTGCTTCTCGTTCTCTCACGTCCTCCGAAATGAACTTGTTTGTTCGAGGATATTCTGTTGACGAGATACCCCCTAGGGTGAAGATGCGACGTATTGTCTTCATTGATGCACTTAAAGGTGACTGTTACATCCAAAAGTCGGAGTTGAGGGCTTCTGAGGCAGGCGGAAGGTGCCTGTTGCATCCAAAGATCGGGATGCTCGAGCCCCGTCTCCGTTATGCTGGAAGAGCTGCAGATCGGAGTTGCGGTGCTCCGATCATCTTTTTTGGGCTTTGGGAGAGCTCCTCCTCCTGCTAGAGTGGGTGTTGCCCATTCTGGTTGGATTGAAAGATGCTCCTTTAACCGCAGGTCGACTGCGGTGCTCTCCTCTTTCTTGGTTTGGAGAGCTCTTCCTCCAGCTAGAGGGTTGATTGTCCACCCTCGTTCTGCTCAATAAATACTTTATTAGTCGAAGCATTTGATGGCACATATGCTGAGACTTCATGATGTACCTGACTGAAACGGCGGCACATAACTGAGCTGCTGAAGGGATATACATAACTGAGCCGCTGAATACACATAACTGAGCCGCTGAAGGGATGCACATAACTGAGCTGCTGAAGGGATGCGCCTGGCTAAGAGCGCATGGCGAGATGCGTCTGTTTGAGAGCGCATGGCGAGATGCGCCTGTTTGAGAGTGCATGGCGAGATGCGCCTGTTTGAGAGCACATGGTGGTTGCTGCGCCTGGCTGTAGACTTAGGGTCTTTTTTTTGTAGAAGTTCTCCTTTGTACAGCCTTTTTTTAGACATGTAATAGACTTTTATATAAAATAAAAATCTTCTTTTAATGTCTATGCTTTTGCTGTTTGCTGTGCCAAGTACTTCATCCGAGCCTCCTGGCGCATGTAGTATTAGGCGCATAGGATTTCTGGTTCTAAAATTCCATGCTTCTACAAGACCCCCTTCAAAGTTTCCAAAACTTTTTGTCAAGTTTTGGAATACTTTGAATAAGAAGCATGGTGGTGTCTTCAACGGGGCGCATGACTGTTCGGACGCATGAGTACTCCGCACATCAGTGATGGGCGCATGCTCCTCTCAGTTGCAAATGAAACTTCGATAACCAAGAAGATTAATGATGATCTTTTTGGATTTATTCGCAGTTATCACTTCATGGAATCTGAGGCGGCGGCTGATGTCACTCCTCATTGGTTTCTGCGTATGTCTAAGCCTATAAATAGGCATCTGATGGAGAGAGAGGGTTCTTCTCCACTTTGCCATCTTCTCTAGAGTTTTCTTTCGAAAAAATCATAAACTTCTTCTTTCACGAGATGGCCCCCAAGACTCCTCGCGGTGGTGCTGGCCGAGGACGAGGCAAAGGAAAAGAACCTGTAGAGGCTGTTGCGGATGATGTCCCTCGGGCGCCCGTCGACGTTCGGCCAGCGGTGACTAGTGGGTTTCATCATTCTTTACCATATTTTTCTTTTGTCTACGCCGACGCGCATGGACCGTGAGTCCTGATGATGTGCTGAAGCTTTCCTGCTGACGCGCATGGGTTTAGACCCTGATGATGCACCGAGGCTCCACTGCTGATGCACATGGGTTTAGACCCTGATGATGCGCCGAGGCTCCACTGCTGACGCGCATGGGTTTAGACCCTGATGATGCCGAAGCTTCTTTTTAGATGCGTCTGAGCCTTGGTTCAGGGTATGCGCTTCTGATGGGAACGTGGCTCAGATTCTTTTGTTGATCTAAATCTTTGCCTTCTTTTGTTGACCACCAGTGTCGATGACTGTCCCGCTCTTGAATGAAGTGCTTCTGGATGCCGCCCTCTGTTAGATGGGAGTGGATTATAATGAAGAGGTGATAAACCCTGCCCAAGCTGCCATTATGCTGGATCAGCCTCCCGAAAGAATGACTCAAATCCGGGAACAACAGCATGGGTTCCTCCAACGGATGATGGAGCGTGGCATTTTGAAATCTGCCACTTCTGATAATGTGACTTTCTTGAAGCCTGAGTTCCTGTTTGGGGACCGCCTTACTTCTATTGAAGCAAAGGTGTTAAAGGTCAAGGAAGATTGGTTCTTTACAACAAGGGGGTGCATATGACTGTTAAGCAACTTGAGCGTCAATGGCCTTTGACGGCTTTCTGTCGCCTTGCTTCTAAGAGGAGGATGTCTTGGGAGCTAACCCCATGTCAGGGGGGAGCGGTGGCAGGCACCATCAAGATCGACACTACCTCTAATTAGAGGGATACTTTGGCCACCGTGTGGGCTAGGCCTTCTTTCACCTGGCGGACTCTACGTCCTGGGAGCATTTACAGTGACGTTCCCATCAACACATTTGCTTTTGGCGCTTTGACTTTTGTAAATCGTATGCTGTTGTTGGAGCGGTCGTACCTGAAAGTTGAATTTCGGGCAGAGGGTTGGTGTCACTATGTTTCCAAGTGGGACAAGCTGACGCTCTGGGTTCTGACGCAGTTTCGAACAGAACTCCGAGAGATTGGGCTGACTGCCGTAATCCGTGCTACCCAGGCAGGCGTCGAGATCAACAGGCATATGTTCTCGTGCTTCTGGAGATGTTTAACACCCAGACCGGGACTTTCTTCACTCCGGTGGGGGAGTGGGACTCGCACTTCATGAAATATACGAGGTGTCAAGGCTCCCTTGGGGATCAGAACCTTACGAGGAATACTTCCCGACCAACGAGGAGTTCCAAGTCCTGGGGGACAAAGCGGAGAAGATGATGGCCGTCTTTAAGGAAGTAGCGAGTCATCATTATTATATGCAGAAGAGGGAAACCTCATGTGACTGCTTGGAGAGATTATGTCTTTAAGCAAGACAAGGAAGATCCCTCTCATTTTACAACTCCGCCAGCGCTTTCCAGTAGAGAGGTGCTCTCTGAAATAAGCAGGCTAAATGAGAAGAATCCCTCGGAAAATGAGGACCGGGTGTCGGATGAGCGTTCCTATAGCTGCTTCTGGCACCTTACTCATCGGATGTCGTCCAAAGCAGTATTGGCTGCTTATCTGATGATTTGGCTCCGAGTTACGTCTTTTCAGGCGGGTCAGGCTCTATGGAGAGAGTGACCCGAAACCTTATCCTGCCAGCTGTGCAGTTGGTTTTTGGTCGTCGCCTGGCTCTACTCCCTACAATGGTGTGTAACCTGCTGTGGGGTTTACGAGAAATTACGGGAAATGTGGTTCATGAACGAGGTAGGAATGATAACTTTCCCCGTGCCGAACTGTCGTTTCATTACTTGATGGGGTGGTTAATTTTGCACCATCCCAACGTGATGAGCCCGGGCTCGGAAGAAGACCACAGATCCGGAGATGTATTCCTCTGCCGTTTCCGCCAGAGGAGTTGGTTACATACTGGTGTTCCTGTTTGCAGGAAAGTTTTATCCCACCTTCAGGGGTGGGAGATCACCAAGGTTGGTCCCAACTTTTTGGGTTTTGAGGCCAACGAAGACTTAACGATGAGTGGGGTGAAGATGCCACCACTCTGCCTCCATGGGGATTCCGCTGGTTGCAAAGCATTCGGCCGTCCCATCTGGTATATCGGAACAGAAACCAGTGTTACCTGGAACCATACTTGCCTAGCCGTTTTGTACGACAATTCGGCTATGCTCAGCTGATGTTGGAGAACCCCAGTATTAACCTGGGGTATACTGGAAGTTTGCTGGACGGTGCACGAGCTTGGCATTACTACAATGCTGGATGCACCGGAGCTCGTTTTACGCTGCCTGTTCAGAATCTGCGGCCGTCAATTCTTTTCTCGGCCGCCAAATTTTACTGTGCCATGAATGCCGCGCCTCCTAGATATGATCGGGAGACCAGTTTTATTGTCGGCACCCAGTTAGAGGCAACTGGGAATCTGTTGGCGAAGGCTCGGTCGTACCGTCCGCCAGAGGCGGGTTATCGAGGTACCCCTGCCGTATCCACGGGGGGTCGGGCAGAGCCCTCGGCCGATCAGCCGAAGAGACGTGATACAGAGGCTGGCTCTTCTGCGCCGAAGCGACAGAAGAAGGCATTGTCACCGACAGTGTCAACAGACTCAGCTCCTATGGAGGTAAGGAGTCCCACATAGTCTAGTTAATTCCACCATTTTTGTGACATATACTTTGTTTCTTTTTTTGTAGGAGCCGCTGAAAAGGAGACCCCGAACTCCAAAATCGGGTGCCAACAGACCAATGGAGGTGGCGGGCTCATCTGAAGAGCGCATTCCTCCGATTGTGATGTCTCCCATGGAGGAGAATCTGCACGATGTCGTTCCTGCGAAGATTTTAGTATCTCCAGACTACGTTGGAAGGGAAGCTGAGGTTGAAGCAGTTCCCGGGATGGTTCAAGCTGCCGTAGGGGCCTTTGACATTGAGGACCCAGCAGATAAGGGGATTCTGGATGAGGAAGTGGAGTGGAGTTCGTCGTCTTCAGATGACGTTCCTCCAGAGATGAGTGAGCCTGTGGGAGCAACAGACATGATCGACACAGAGGAGAGGACTGATTCCCCTTCTTGTTAATGAGGGGAGGTCGGCTGCAGCGTTGCCGAGCCCTACCCCAGACTCAGCAATGGAGGCTGAGGTGGCTGCCGACCGGGAGGTAGCGACAGATTCTATCCCCGCAGAGGGTTTCCGTGAGGAAGATGAGACTCGCCCGTCGAGCCTGACTACAGGGGAACCGAATCAGAAAACAAATGCTGATCTCGCTGCTTTGCCAGAGGGGGAAGGTTCCGTGCGGCCTGCTGATAGTGTGTTAGGGACGGATGAGGTAGCTCCTGACGTCGGTGGTCCCTCCGAGCTTGAAAAGAGTAAGGGTTTGCTGGAACCCTCTGTTGCTCCTTCTACTTGGGGTACGATATCGACGCCTTTCTCGGCTCCTCCTGTTCTTTTGGCTTCTCAGGCTAGTAGCAAAATTCAAGCCCTTGTTGAGGAAGGGTCCGTTGATGCCGAGGTTTCAGCCTCGCAGATTGAAGCCGACAGGCCTTCTTTCGGTCTGCCGTCTAGAGCAGATCCTCCAACTCCTGCTATGACGCCACAAGTGCTGGCGGATGCAGATGAGTATGTGAAGTTTATTATTGAGGCGGTGTATAAGATACTGTAGAGGGGCGTATCGGCAGTGATGGATGCCAATGAGAGTTTTGCGACGAAAAAAACCCTGGCACTCCCTCATATCAGTCTGATACGTTCCCACCAAGGCCATGATCATATGGCCGAGATTCTGGAGGTCTCGGTGGCCGAGTTGGACCAGCTGCTTTTCGAGTTTCAGTGTATCCAGCGAAATGATCTCTCCGCCCTGATAGACGCAGAAAAGGAGAAGTTGATCGCTGAGACTGAATCCTCTTATCAGGCCACCGTGGGTGTCTGGGAACGCGAGGTAGCTGAAACTGAGGCTGCGGTGGAGAGGCTATCTCAGTCCACGCAGGAGAAGGCGAAGTTGCAAGCCGTGTTGGACGCTAGTATAGCGGAGGTTAATGCCAAGATTCGCCTTCTTGAAGACCAGCGGGCCCAACTCTTGTTAGATGCTGAGCGAGTCCAGACTGAACATATAGCATCTAAGGAGGAGCAAGCGGCTTTCACCCGCCAGGCTCTTTTCCTGGCCCAGCAGCAGCAACAGCTGGACGAGAAGCATGAGGATGACACTTCTCCTGAGGCCATAGGAATGATGCATCAAGAGACCAAACGTCGAGTCCTGGCGACCGCAGAGACTCGGGCGGCAGCCTTGAAGCGTCAGATCGAAGAGCTTTTAGCCAATCCGGGGGAGGGATTGTAGTCTCTTCTTTCTTTTTTTTTGTTTTGTAATTTGCAACTCTGCTGGGGATGTATTCTTTACTTCTGAATAAAGAATGAAGAGTTTTGTGGTGTGTTCATTTTTGCTGTCATGAACTTGATGATTTGTGTGGACCTATTATCTTTTGCGCACCTTGGTTGTTAGGTACAGATAATAAGTTTGAGAGAACCTAACATGTTTGCTCAGAAGTGATGTGGACGTGGCAAATATAGGGTTCAAATGATAGAATCTTCCTACTCAGAGGTGTTATGGACGTGGTAGGAGTGACTCAGGAGGGATACGCGGAACTACTCAGAGGTAATGTGGACATGGAAGTTCTGCGATCAATGTACGACAACGCAGGAGTTGTCTGTACGGGATGTTTACTCAGAGGTAATATGGATGTGGTAAACATGATGGGTAGCATAGTCTTACGGAGCGTAAGATTCCGCTTTGTAGGGCATAGGAGAACAACTCAGAGGTAATGTGGACGTAGTTGTCCTTCTACTAGAGGATAGAATGCCACGGAACAGCTGGGTTGCAGAAGCGTAAGATTTTGGGGAAGGGAATTGTACGTGAGCCCCGATGATTGGGTCCACAAACTCCCTTGTTGGGTGAAGATAGAAGTACATGTCTGAAGGATGTCAAGAGTAGTACTTCTTTAGGAACTTGCCGTTGATGGACATCATGAACAAGTCCCCATTGGGTTTGGCGAGCGGTAAGCACCGTTTGTGTATACCGTCTCTATGATGAAAGGACCCTCCCACTTGGGCTCGAACTTTCCTGATGTCTTGTGAGTCAACACCATCGACCTCCTGACTGCCAGAACCAGGTCGCCTACTTGGAAAGTCCTCTGCTTGACCTTCTTGTTGAAAGCCTGTGATATACGGGCTTGATAGAGGTCGATGCGCTGTTGAGCTAGGAGACATTTTTCGTCAAGTGCCTCCAATTCTCGCAGACGGCGACGTTGATTGTCTTCCTCTGTTAGTTGATTTGTGATCGCTACACGGAGTGAGGGTATCTGGATGAGAGACAGTACCGCTTCGCTCCTATAGACCAGAGAGAATGGTGTGTTGCCCATCGGGATCCATACCGTTGTGCGGTAGGCCCAAAGACATTCGCCGAGCTTTTCATTCCAGTCACGTTTGTTGGATGACACGACATTTTTGAGTAGCCTGACGATAGTCTTGTTGAATGCCTCGGCTAATCCGTTTGCTGCCGGATTGTAGGCGGTTGATGCCATATTTGAATGTAATTCTTGTCACAGAATCTGCTGAAAACATGGCTGATGAACTGAGGACCGTTATCATGGATAATCCTCCGAGGTACCCCGAAACGGTAGATGACATGGTGCTTGATGAAGCTGACCACCCTGGAGCTCTTCACTTCTGCCAGTGGAACTGCCTCTGCCTATTTGGAGAAGTAGTCGATGATGGCTAGGATGAAGCGGTGTCCCCTTGATGAAGGAGGGGTGATCGGTCCTACAATGTCCATGCCCCAGGCTTCAAAGGACCAGGAGGCGACCGTAGGATGTAGTGGCTCTGACGGTGTATGGATGAAGTCAACGTGAAGCTGGCACGCATGACACTTTTAGCATAGTCGACAGCATCGGCTACCATGGTTGGCCAGTAGTAGCCCATGCGTCGCAGTCGATCTTGTAACTTAGGGCCAGGTTGATGGGCCCCACAGGTTTCATCGTGAGCTTCTCGAAGGGCTTTGGCTGCTTCTTCGTTGGATAAACATCGAAGGAGAAGTCCATCGTAGGAGCGTCGGTACAGCGTTTTAGTAGCTGCATCGTAATAGAATCGAAGGGAATACCTCCTGACCGAGACGGCCTCTTTCGGGTCTTCTGGAAGAATTTCGTAGACAGCAAAGTCGATGAACGAGAACCTCCAGTCTCGGACATTAATACCAGCACTTGTTGACATGGCATGGGCCATTTGTGAGGACAGGTTGTTTTTAGGACAGACCAAGTCTCGACCAACTACCGTGACGTAGTGTTGAGTCTCGAGGGGTGCTGCCAATGAGGTTGCGAGGCCAGCCAGAGCGTCAGCCTCCAGATTTTGTAAATGAGGTACATGTTCGATAAAGAACTTGGTAAAGGTTGAAATGATATTCAATGCAACTTCATGGTAAGGAATCAGACCTTCATGGCGAACTTCGTATTGCCCTATGATCTGGTTAACGACGAGTTTTGAGTCGCCGTTGGCTTCTAGATGATTCACCCCCAGCTGTTGTGCCAGCTGGAGTCCCATGGTGAGCGCGTTGTATTCGGCAATATTGTTGGAGCATGGCTTCGAAAGGGAGTAGGCACGTTGGATGACCAGCTGATCGGGGGAGACTAAGACCCCCACTCCTACGATGATTAGCCTTTGTGGCCTGTTCTTGAAGCGCCATCGAAAAACATCCGCCAGACGGAGCTTTCTTCGGTGACGTTTGATTCTTGGACCTCGTCCAGGATGTCTTCATAGAGTCTGGAGGACTCTGGGATAGGGTGTGCAGCTAAAAAGTCGGCCAGAGCCTGACCCTTGACGGCTTTTTGTAGGACGAACACAATATTGTACGGCGTCAACATGATCGCCCATGTAGCTAGTCGGGAGTTCAATGACCCTGGCTTCGTCATGAGAACTCTGAGTGGATTGACTCGGGAGATGACATGAATTGTCTGGCCCGAGACATAATGGTGAGTCTTCTGGATGGCAAATACCAAAGCCAAATATTCTTTTTCAACGGGGTTATACCGGTGTTCGGCCCGATCAATGTTCTACTGAGGTAGTAGATAGCATGCTCGTAGCCTGCATCGCTGTTCTGAGCCAGCAGAGCGCCGAAGAAATGATCCATGGCATGGACGTAGAGAAGAAATAGTTTACCGGCGATGGGTGCCACCAGGACTGGCGGGCTCGTCAAGTAAGCTTTTATATCGTCGAAAGCTTTTTGGCATTTCTCTGTCCAGACATAAGAGACTCCCTTCTTCATGAGCTGGGTGAAGCGTTGACATTTTTCGGAAAGGTTTGCTATAAACCTCCGGATGTATGCCAGACGCCCCTGCAGGCCTCGAAGTTCTCGAAGGTTCTTCGGAGGGTCCATGTCAAGGATGGCTTTGGTCTTCTCGGGATCGACATGAATGCCTTTTGCCGTGATAATGAAGCCCAAGAACTTTCTGCTAGAAACCCCTAGGAAGGATTTAGTGGGGTTTATCCTGAGTTGATGTGCTCGCATGAGATTGAAGACTGTCTTTAGGTCTTGTAGGTGATCTCCTTTGAGACGGCTCTTGACTGCGATATCATCAACATAGCATTCGACTGTCTTGCGAAGAATAGCTCGTTGGTATGTAGCACCAGTGTTCTTCAAGCCGAAGGACATCACTGTGTAGCAGAAAACCCCCTTCGGCGTCCTGAATGACGTGTGTTTTGCGTCATCGGGGAACATCTTGATCTGGTTGTAGCCCGAATACCCGTCCATGAAAGATATGCATCGAAGCCACGTGTGTTGTCGATCATCACATCGGTGATTGGAAGCGGGAATTTGTCCTTCGGGCAAGCAGTGTTGAGATCCCTGAAGTCGATGCAGACCCGTATCTTTCTATTCTTTTTGGTGACAGGGACGACGTTGGCCACCCAATTCGGGTGTTGCTCTTCACGAATAAATCCACTGGTCAGGAGTTTGTCTACTTTCTGATCGAAGCGTTCATGATGTCGGGACGAAAACGTCGCTGTGTGTTTTATAGGCTTGACATCAGGTAAGATGTTAAGCCTATGCATCACGATCTGGGGATCAAGTCTCGGCATATCTTCGTAGCTCCAGGCGAAGACATCGATATATTCTTTAGCCAGTTGGATTAAAGATTTCCGGTTTTCTCCTTTTAGACTTTTGCTGATGAAGATGGGTTTGGAAGAAGATCCATCCCCAAGGTCGATCTGCTCGACTTCGTCTTCTGTAGGGGGTTCGCATAATTCAAAATGAGACTCCCACTGTTCTCCTAGGCGTTGAGCCCAGGGTTCTTCCTCGAAGAATTTGGTATTTGGTCTTCGCCTTCATCTTCTTGAGATTGTGCAGATGTCATGTTGGCTGATAATACTTTCTTGAAGACTGATTCGATACTGGTATCGGAATCCCAAGTTGATGCTTCGGATGGATGAGAATGTTTTGCTTCTTCTGCCTCCGAACTCTCTGGAGTTGACGGCGGCGTGACATAGCCCACCCCCGTCAAGTTCGATAATAGTAATCCTGCGACTTTCCTTTAGGTGTTGGTAGCCGGAGAGGAAGACGTCGACCCTTGCCGTAGTTCAGGCCTTTATTGCTTTTTAGATCGTACCCCATCTTTTGGATGAGGCACTTTGCCTTGTCCGTGTACCGATAGACTTGTATTCTGCCGATATCTGGTTCCTGCTCAATTGGCGGAAGGTCTTGATGACGCTCAACTTTGTCGAAGATGATGGATTCTTCGTCTCGATTCTGCGGTGGGACTATAAAACAGATCCCTTGGGACGGGACTACTCAATTTACATGATTGACGGTCGTTATTTGTGTTTGCAACGACCGTAGAGCATTATCTAATGTATACATGGCATTCCAATGTGGAAGCCTAGAATAATTAAAAGACACTCTTATTGATGAAATACAAGATTTTGTCCTACGGGATTACATTGTCCAGAGAGGTGCATCTACATCAGCGGAGATATATTCTACTAGCTCTTCATCTATGAGTACTGGGGTTGGATCGGGAGAGTCCACCACAGCTTTGATCTTGGGGTCCGAGAGGGCTATATGGGCCTTCTCTGGCAGCTTGGATGAGACGGATGATTGCGGAGGCTTGCCTTTAATATGCACCTTCAGAGGTGCCTCAACTGCGCCTTCAGTGATTGGTGCCTTCCCTTGTAGTTTTGCCATAAGGGGCACCGATGTTTGAGGCATCTTTCCCTTGAGCTGTATCTTCAGGGGAGCTTCAGTAGGTGTTCTACCTAGAGAAGTTGGTGCTTTTCAGGTAGCTTGATGGCCATGGGAGGCAGCATCTGAGGCGGCTTTCCTCTGAGTCGAATTTTTAAAGGAGCGTCAGGAATCATCTCAGGCTCCATGTCCGGCTCTGCTGCCATTTCTGCTTCATCGTCAGCATTATTAGCTTCCTCCTCGTCGGACGACTTGTACAAGTGTAGAATTAGTGAAGTAGGCTTCGACCCCTTTGAAAGGGTCAATATCCGCGAACTCTGTCCGGATGATGTCGTTGGTGGACACGTACTTCATACATTGGTGGAGTATAGATGGCACCACCATGTACTCATGCAGCCACGGACGACCCAATAAGAGGTTGTAGTTGACGTCAGCGTCCACGACATAGCAAGTCACCTCGGTTCGGAGGTTACCGATATGGCATTTCAGCCGTATTATTCCCAGCGTCTCGCTTTTGCTAGCATTGCAGCCGCTGATTGTAGTATTGGAAGGCGCCAGACGGTACATTGGGATCCCCAGTGTTGAGAGTAGCGTCTTCGGGATGATGCTGAGGGAAGACCCTGGATCGATCTGAATCCGCTTCACCTTGACGGAACCGACATACCCTCATCCGTACAATGGCAGTGTGCACATGTAGTCGGGAGATCTTCAGGCTGCTTGACCTTACTAATGAAGGACTCAACATCCTTCAGAGCTTTACAGAGAGCTTCACGAGTGTCCTTGGAAAGACGAAGAAGCTCAAACAGAGATAGGCGGGGAGGAGTACTGGCAAGTTGTGCCAGTATGTCGAAGTTGTGGGGCTTGGCTAGCCCGAAGCATTTTCCCTTTGTAAAGGCTTATCGAAACGGGCCTCTACATGCTTCTGTTTATTGGCCGCTGGAGGCTTGGATGGACCTCCTTCTTCGGCAGCAGGGGCAGTGCAGGGAGGCCCACCTCGACGGCAGCTTCGTCGGGTTGGACGTTCAGCTGCGAACGGGTTTGTACAGGGAGAGCCTCCTCCACGGAGGAAGAGACCATGCGGCAAGACTTGATCTTCTTGCCCTTAGCTTTGGAGACAGAGCGTACCCGGTTGAGTAACCTCGGAGACAAGATCAGGGTGAACCCATAAGACCTCTCCCGGGATGTGGTGAGTGGGATGAGTCCACTCACGTTGTCACGAGTAGGTGGTAGATTGACCACTCCATTGTCGTCTTAGGGATGGGGACGACGCCATTGTGTTGTGGTTGGCGGCAAGGTGCCAAATTGGAGTGACACCAGGTTGGCCGAGACCGTTTTCTCCTCGTAGTCGACGGAGATAACATCCGCATTGATCATGCGCTGATGTAGTTTTTGATGATGTAGCAGTCCTTAGTTGGATGTCCAACAAACCGATGGTAGTGACAATACCTCGGATTGTCCACTTTCCCAACCTCGTCTGGACGCTTCGGGTCCGGCAACTTGATCTTGTCACCCTGCTTCAGTATCTCGAAGAGTTGCAGGGTGTCTTCATCGTTGAAAGAATAAACCTCCTTTAGCCTTGGTACAAGTGGAGGCTTCTGGGTAGGTACTGATGCACCTTTGGAGGCATTGACAGTCAATGCCTGTTTTCCCTTCATCTCTCGTCCAGGGTTGTTGGCTGCAGGCCGTTTCTCCTTGTCCTCAAAGGCAGGGAAACTAACTCCCAGAAGGCGAGCATTGGACGCCTTCTTTTCTGCTGCTTCGGCTTCGATGATCAAGGAACTCCAGTCGGGAGGAGGAGTAGAGTTGAGCCAGAGTTTGATTGCAGGCAGCATGTTCATGCTGCAGGAGGAGAGGAGTGCATGTTCTGGCATGCCCGGGGGCAGTCTGAAGCAGGCCTGTCGAAAGCGTTCGATGAATACTCGAACTGTTTCTTTTCCTTCTGACGTATCTCTATGAGGGACGCCATTGTCATGTCCTTCCTGCCGTCATAGAAACAGTCGAGGAAGAGACGCATCAAGTTGTTGAAAGAAGATATGGAGTTATCAGGGAGGCTGCAGTACCAGTCGTACGCCACTCCCTTCAGTGTCCCGACAAATATGCTGGTGAGTAGGGCCTCCTTCGGGAGATGTCCCATTTTGATATTGAAAGTACGTCAGATAGTGACACGGAGAGTCCTTTCCGTTGTATGGCGTTAATGTTTTTGGTTTATACTTAGGAGGATAAACTACTTTGTTCCATTCGAGGGGATATGGTTGGGGGATCCCCATCTTTTGGCGCTCCTCTAGTATTCTTGGACTCAAAGCGCTCGCGCAAGTCCCGGATTATTCGACCACGTCTTCCGTGGAGCTGGGAGTCGAGAAAGGTGGTACCGCCTGGAGTTGAGCATTTGAAGGCTCCGATGTCCGTGGTGCTTCGCAGCGATCTGTATCCAAGGATACCGTTGGAGGGTACACTTGATTCTCCATTGGCCCCTGGGTCAGGACCGGTAGAAGGTGCTCCGGCCAAAGCGGACCGTATTTCAAATACTGCTTGAGTCAGTGTTTGCATAGAGGCAAAGAGGGTTTTGAGTCTCCCTCCAGGGTATCCATGTGCTGGACGAGGTCTGCCGGTGGCGCATCTGGCTCGGTATCACCCCCAGTCATGTATACTGTCATGACACGGCTGGAAGTGGGTGGATCGGTTGAGGCTTCACTCTCGGCCTCACTCTTGTAGGGGAGTTGCCTCTCCTGGAGCTTCGTCCTGGCTACCCCCAGCTACGTTCTGGAAGACACCCTCGTCTTCGGGAGAAGTATCCGCAAGGGCCTGATTACCCCCAGTTCTGTCTTGGAGGACTTCTTTGTCTTCGAGGCGCAGATTCACAGGGTCTAGACTACCCCAGCTGTGCTCAAGAGGCTAATTTCGTCCCAGGATGAAGATCCACCCCAGCTGTCTGGAGGATATCTTCGTCTTCAGAAGGAGGATCAACAAGGGCTTGACTACCCCCAGCTTCCTCCAGGATCTTCTTTCTCTCCCGAGTGCCTTCAAACACTCCAGAGGATGGGATAGTTGTCTTGGTTCTCCTCGGCTGGCTCTTGGACGAGGACGTGGAATTGCCAGTCGCCTTTCGGATTGACGAGGAGTTAGAGATTACGTTGCATGAAGCAACCTTTAGTTCCGGCTATTTTGTTGACACCTTCTTCCCGAGGCGACGTAGGAGGGGTGTTGATGATTGCAGCCGCTGGAACACCGACTGCCTTGGTGGTGGGACTACTGTTTTACAACAACAGTTGATGGTGACTACAGCACAGGTGTGCCCTGTGAGGGGCGCATTGTGCTTGTCAATTGACTCTTCTGATCGGCGTTTGTGAGTGATCACGTTACGGAGATCGTTGGAGGAGAGTGCCACCTTCGCACCCCCATCAGACGCATGGCAAGGCCAAGCGCCGGGATGGTCAAGTGAATGCTGTGCCCCCTGATCTAACACCAAACAGGCGCTCAGATCAGTAGTGGGGGAACAACATTTACAGTGACTTGAACGAACCTCAAAAGCACAACCAGTGGAGGCACGGGAGTTCAAGACCACAGGGTTTGCCTTGTTCGACTTGGTTGCGAACGCAACAGATGCACCCAAGTGAGACAAGGACTTTGAAGGTCAACTCATTTCCGGCACAGAAGCACCCGAGTCGACCTTATACAGCTTACCATCAGCAGCGCGCATGATTGTGAGCGCATGCTTCTGGTTTGCTGCCGGCATAGCATGTTTGAGGCGCATGGCCCGTGCTACCTTGGACTTCTTCATACCGGCCCGCTGGGGTACATAGTACTCAGAGTCCAAATTCTCTTCGCCACTACAGCGAGTGAGTCTGTCTAAGACAGAGACTTTTTGTGGCACATCAGAGGTGATGCGCGGGGTATTGGCTGCGCTCCTGCTCCGTCGACGCATCTTCCTCGCCTGAGAGAGAGATGGCTGGGGAATGTGGTCAGCCGCACGTTTTCCCGAGAGATGCGCTGTACCGGTGGGCACATCTTGGCTGCTGAGGACGTCAGCAGGAAGGGTAGGCTGCATCGGCACATCCCCTTCGGAGATGGTGCCAAAGGCGTCGACCTTGCGTACCCAGACCTGTCGAGTCTTCTTTGACTTTGGCAGCCGCTTCATGTAGCGCCCCGCTTTCGATAGGCGACGAAACTTCATAATATTCTTACGCCGAGTCAGATTAGCCGGGAACTTAGATGGCCATCTGACTCGATCACTAAGCTTAGTAAATGATAACGCCTTGCGGCATCGATTCAAATCGATTTGGACGGAAGTTACGAGAATCGATCCAACTACTGGAACGACTTCTGTTGGAATAAGTCCTAGATGCAGCAAGCTGCGTCTTGGCGAGTGAGCTCTCTATAAGAGTCCCTTTGACGGGACCGGACTGCTGTATGGTTTTCTTGGAGCTTTGCCGCTGGGCTTGATTGAAGTGCTTTCGCGTCGTTTTTATGGAAGCAATTACAAATTTCGATACAAGGGGAAAAGAAGGAAATCTAACAAAGTGTTGGTGCCATTGCAGGAGCTCGCGTAACTAAGGATTGACGTTGCGTAGCGCTTCGACGGTCGGCACGAAGCAAAGTAATCGGTGGGTGATTCGGCCTTCTTTTTTTCTGTCCCGTAAACTAATTCCTTGCCTCGAATTCATTCAAATTGAACGATGCCAAGTTAATTGCATGCCAATCCACTAAGTCAAGAACTCAGGAAAAACGTATCATTTTAGAGTAATCTACTCTGAAAAATACAAGTTTATCACATAACTCAGAAAGTTTAAGGTTTTCGGAAAAAGATAGACTATTTCAAGTGCTGCA
Organism: Iris pallida; assembly: GCA_029216955.1. NCBI lineage: Eukaryota > Viridiplantae > Streptophyta > Magnoliopsida > Asparagales > Iridaceae > Iris > Iris pallida. The sequence goes on from JANAVB010044220.1 coordinate 1,605,558, forward strand.
AAATATTATGAAACATTGATTTTGGGTTATGATGCCTCGTACAATTTGGTGCCTGCAGGACGCTATATCGAGAGTACGGTTTCGGAGAAAATGAATTATTGCATGAGTTGGGGGAAAATGATAATATCATTAATACTGTCCGTGCTATACAAATCTGCCCGCACATATTAAACAAGTTCATGCATTAGCATGGTCATGGACAGCTTGTGCACAAGTTGAACTTTCCTCGATGCGGTATTCGGGGCATCGGAACCGAATCGACCTAGGGAGAAAAGATAAAGTCGTGCTTCGGCACGAGGCATTACGAGACCTGCAGCAGGGCTTGCAACCCACGCTGACAGGCACGTCATAATGTCATATAAAGTCCCTCGTGATGCATAGCATCAATGACCGCATATAAGATAGAACATGCTCACCTATTGTCTTATGCAGGTAGTAAATATTATCTGTGTTTTCATGCTGGGACGAGCACGACCGTGGTAAGAAATATGATAAACTGCTATGTTTTACTGTATGCTTTATTACTCAAAGATGGCTATCGATATGAACTGAATTCATTTAGTTCTAATAGAAAGACAACTCTAAAGCATGCCTACCCTAACAATCAGAGTCGGTTTAGACGAGTAGGTTCGTCTCGTCCACTTAGCAAGTGTGCTAATCTCCTCCCCCAATTTCCCCAGGTGTGACGGGCGCTCGAAACTAAACTGGAGCTGAAGTACGGAGAGGCGTTTTGAAGCTCTTCCTATGCTGAAGTATTTTGAAGCCAATTCAATCGACGGCTTATGTATAAAGGGGCGAATGTATGGAACGGCAAGTGTTAGTTTAGGCAGCTTGTCGAATGTATTTCTTTCTGTTTCAATCAATGTAGCCGCAATGGCATCTAATATAATTACGACTTGTACTTCGTTGCAAGCTATGAATAAAAAGCAAATTTCTATCTTCCTATACTACGTCTTATATTCTGATATGAATTGTGAAGTTTCAACTTGGCATTTCAATATAAAGACTCAACGTAACATTCTTGTCTTGTACGAGTGCAATTCAGAATCGTACGACGACACGCCTTAGCGAGGACGATCGATTCGACAAAATAACACCGGAGACGAACGGTTTGTCGATTCGGGGCATGACAAATTGGTATCAGAGCATCAGTTATGTTTCCTCGGATTTTCGAAATATGTTTCATTGTTGGAATGTCCGTTGAGATGGCTCGATTGAATGCTTGTCGACATGATACGTGAAATAAAAGTTCCATACAGGTAAGCCCGTAGATTTTTGAAAAATACTAACGGGTTTACTCTGTTTTGTAGGAATGACTAAGAAAAGAAATAATCCTGGCACAACAACCCAAACTATAGATAGTATGTCGAGCACAAAAAGCACTGGGCCTAGCGAGACGACTATGGAGAAGATGCTACAGTTGATGGAACTGCAGCAAGTAGCTTCAGATACAATTCAAAGCCCAATTTGATGCGCAACAGAAACAGATGAATGCCCTGACTCAGATAGTGAGCAGAATGGCGGGCAATACCAAGACGACGGACGAAGGACCCGAGGAGAAACAAGGCGACCAAGAAGAAAACGAGGGAGAAGAAGCTCAACCGTAAATGATAAATTCTTCTTTCTTGTTCAAGGAAAAAGAGTTCCGCAAGATGAATCCACCAAAGTTCAACAGCCGAGCGGAGCCTGATGCGATCGTGGGATGGCTCGTGGAGATGGAGGACCTGTTTAATCTGCTTAGCATTGAAGGGTCCCAGAGGGTAACTTGTGCGGCGTTACAGCTGCAACTGAGGGCGTATGACTGGTGGGCAACTAAGAAGTAGGAAATCTACGAAGCCGATACAGATGCCACGATTTTCTGGAAAATATTCAAGGAAGCTTTTCTCGAACAGTATGTTCCTTGCGCCGTCCGTCGTCAAAAAGAAAATGAGTTCATGATGCTGCGACAGGGAAATATGCCTGTCGAAGATTACGACTCGAGCTTCTCAAAGCTGGCAAAGTTTGCCGGTGCCTTCCTGCCCAACAAGGAAGCATGGTGTGAACGCTTCCAACAAGGCCTGAACGACGAACTGCGAAGGGATGTCATGAACCAACGATGCCGAACTTATCGTGAATCCTACGAAGCCGCACTTGATATTGAACGGATCTTTGGCCATATGTCACAAAGGGCCGTGCCTGTCGTTCACAACAATTTCAACAAGCATCCTAATGACGCTGGAGGATCGGGAGTACACAAGCGCCCAAACACGTCTAAGAATCGGCGTCCGTATCCAGGATTATACTACAGTACCTGTGGCAGGCATGGGCATCGCCCGAGCGATTGTTACCACAGAATATGTTACGGGTGTGGCGAGAAGGGCCATTCAAAGTCGTAATGTCCGAGAAATGTTCTGGACCAACAGAACCCACAAAGGAACGTTTCGAATCTGCATAAAGCGCCGATGCTGCAAGGAGCAAATGCAGTGCCCATCAATCAACAGAATCAACGCCATAGGGCTCAAGGCCGAGTTTATGCATTAATTCGGAACGAAGCGTTCGGTCCGACACCGTTGTAACAGGTATATTACTTTACAAAAATATACCTGCTCGAGTACTATTCGATTCGGGTACGACGTATAGCTTTATATCTACTGATTATTCGAAAGAAAATAAAATTACCTTGCAATCACTAGATATGAATATTAGCGTTAGCACTCCGTCGGGAGTCGATATGCCTGCGAACTTTATTTGTAGGGATGGCCACATTTGTATCGGAGGAAGATATCTATCCTTGGATGCCGTCGTACTAGACATCAAAGAGTACGACATAATCCTGGGCATGGATTGGTTGGGCGCTTGTCATGCAACGACGATCGAGTGCGCGGAGAAGAGAGTGGTGTTTCGTCTTCCTGGCGAGAAAGAGTTCTCATATTCGTACGGTACAGTCTCGAAGACGGCAATGATGGTATCGACAATCTCGGCAAGGCGTATGCTGCGTTGCTGTGAATACTTGGCATCAGTTCGAGACACGCGGAAGGATAATACAAATGCAATGCAGACTAATGTTGTGGAAGATTTTTCTGACATTTTTCCTGACGAGATGCCCGGGATGCCGCCGGATCGAGAAATAGAATTCAGCATCGACGCCTTTTCGGATACACGGCCGATATCAAAGGCGCCGTACCGAATGGCTCCAGCAGAACTGAATGAGCTGAAGGTACAATTACAAGAGTTGCTAGACCGCAGATTTATTCGCCCTAGCGTCTCTCCGTGGGGAGCTCCTGTATTGTTCGTGAAGAAAAAGGGTGGGTCGATGCGGCTATGCATCGACTATCGTGAACTCAACAAGGCGACCGTGCGAAACAAGTATCCTTTGCCACGAATCGACAACTTGTTTGACCAACTGTAAGGTACGTCAGTATTTTCAAAAATCGATCTTCATTCAGGCTATCATCAATTGAAGATCAAGTCCGACGACGTATCGAAGTCTGCCTTCCACACTCGATATGGTCATTACGAATTCCTCGTCATGCCGTTCGGTTTGATGAATGCTCCAGCCGCTTTCATGGATCTGATGAACCGAGTCTTTCGACCTTAAATCGATAAATTTATAGTCGTGTTCATCGACGATATCCTAGTCTACTCAAAGAATCGAGAAGAACATGCAGAACATTTGAAGATGGTGCTGCAAATTCTGCGTGAAAACAAATTATACGCCAAGCAGAGTAAGTGCGAGTTCTGGATGAGTAGCGTAACATTCCTTGGACATGTAATCTCTGCCGAAGGTGTCGCGGTGGACCCAAAGAAGATTGATACGGTGGTAGATTGGAAACGACCTACCTCAGCAAGCAATATTCGGAGTTTTCTGGGCTTAGCGGGCTACTACCGTAGATTCGTGCAAAGCTTTTCAAAACTAGCATCGCCTCTGACTCGCCTCACCCAGAAGGGGGTAGTATTCGAATGGAGTGACGACTGTGAATCCAGCTTTCAAGAGTTGAAGCAACGGCACGTCTCAGCTCCAATCCTTGTACTTCCAGACGGTCCAGAAGGCTTTCAGATATTCAACGACGCATCGGAAACTGTCCTCGGGTGCGTACTCATGCAGAGAGACAAAGTTATCTCCTACGCTTTATGGCAGTTGAAGCAGCACGAGAAAAACTACCCGATGCACAACCTAGAATTGGCGGCAATCGTCTTTACGTTGAAGTTATGGCGGCACTACCTCTATGGTGTGGGATGCAGAATCTACACAGATCACAAAAGCCTGAAATACTTATTTACGCAACGGGAACTCAACCTACGACAGCGACGTTGGCTCGAACTCATAAAAGATTACGAGCTAACGATCGAGTATACGCCGGACAAGGGGAACGTAGTGGCCGACGCACTTAGCAGAATATTTATGGGAACACTGGCCATAAACAAGGAGATACGGCGAGACCTTGAAGCGATGGATATCGAACTTGGAATTGAGTATCGACACATGTACCTAGCTCAGCTGAAGTTAGGATCGAGCCTCCTTAGCAAGATAAAGACCGCACAGAAGGACGACTCATACCTGAAGAAGATGCGCAAGCTGATTCCAACGGGAAGGGCGACTGACTTTGCGGAAGATAGAGACGGGACGATGCGACTAAAGGGAAGGCTCTGCATCCCTGAAATTGCCGAACTCAGGAAAAAATCCTGACGGAGGCATATTATGCGAAGTACTCATTACATCCTGGAAGCACCAAGATGTACAAGGACTTGCGCACAAACTTCTAGTGGCACAGCATGAAGAAAGACATGGCTACCTTCGTATCGCAGTGCATGGCATGCCAGCAAGTAAAGGCGGAACACCAAAGGCCAGGCGGAGAGCTGCAGAACATCGCCATTCCCGAGTGGAAGTGGGTCAACATCTCGATAGATTTTATTGTGGGATTTCCGAAGACGCCGCGGGGGAATGATGCGATTTGGGTCATTGTTGATCGATTGACCAAGTTGGCATCGCAATTAAAGTAGGATGGAACGTCGATCGGTTAGCACAAATTTACGTCGACGAGATTGTTCGACTGCACGGGGTACCGGCCTCAATAATTTCGGACAGAGACGGGCGATTCCTATCGCGTTTCTGGACGAGCCTCTAAGCGGCGATGGGGACCAAACTGAACTTTAGTTCGGCGTACCATCCCCAAACAGACGGTCGGACGGAGAGGGTAAATCAAATCCTAGAAGATATGCTACGTCTGTGTGCGATCGACCTAAAGACTAGTTGGGATACAGATTTACCGCTTGCGGAGTTTGCGTATAACAACAGTTATCAGTCGAGCATTCAGATGGCTCCATACGAAGTGTTCTATGGGAGGAAGTGTCGTTCGCAGATATGCTGGAATAAAGTCGGAGAGCGACAAGTGCTTGGACCGGAACTGGTGGAGCAGGCCGTCGAAAAAGTTTGCTTGATTCGAGATTGACTTCGTATCGCACAAAGTCGACAAAAGAGCTACACAGATCTTCGTCGACGACCGCTAGAGTTCTTAGTCAGGGACCATATGTTTCTGAAAGTAACGCCCATGCGCGGTGTGATGCGGTTCGGCGTTAAAGGCAAGTTGAGCCCGAGATTTGTAGGCCCCTTCGAGATCATTGAGCGAGTTGCGACAGTTGCTTATCGGATCGCACTACCTCCTGCCTTAGCTGTGCACGATGTTTTCTATGTTTCACAACTTCGAAAATACGTGCATGATCCAAGTCATGTGGTTAGCTTCGATCAGTTGGAGCTACGTACTGACTTTTCTTACTCGGAGGAGCCTATTCAAATTTTGGACCGCAATGAGAAGGTGCTACGAAATCGGTCGATGTCCTTGGACCGCGTGCTTTGGCGGAACCATACAGTCGAGGAGTCGACGTGGAAGATGGAGGCGGAGATGAAAGAGAAGTACCCTGCGTTATTCGTCTAAATTAAGGTCAGACCCTTGTTCTTAAGTTTCGGGACGAAACTTTTTCTTAGTGGTATATTATGTAGCGCCCCGCTTTCGATAGGCGACGGAACTTCATAATATGCTTGCGCCGAGTCAGATCGGCCGGAAACTTAGATGGCCATCTAACTCGATCGCTAAGCTTGGTAAACGATAACGCCTTGCGGCATCGATTCAAATCGATTTGGACGGAAGTTACGAGAATCGATCCAACTAATAGAACGACTTCTGTTGGAATAAGTCCTAGATGCAGCGGGCTGCGTCTCGACGAGTGAGCTCTTTATAAGAGTCCCTTCGATGGGACCGAACTGCTGTATGGTTTTCTTGGAGCTTTGCCGCTGGGCTTGATTGAAGTGCTTTCGCGTCGTTTTTATGGATACAATTACAAATTTTGATACAAGGGGAAAAGAAGGAAATCTAACAAAGTGTTGGTGCCATTGCAGGAGCTCGCGTAACTAAGGATTGACGTTGCGTAGCATTTCGACGGTCGGCACGAAGCAAAGTAATCGGTGGGTGATTCCGCCTTCTTTTTTATTCTGTCCCGCAAACTAATTTCTTGCCTCGAATTCATTCAAATCGAACGATGCCAAGTTAATTGCATGCCAATCCACTAAGTCAAGAACTCAGGAAAAATGCATTTTAGAGTAATCTACTCTGAAAAATACAAGTTTATCACATAACTCAGAAAGTTTAAGGTTTTCGGAAAAAGATAGACTATTTTAAGTGCTGCAAAATATTATGAAACGTTGATTTTGGGTTATGATGCCTCGGACAATTTGTTGCCTACAGAACGCTAAATCGAGAGTACAGTTTCGGAGAAAATGAATTGGTGCATGAGTTGGGGGAAAATAATAATGTCATTCGATATTGTCCGCGCTATACAAATCTATCCGCACATATTAAACAAGTTCACGCATTGGCATGGTCATGGACAGCTTGTGCACAAGTTGAACTTTCCTCGATGCGGTATCCGGGGCATCGGAACCGAATCGACCTAGGGGGAAAAGATAAAGTCGTGCTTCGACGCGAGGCATTACGAGACCTGCAGCAGGGCTTGCAACCCACGCTGACAGGCACGTCGTAATGCCATATAAAGTCCCTCGTGATGCATAGCATCAATGACCGTACATATAAGATAAAGCATGCTCACCTATTGTCTTATGCAGGTAGTAAATATTAGTTGTGTTTTCATGCAGGGACGAGCACGACCGTGGTAAAAAATATGATAAACTGCTATGTTTCACTGTATGCTTTATTACTCAAAGATGGCTATCGAATATGAACTGAATTCATTTAGTTCTAATAGAAAGACAACTCTAAAGCATGCCTACCCTAACAATTAGAGTCAGTTTAGACGAGTGGATTCGTCTCGTCCACTTAGCAAGTGTGCTAATCCCCCCCCAATTTCTTCAGGTACGACGGGTGCTCGAAACTAAACTGGAGCTGAAGTACGAAGAGGTATTTTAAAGCTCTTCCTATGCTGAAGTATTTGAAGCCAATTCAATCGACGGCTTATGTATAAAGGGGCGAATGTATGGAACGACAAGTGTTAGTTTAGGCAGCTTGTCGAATGTATTTTTTTCTGTTTCAATCAATGTAGCCGCAACGGCATCCAATGTAATTACGACTTGTACTTCGTTGCAAGCTATGAATGAAAAGCAAATTTCTATCTTCCTATACTGCGTCTTATATCTTATGTGAATTGTGAAGTTTCAACTTAGCGTTTCAATATAAAGACTCAACGTAACGTTCTTGCCTTGTACGAGTACAATTCCAGACTCGTACGGTATCACGCCTTAGCGAGGATGATTCGGCAAAATAACACCGGAGACGAACGGTTTGTCGGGGGCGTGACACTTCGAAGGACTCGTACTGCCTTCAGAGATGAACTCCTTATATGCCTGTTGATTGAGGCGTACGACCAGCGTCTTATGGGAGAAACTCACCTTTACGTCGTCGGATTGCAACACAGCTTTCTCGGTAGAGGAGAAAGAGGTTCCCAGCAGTGTCGCCAGCCTGTTTGCCATTAAAATCTTTGATTGCAAATTTTAATTACAAACAGAACAGTGTTACAATGTAGGACTTAGACGTAGTCCTAGGAGTACACTTTTGTTTATCTGGGTCCCTTGTGCCGATGGAGCGAGTGGTAATGCGTTGACTCCGTTGACGATCTGACGACGGTTCTCGATTCTCTGAAGGCCTGAGTTGCTCTGGGTACCGGAGCTTGCAGAGAGAAATAAGATGTTGAGTGTCTGTATTCGTCTCTCTGTGTGTATTCGTAGGTGTGTTCGTAGATCTGGAAGAAGGAAATGATCCTCTATTTATAGCTTGCAGGCTGGGCTCATGCGCGTATAAGTAGGATGTGTCGATTTATGGGGATGCCACGTGGTGATTGCTGATGGAGGCGCACGGACGATGCGCTCTGATTAAGGAGTTGAATCCTTCCTGTTGCCTTTGTGGACTGCGACCGAGCTGACACGTAGCAATAGAGAGGATCTTTCAGTTGCTGAGATCTTGGGTGATTAGCACCCCTTCATAGGCTTAATCGAGTCAAAGGACACGTGTCGTAGGTCCATGGCTCAAAGATCTCAGATTTGGTGGAGAGTGATCAGATAGGATGCGCCTGAGATTGGGCGCATGAGGAGACTTAGACTTGTAACCTTTAGGAGTCACGAACCAGTCTAGGCGCATGGCTTTTGGGACGCATGCGGGGCTTCAGTAGTGACGACTTCTGTCTTTAGGGATCAGAGAAAAGTTCGAGGAGCATGGCTTTTGAGGTGCATGCAGAGATTTGGGCACATGGCTGCGAAGGCGCATGCAAAATGGTTGGGTGGCCACATGGCTTGTAATCGGGAGGAAAGTAATGATGATGCTGACGTTGGCGAAGCTTCGTCTTCTAAAAAAGCTGTCAACTGTTCAATCCTCTGGGGACGTGCTGCCAACTCTGTCAGACTTCAGCATTTAATGTTCTTGACAGGTGATGGGTGTTTGAGTGGGCGCATCGATCTGCGTTCCACTAGGCGTATAGGGACGCATTGGGGCGCATGCTCATAAGGCGCTTGGTGCTGATGGGCGCATCTGTATGATGCGCGGTCTGACCGGCACATCCGCTTGTATGACACGTTTTTATTGGTCCGACTGTTACGTTCTTCGAGTACTTTAAATAGCCGTTTTGACTTGGCTGAATCCGAAGCGTCAGGTTCACCATCAATGCAAATTCATTACACGAGATTCGGAGAGCCAGCTACTGGGCGCATGGGTTTGATTTGCCCGGCCTATAAATAGTGGCATAGAGAAAGTTTGCTTTTCGTTCTCTCACATCCTCCCGAAATAAACTTGTTTGCTCGAGGACATTCTGTTGACGAGATGCCCCCTAGGGTGAAGATGCGACGCATGTCTTTATTGTTGCACTTGAAGGTGACTGTACATCCAAAAGTCAGAGTTGAGGGCTTCTGAGGCAGGCGGAAGGTGCCTATTGTATCCAAAGATCGGGATGCTCGAGCCCCATCTCCGTTATGCTGGAAGAGCCGCAGATCGAAATTGCGGTGCTCCGATCATCTTCCTTGGGCTTTGGGAGAGCTCCTCTCCTGCTAGAGTGGGTGTTGTCCATTCTGGTTGGGTTGAAAGCTGCTCCTTTAGCCGCAGGTCGACTGCGGTGCTCTCCTCTTCCTTGGTTTGGAGAGCTCTTCCTCCAGCTAGAGGGTTGATTGTCCACCCTCGTTCTGCTCAATAAATGCCTCATTAGTCGAAGCATTTGATGACACATATGCTGGGACTTCATGATGCGCCTGACTGAAAGGGTGGCACATATTGAGCTGCTGAAGGGATGTACATAACTGAGCCGCTGAATGCACGTAACTGAGCTGCTAAAGGGATGCACATAACTGAGATGCTGAAGGGATGCGCCTGGCTGAGAGCGCATGGCGAGATGCGCCTATTTGAGAGCGTATGGCGAGATGTGCCTGAGAGAGCGCATGGCGAGATGCGCCTGTTTGAGAGCGCATGGTAGTTGCTGCGCCTGGCTGTAGACTTAGGGTCTTTTCTTTTTGTAGAAGTTCTCCTTTGTACAGCCTTTTTTAGACATGTAATAGACTTTTATATGAAATAAAAATCTTCTTTTAATGTCTATGCCTTTGTGTTTGCAGTGCCAAGTATTTCATCCGAGCCTCCTGGCGCATGTAGTGTTAGGCGCATAGGATTTCTGATTCTGAAATTCCATGCTTCTACAACGGCGATGTGGGCTCTGCTGAACTCGTCCCTGAGGCTGCTGAACTTCAGCTGGGTGATGCTGATCCAGTCGTATCTCCTTTCGAGGAAGCTGGGGCAGAGGAACCAGCTGAATTCGGCTCAAATTTCGCTGGTGAAGAGGCTATGGCGGCTATGAGCGAACCTCAGTTTCAACAACTCCCTGCTGGTAAGATAAGCCAAGTCTTGACTAGTGAGGAGGTTTATCTGCTCTATCATCACATCCTTTGGGTTAAACTGATTGATGGTCACTCTGGGCATACAGGTCCTGCTCCTTCCCTGTCCATGACGGACATTGTCAGGGTAGAGTTCGCCAGAGAGAGTGTGCCTCCTCTCCTCCATCTTATATTGAAGGACCTCCATCTGAATCTAGTTTAGGAGAGCAGATGGCGGAACGGCCGGGGCGGGGAGAAATGGTTTTCGCCCTCTCTTCTGTTCATGTGACTCGGGGGTCGACCTTTCCACCCTGCCGAGTCTCCAGACCCTTCGGGCTGCGGAGGAAGAATTAGCCGCTTCAAGCGTCTTTTCGCTCGAAACTTGTTTCCCTTGTGGCAGGGGTATCAAGTTCTGGCGCATCTTCTTCGACACTGTCAGCTACTCTTCCTTTGACGCCATATTCTACGAAAGTTCTGGATGAAGCGAAGGATGTGGTTGACAGTTTCTACCGCCACCTGAGGCGAGGAATTGAGGCTGCGGTGGAGAGGGGGACCTCTTTTGCCTTGGCCTGTCAATGCGCCCGGGGCCAGATTGAAATCCTTAGAACCGTCCCCGGCGGGTGCAGGAATAGTTGAGCTCCTGGAGCCTAAATTGCTAGAGGCTGATCAGCTTGTGGCCCAGTTTCAAGTGCTACGGCAAGTTGATCTGTCTGCAGCAATAGATCAAGAGCGTGCCTTTCTCATAACTGCCATAGAGAAGGTAAGGGTTGCTCGGGATACGGCCAAGCCGATTATAATAGGGGACCTCCACCGCCTGTCTCTGCAGTATGATCAGTTGAGCCGCATGGGAGAGGATTGCATGGCTCGGGAAGCGGCCGCCTCCTGTGGGGTAATTGATACGAGAGAGAAGATCCTCGAACTTCAGAAAAAACTGATTTTTTGGAATCTGAGCTCGAGGTCGCGCCCGCGGATAAGGAGCTGGTTGTTCAGGAAGCCGACAAGGTCACTCGAGCTTCTGCTGGCTTGGAACGTGCTCTGGAGAAGCTTGAAGAGGGATGGCGGGCTCACTGCATCTGGAGGATGTGGAGCGGCTGACTCAGGAGGCCGAGTGCCGGGCCAAGCAGCGGTTTGAGCAGTCGACTGCCTTGCTGAGGGACCGTCTCAGGGAGTTATGTGTCGCCGAACCATAGTCGACCTTTTCTTATTTATATTCTTTCCTTTTTGAGAGGGACGTAGTCCCAGAACATGTAGTACCTTTGACTTCCAAATAAAAGAGGATGTTTTATTTACCTCATTTGTATTGCTTGTTACGTTTGTGGTGTTATGGTATTGCCCCATTAGGGGACTATTTGTGGACCTATTACCCTTGGCATACCTTGGTTTTAGGTACGGATAACAAGTTTGATAGGGATACTTAGAAAAATTCTACAGTAAGGTGGCTATGGAAGTTCCTGGTATCGGGAGAAAGAATGCCATGGAGCAGCTGGGCTCCCGGGACATGATGAGAAATGAGACGCATGTACTAGAAAACTTAGTACAACATTTGTGGTCAGCAGAGGACATTTGTGGTCAACAGAGGACATTTGTGGGCCTATTATCCTTGGCGTACTCCGGTCTTGGGTACGGATTAGGTCGAGAGAAAACCAACATATTTCTTCAGAGGTAATGGGACGTGGTAAATATGGGGGTTTCTTCAATGGAGCCTTCCTACTCAGAGATAATGAAGACGTGGCAGGAGTGGACTCCATGAAGGGTACATAGAACAACTCAGAGGTAATATGGACGTGGAAGTTCTACGTGAGGGGTGATTTATTTTTTGGCGGAAGCGAAACAACTCAGAGGTAACATCGACGTGGTTATTTTAGGAAATTTGTGGATCTGTTACCCTGTTTATGCACTGAAAGTGGGCATTAGATCATGAGGAAGATGCTCTTTTGGGAATGAAGTTCAGAGGTATGATCATACATGACTTACTACCCAGAAGATGCGATATAGATTCATTTGGGATGACCAGAGTGTAAGTTCAGCGGTACCTAAGGGCACATAACTTAACAGTCTGGAAGATTTGGAGGATGTCGTTTAGACATAATACTTCTTCAGGAACTTGTCGTTGATGGGCAACATGAGCAAGTCTCCATTTTGTTTTGCGAGACGGTAAGCACCATTGGAGAATACAGCCTCGATGACAAATGGGCCTTCCCACTTTGGCTGGAATTTGTCGGCGGTTTTGTGAGACATAACATCGGCCTCCGAACTGTCAGAACGAGATCGCCCACTTGGAATGTTCTGAGTTTAATCTTGTTGAAGGCTCCCGAGATGCGTGCTTGATACAGCTCAATTCGTTGTTGAGCTAGCAGGCGCTTCTCATCTAAGGCCTCCAACTCTTGTAGCCGGCGACGGTAATTATCATCCATCGTCAATCATATAGGTAAGGGCAACGCGGAGCGAGGGGATTGGGTCTCCAGAGGGAGAACTGCCTCGCTTCCATACACCAAAGAGAATGGTGTGTTCCCGGTGGCCGTCCGGACTGTAGTACGGTACCATAAGCATTCGCCAAGCTTTTCATTCCAG
>JANAVB010044221.1:0-39544 GCA_029216955.1 Iris pallida
CCGGACCCCTCCCCCCCCCCCCCCCCCCCCCCCATCTTCAAGACCCACTGTGGTCGAAGTCCCAGCTTCAAAGAATGTATGTATCTGGTTGAAACTTGCAATGTGGTTAGATCATTTAGGTCATTGACTTTTCAGTTTAGGTCACTTAAAAGATCGGATGAGATGCATGAAATGCAACAGATCTTTAAACTTAAAAACTCACGAGTTTCTCTCTAAGATTTTTATTTTATTTTTTATTTTGTTCTGTGACAACTTGGATTTCCATCCATCCACAAATGACTTTTACACTCGAAATCTGAATCCAGCATCTCTATAGGTTCATTCTATTTAATATTTTATAAAATATTTATAATTGAATGATCAACTAATCAATAGCTAATGAAACATCAAAATCTTATAATTGAATAGTCTCTAATCAATAATGCTAATAGGACATCAATATATGATCATATTTAGTGGCCACATGATACGACTTTCTTGGTATTAATATTAATGTTATCAATACACATTGTCCAATCTTGTAGTTAACAAAATGTGATCAAATTTACGTATATTATTAAAAAAAATCAATAGGCAGTCAAATTATGTGGCATTTCTCAACAATTGTACTGAATCTCTCGACAAAGCAGGGAACTTGACAAAAATATTCAACCAACAAAGCAGACTATATAATCGTTGTACAATAGATAGATTCATTCTAAGAAATATAAGTATTATTTTTTACTTCCCCTCTCTTGGAGTAATGCTTCTCTTCATTAATTCCACTGTTCCACTTTATATTAACGGAGCTGCTAACGAAAATGATATTTTGCTTGCAGTTTGTAACCGCGAGCAAAATATCATTTTCGTTATATTAACGAGTCCATTTTTGTCCCCCCCAAGACTTCAACGATGTTTCTCATTCCAATCAATAGTTTATATATCAACTTAAACTTACATTTTGTCCATGAGTTGTGGCCTAGTGATAACAACGGAGGTCCCGACACGGCCTTGACATTTGCCAAGTCGGAAAAAAAAAAACCTAAAAAACATTAAACTTACTTTTTCAAATATTATTAGCTGAAATAAATTAAATTTAAATTAATAAAAATAATTTTAAGTTGACACGAAACAACAATTAAGTAAAGGGCCCGGCTATACACACCCCAACACTTATTTAGCACACCCCATTTTTTTAATTTTTTTTTTTCTATTCTACCCTAGCTGAGCACACCCCATGCTCTCCTCCCCCCCTTCCTCCGACCCTCCCTCCGCTCCCCTCCCCTCCGTCGACCCCCCTGACTCGTCTCCTCCCCCCCTTCCCCCTCCACCTGATCCCCCTCCCTGATCCCCGACGGCCGACCCCATAAACTGTCGACCTCACAGAGGAATGTTCGACCCACGACAGTCGAACTATAGTGTGTACGCTCGACCAGAACATAAGATGACATGTTCGACTAGTGTTTGTCGAACAGAAGAAGACATGTTCGACCCGTATTTGTCGAACAGAAAAAATATTTTCGACCAATATTTGTCGAACAGACCATTACCCGTTCGACCAGTATTTATCGTTCTTATCGCAGAATATAGAGTATGCTCAGCAGGGTAGAATAGAATTTTTTTTAAAAATAGAATATGCTAAGTAAATGTTGGGATGTGTATAATCGAACCCTTAAGTAAAAATGAACATCATCTAAGTTTTGATGCGCGAACAAAAATTGAGTGTATCATCAATCGATCATTGGTTCCTCACTATTTCCCTCTCATATACCTAGGTTACATGGACGACATCAGCAACCGGGGTTACTGATGTTTTTAGTATAAATTTCTAACCTGTCATCTACTAAAAATATTATCCAAAAGCGTTACCAAATACCAACCACACTATAATGTAATTTGATTCTGCACAAAAAACATAAAATATGGCTTCGCCCGGGTTCGAACCGGAGACCTTCATGTGTTAGACTGACGTGATAACCAACTACAGCACAAAACCAGCTGATATTTGGTGCTCAAGTATGTTATATAACGCTTAATTAGTGGAGGGAGGCATCGGCAGCTCTGTTACCATGGAAATTTTGTGCTGTGTTCCTTTGTAGGAATGTGCTTAATTGGTTGCAACGTTTTTATTTTGCAGCAACTTTCACCTATAGTCGACTGGTCTGAACTTGGTCTGAAACGAAAAATATTGTACAATCTTTACCCAACCAAATACGGTTAGGCTTTGAAAAATATAAGTTAGTACTAAGGGCCGGCCCTCGCCTAGGGCGGCCATGACCGCCAGCGCTCCTCGATCATAAGGGACCAAATTTTGTTTTTTTTTAAGATAAATATGTCAATAATTTTGTATGTCAAAGTAGAACTACTATATCTATGGGACATGTTTGACATAAAGTCATTGTGATGTAGTGGTTACTACTTTGGACTCCTTACTGTAGGTTTTAAGTTCAATCTTTTGTTGTAGCTTATTTTTTTAAGTTTTTTTTTCTTTCTTTTCTTTTCTTTTCATTTTTTTTTTTTACATTTTGTATGGAAGTCTTATTTTGAAAGTTTGTCCTGAATCCCCATGAGCTCAGTACCGAAATCTTCCTATAGTTGAACTCTACTGTTCTACAACCTCTCTCTTTTAAGCACCATATCATCAAGTAACCTCGAAACAACAAGAAGAACGAACTTACATATCTGATTATATTAAAAAAAAATTAATATATTTTAGTTTGTTGATTTGATTGTAATTAGTAAGAAAAGAACTAACGTATTTGAGCCAGTCATAAAAACCTACGGACGGGCCTAAAACCCAAGGGATGCGTTAGGGTCTAAAATTTCTAAAGCTACTATGGAACTGAACTAAAATTTTGACCAAAAATATTTTAGTATCGGGTTTGAATCCCTGTTAGCAATTTAGCAAATGAAAAAAATTCGAGACAGTGAAAAATGAGTACAAATTGACATAGTGCAAGTAAAATACGTTAAAAAACAGATGAAATATTCGGCAAATGGAAATAATTATATTAGAAACTTCATATGTTTAAACATATTGGTAAATTTGGTTAATTAAATATATTTTCATCACGTTTTTTTTGCCAATTGAAAAAAAAATTTTACATGCCTAAAATTTGTATACTATTTCGAATCTTTCTAAAGTATGCAAATATTATACGTTTCTAAAAAATAAGAATTTTTTTTTGCATATAATATGAGTTTTCTTTGGGTGATTGCTATAAGGGTTTAACTCTTTCCAGGCCGACCCGTCCGGCTCATTTTTATTCCTGGTCAAAATCCGGACTGAATCGAGTCCGATAAAACAGGCCTCGGCACGGTAACACTAAAATGTTGTCGTCTACTGAACACCAAACGGTCCTTACAACTTAAAAAGTCAGCAAAGCAAGACCAAAGACAATCTTCCCTGCTAAGTAATCTTATTTTGTCTGTAGAAGCCTGGCCCACACGTCAGTAATGTTTGCCTTATTGTGAATGTGGGTCCCACGGAAAGAATTGTTTTCTTGCGCGTCCGTTCTGTATACGAGCAACTACTGTTTGCTGTTCCAACCCAACACTCAACACTCACGAGCTGCTCACGCACCAACTAACCCCGAAGCGATGATCCAATTAAATCACTCCACGTAATCCCAACAGAGCCCACCCGCGGCACACCACACCGCCACCAAATCAGCTTCGGCCGGGCGCAGCTCCAACGAGCCTCGTTCTCAAGAACCTCAACCCACGCCCCAGAATCTGAAACGTCCAGTTCTAATCGCACGGTGTAAACAACTCCCAGCGTTGGAAACTCTAACCGACTCTCCCAAGCCGCACGTCACTCTTCTCCTCTAAACAAGAAACCGAAGAAAGATTAATGGCGGGCGGTGACGGGACCTGAGCATGGGCGGTGACCGGACCCCATCGCCATGGCTAGATGATGCGTGCCAGATCTGAAGGATCCGGGAAGCGGAAGATCGGATCTAGGGTATTTCCGTTCAGGACGTCTCCTCCGGCTGCTCCGGCGTCGATGCCGACGGCCGGGACGCGTCGCTCGACCAGATTCTTCGTCAAGTCCTCCGGTGATGCGGAGCCGGCGAGGATCCTCCGGTCGGGGCGGCAGATCTTGGCGCCGGCGCCGAGTGGGGAGTGGATGAAGTCCTTCGAGAGCACCGACGGCGAGGGGTCCCCGAAGAAGGACGGACGGACCGGTCCGGAGCCGAAGAAGGAGAAGAAGATTAGTGCGGTTTATAGCCGGAAGAGGCACCGCTTGGTCTCGTCGGAGGGGGGCGATGGCCAGGACAGGAAGTTCGGGGTCGTCTTCTCGAGGAAACACAGGAGGAAGGGGCCAACGCTGTCGCCTTTGCCGAAAGAACGCTTGCGGGAGCTTGCACTGGCGGTGGTGTCTACGAGTGCTCACAATTCGGTCCGCTTCGCTCAAATTCTTGCTTCTATTATGCGCTCGATGACGAGGGCGAGAGTAAGACTTCGTGATCTTGCGGTGTCCTTTCGTCGGGAGCGATTGCCTGTGTTTTCTCTGCGAACGGCATCCATTTTTTGCTAGTTGCAGATGGCAGACGTGTGAGCACTCTCTTCCCTTTGATTCTTCTTCTTGGTAATAGTCTTTTTTCTCTACATCCATAGTTCGTGTTTGTATTAGTTTGTTTCCTTTTGTTCAGGATTATTGTAAATAAATCGTTTCCCGGTTGTGGGCTCTGCAAGATTTATGGTGCCCAAGAGTTACTCCCTTGGTATCACTCAATTACTCGGCAGTTCCGAGTTTCTTCAGGAGCTTGCATGCACCTAGAATTCTTGCTTGCTTACGAATTTCGGGGTGGCATCTAAGAGAACAAATGATGAGTTGGTAGGAATTTTTCTGCTCTTGTTTTGTCTGAAGAATGTCGTTCTACTGAAACTGAGATCATTGTTTCTGAAACTCGTGCCATCGAGAGCAATGAAGTGACCGGAGTTGCAGAAAATCAATGTTTACTTCCACAGAGTCATCCCATGTTTCTGAAGCACAAAAAGAAAAGAGGTCTTTGAGGAAAAGTTGTCCTCCCATGTTACCGAAGCACAAAAAGAAAAGATCTTTGAGGATATCAGCTCGAAAACCTTCATGTTTGGGTTCATTTGATTCCTATCAGGACATTGTCTGTCCGTCTTCGGCAAAAACTAGACTTTCGTGTAGATCCTGTATGTGTGAATCCGTTTGCTACCTTCCTTCCTGATTTATTTGATGGTAGAGAAGAGGGTGATGTTGTTTCATCTCCTGGATCCAATTCAAAGCAAGGGAGTCTGGCTAAGAAGAAGAGCTCAAACGCAAATGTGAAGGAGCTGAGGTCAGCTTTGGCAAAAGTGAGGCAGAATATCCATTCGGCTCGATGCAAAGCGAACATCTTGATTACGGAAACCGAAAAATGTTTGAGAGAAGATGGAGCTGAGGTTATGTTGGAAATGTCGGTTTCTCTGGAGTGGTTAATAGCAGTGAAGAGAATGGGCAGGATTAGATACCTACTCAAGCCTCAGGACTTGAAACCTTATGTGGTCAATCGGGTTAACAATGCTTTTATGTGGAGTGGGTCTGATTGTTGGAAACTCGAGTTCTGTGACATATGGGACTGGCATGTTTTCAAAGAGTTGCACTTGGAATGCCGAGAACGCAACACTCGGCATATGACAGGAATTCCGGTGCCAGGGGTTAGAGAGGTTTCTGGTTATGAAGATGATGATGCACGAACCTTCCTCCGTCCTAATATATACATTCATATGGGGGATGATGAAGTTGGCAGAGCTCTAGCTAGCAAAGTTGCATTGTATGATATGGATTCAGCAGATGAGGGTTGGCTTAGACAATTAAATTCCCGCACTTTGAGCACCGAGGAGGGAGGGGAGGCTGGCTTCAGTTTTATCTCCGAAGAATACTTTGAGAAAATAATATTTTCTTTTGAAAGGGATGCCTATAGTCGTGTTGATGGTCCTTCCAGTAAGGAAAAGGCATTGGAACTTTGTCAAGGGCTAGGGAAGAGAGAGATGGTATCAGTAGTCTATGATTACTGGTTAAAGAAGAAAAAACAGAGACGAGCAGCGCTGGTTAGGGCTTTTCAGGTAAATTGTCCTATTTTTATCTTTCTTAGACATACACATTTGCATAGTCAAATAAAACTTTATCATTCCATGATATGGAATATTGTTATGATGTATTGTACTTTGCTAGATGATTTCATGGCCTTTGGTTAAGAAATATAATATTTCATTTGCTACTACTACAACTCCTAAGCACTATAAATCCAAGGTATTGGTTCATCATTGTTCTCTTTAAATCTATTTTCTCTTTTGAGAAAATAATATTTCATTAAGGGTTTGCTATTAGTTTGAGGTCCTTAACCTCTATATCCAAGCTGTTGGACTTGGAGATATCTTAACTCTTAAATTTTCTTGTTAATTTTCATTTTTATACCCTGAACTTAGCCCTATGTTCAAATTGATACCCCTCAAACTTTTTGGTTCACATTGATACCTCAAACCTGTCTTGTCACTTTAGGACCATGAGTATGTTAACAAAAAGATCAAATGGCACTTGTGCCCTCATCCCTTTGCCTACGTCCTTCTTACGATATTTGGACCGTCGCTGCTGCAATCTCCCTAGTGTTGTCCCTCATGTCTGCTAGGCCACATACACAGACCATGTACATGGGACATTGGCAGCTACACCCAGGGGCTATTGGTGGCTGCACCCACGTACATGAGGCCGTGTCCATGGTCGTCCCTGCTGGGGCAACATGCAGCCCGGTTCGCCTGCAGGTCGCAGAAGCAGTCACTGTGGGTCACCTGCTGGCGCATCGGCTGGTGCAGGGGCAGCGGCTGCAAGGGAGGGGTTTTTCCATGAGGGTGGGTTTGGGCTAGAGTTAGGGTGTGGAAGGTATGAGATATAATTATTTTGATCTTTAGGAGCAGAATTGTCCTAATAAGTCGCATGCTTTGCACATTTTAAGTCTTAACTGTGGACTAATAGAGGGTAGTAAAGTGAAATTATTCAAAAAGTTCGAGGAGGTCGTGGTTCCAGAGTGAACATAGGGCAAAAATCCAGGTTATTCAAATGTAAATTAGCCAAATTTCTATTTCGAGAAAGATAATGTTTCATTAGCCTTTTGGTATTATTTGTACCTCATTAAGCTGTTCGTTCATGATCATAATTCTATTTAAATCATTTTTTTTCTGAAATAGTTTTTTATGGGCATGAACCTTTACTGTCAACCTTTGACTGTTCTGAAGTGCTAGAACTATATTGTAAGTTACACTATGTTTTAGAATTACTGGAGAAATATGGCACAGTGCCTTTGTTTAGACAATGAAGATGTCGGGGTGTCCTGAAGTATAATATGCTTGTGTCAAAGTCTTAAAGAGTATTAAGTTCTGTAGATGAATGATACTTTGTGAGAATAATAATTCTTGCAAACAATATATTAATAATTATCCTACTTCTACTATTCACTTGATCTCTTGCTAGCTTTCTGGGCCTTGGTTTGAGGGCAACTGTAGTAGTGAATTGACCATTAATGGGCTAACAAATAGACTCTTGGTGTTTTCGTAAAGGCAATTGTAGTAGCGAACTGGCCATGTAGTATCCACATAGGATTTACTAAGTAATAGATGTTGTTACTCATGACAGTCAATTACATTAATTATTTCAAGTGCTGCTATTCAGGTACTTGGTGCACGTCAATGGGCAGAGAAATAGGCTCTTGGTGTTGCATGTTAATCACAAAAAGGTTACGAGGAGCAGATTATGAATATTAGAAGCAGATATGAGGAATTTCATATGTATTTTTCTGGTTATGTAGTCACATATAGTGAGTTTCAGTTGATCAGATTTATTGTGGACCCGAAAGTTTATCTGTTTCCCTCTTCTATATTGTTAGGATCCTGAATGGTCCTTTCATTTAATGGGCCATACTCCTGTCAGGTCCTTGCAGCTTCATCATAAATACATGTTTGGTAAATATTTCCTTCCGTTCAATATTGACAACAAACAAAAAGCTCCAATGTGTAATGCTTATTCATGGTCTAGTGAGGGCCAAGATGTGCACAACCTTACCCCATATGAAAGGGAGAGACCGATTCCGCTACTCGTACCTGCATCCTCCTGGATGCAAACAACAAACCTTACCTATTTGCACCAAGTGATGCCTTCCACACGCAAACCAAATTTTCCGTAGAAAAGGTCAACTACTCTTAAATTATAGAAGAATCTGTAAAGGTGGGTGCCTGTCTCAAGGGTCCTTAATTGCTCGTTTAATGCTCAATAGTGGAAGGCACAATAACTGCACAACAGGTAGTTTTTTCTTAATGATTTTGTTAATCGAGGATCCCTTTCCTATCACAACTGGGGCTTATATTAGATTCCCAAGGTACTTCTGGTGTTGGCAGGTGAGTGGCTTCTTTCTTTTATCACATTATCTTTGTATTCAAAACCTAGAAAGCACAATACTCCAAAAATCAGGGCGGGGCTTTCTTTTCTTTTTCTTTCTTGTGTCGGGCTTCAGACACATTGGAGTGTATCTGTTGTGTCAGACACATTCCAACATGACTGAGATTCTAAAAGTTCACCAAGTGACTAAGCCCAAAATCATTGCCATGCCCGATATATGTCCGAATTGTGTCGCGTTTTGAGTGTGCAATAGCAATCAACACAAAGCCTTTCTCCAAAATTTGGGGTCGACGGATTGAATCCATTTTTTCCACAATTATGTTAAGGGCCATGTATATTTATCATTAACAAAAGCCATATTATTCTTTAAAACTTTAATTCATGTTTGTTTAGGCCTTCTAGTCCGAATGACTCCTTTAGATATTATCTTATTGTTCCTAATTTTTGAGCATCTATCGATCCACGTTGCATATGTTCAAACCATCTAAGACAATTTTCTATCATATTGTCCTCAATTAGCTGCACCTGGACCTTCTTATGAATACACTGGTTTTTTATCCTCTCGTTAAGTGTATTATCACTCATCCATCTTAGCATTCTCTTTTTAGTTGCACTAATTTTTTTAACAAGTTTCTTAATTACCCAACAAGTATGACTGGTCTTATAACAATAAATAATTTTCCTTTCAACTCTAGAGGAATCTTACGACCACAAAGTACTCCCACAAAGTACTCCTGTAGGACACTATTTCAACCATCATGTTTTAATTCTATGCCTGACATTCTTCTCAATCTCACCATCATAATGAATGATTGAACCCCTCATTGCTCTTTGATTTCCGGTTGAAAAGTTTCATTTCATATTTCATATGCTTAGTATTCGCCCTACGTATTTTAAAAGAGTTAATTTGTATTTAACAACCCCCCCAAATTTCATATAATTTGCAGCTACCCCCACCATTATTTAACACTAAATTGGGTGGGTGGGGGGGGGTGTTGTTACTAATAGATTTTAAAATGGGGGATAACTCTATTTAGAATAGCAATTGGTGGGGTAAATATAAATAACTCATTTTAAAAGCCACGTATGCCAAAGTTTGGATACCTACACAAGCCTCAGGACTTGAAACCTTGTGCGGTTAATCAGGTTACCATGCTTATATGTGGAGTGGGGATAATTATCGGGAACTCGAGTTCTGTGAAAAGTGGGACTGCTTTGTTTTAAAAAAGGTGCACTTAGAATGCTGAAAACGCAGCACTCAGTATATGTCAGGAAAGATAATCCCGGTGCCAGGGGTTAGAGGTTTCTGGTTATGAAGATGGCGCTTCTCGATCCTTCCTTCTTCGTAATATGTACATTCATATGGCAGATGATGAAGTTGGTAGATCTCTAGTGGGCCGACTTGTACAGTATTATGATATCGATCCAGCAGACGGGGAGTGGCTTGTGCCCCGAGTCCTTTGATTAAGTGTTATTTTTTTGGTGAAGAGTTTTCTTTAGTAAAGATATAAAGTTCAACTTTATAAAGATAACTTTGCTTATTAGGGTGGGAGACCTAAAAACAAGTATGAATTTGGGAGCAAGTTCTGAGGAAAAGCAATATTTGGAAGGAGTAGAGTAACCTTATAGCTTCTAAGTTATAGTTTATGGTGTGGCATGCAAAATAAAACCATGGTTGGAGGTGGGAGTTTGTGTGTGTGTGTGTGTGTGTGTGTGTGTGTGTGTGTGTGTTGGGGGGTGGGGGTGTTGTTACATATTTTTTCAATGGGTTCTATGTGGAAGCATTCCTACTAAATTCTGTTATTTACGGCATCGATGTAAATAAATTAAACTCCTTTATCATTTTGGCGTTAATATGATGAAATGCCACTCCCTCACCATTCTTCCATGTAGCTTATAAGGAATATGGTACGTCGGGCCTTGCCACGGTTCATGTGGAATTAATGTAATGAGATGCCACTCCTTGATCATATTTTGTAGACTGTTCTTCAGTATTTAAACGTGATTTTCTTAGTTCTTTCATTCCACTTGGATTGAGTCTCGTCGTATGCCATTTTCCTTGTAGGTGTGTTGAAGAACAATAAATTTTTATTGGCATTGAAACTGCATGATTTGATGCAAATGGTAATACAAAGGGTCTATAGAGAATATAAAGGACCCTGATGGTGAACTTTAGCGACAAAGTGATTTTCTTGAATAAACTGAAGATAAGAATAATTTTATTTATCTTTAACCTCTTTAACCAATTCTAATAATATTACTTTTCTATGATTTTCTATAACTCTATACTTTCATCGAGTTAGTATAAGAACTATCTTGTCAATCTCCCTGTCAAAAAAATTCCTTGTTCAGGTGCATAAATATGCTACTCCTTTTGTCATAAATGTGCAACGCATGCATAATTAAACATCCCAGACAGTTACATTTTCAACTAATATAATTTCATGCAACAAAATGAGGCATAAGCATCTGTGATTGCATATACTTGGACAAATAAGCCTTTCCTATCTGGATACTATGTTATTAATAGGTACCTTGTTACCTTACAAATAATGTATATATGCCTCTCTAATTATATGCTAGTTGACCTTGTTGTAAATAGCGTACCGTGTAAGTTGCTCAGGTGCATGTTGGTGGGTAGATTGGGTGATATGTTCTTTTATGACGTACGAAACCATTGGGACCTTTATTCCGAGTTACCCGACATAATACCATTGATCTTGCTGGACTGCATTTCGTAGAATGATTCTGTTCAAAAAGTTAGATTTTATTTGGAATCAATATGCTGGTGTGCTTACACGAAATACAGAACTGTATATTGAAGAATGGCATTGCTAGCAACTCTTTCTCATTCCTCTTATCATTTTGTTAGACAGCAGAATTCGTCTTCTATGATATTTCTTGTGATTTTCCATTGTTATACTAGATTGCAGCAGATTTAGTTCTTTATTTATTCATCCAGTGCCCTTCGTTTATATATTTTCCTTATTACAAATAGTGTGTAGAAGTGTTAGGGCTAAGTTTGGATTGCACTTACATTTCATCCTGTTTCCTCAAACACCCATTTTCGGAACGCCCGTTGAGCTAGCGTTTTGGAAAACACCCATTTGGGCCCCAAAATCAATGTCACATTTGAAAAAAATGCCCATCCAAAATGGAAACCGTTGGCTCGTCCCTTATGTTTGGAACCGAATAAAGTCCTGGATGAAAGACAATTGATCCGAATTGGCCATTAGCATGGAGTTATATGGAAGTCTCTGTGATAGTCCGCTGTTGTACCTGCAATGTCTTTTTGGAAGTTTGGATACAATGAAATTGGACTGCATTCAGTTTTTCAGAATGTTCTTTTGCTTTACATGTTTACTGTTATTTGTGCTTAATATTGTTACTGCATTATTATCTGTTTCTATACCTCTACAATTTTACCTTTCTATTGGGTAACTCATAACACCTTCCAAACAGGGTCCGCCATTGAGAGCACAACTCAAGAAAAAGCGATCTTTTAAGAGACAACGCGGCCAGGATGGATGCATCCAAGCTAGAGGAGGCAAGGCTCGCATTTTATTCCAAGGTACGGCTCTTTTATTTGTCTATTACTATTATTGTTTTATTAGCTTTGTATTTACTCGAGCACAGTGTTTAGTCTGATTTATGCAAAACTGTTTGATGAGTGCTTACATTTATGTAGTCTTCCAAGTTCTTTTTTTATTTTTTTATTTTGTCTAACTATATGAGTCTGCCTCATTTGGCTTGCTTTTGTACGTTTCATAATACCTTTGAAATGTGGTGCGAATGGTCTCTCTTGTTTAGCTCTTCTTATAATTAAGCATACATGTGCATCTTCAGATGTTTAAAGCATTTCCGGATGGAAGTCCCATTAGGAGCATTGGTGAATAGTATTGTCTGGGAATGCACAATTCTATTCCCACGTTTGAATCAAGTACAAGACTCGCCATAAATTGCCCACCACCCAAAGATTTTCATTCTTTAACTTTTTTTTTTTTGAATTGTAGGATGTTTCCGTTGTAGAAAGCTAAATATAGTGTTCCGGAATTTCAAACCCAAGCAAATTGAGATCACTTCTGGTTATACACACTGGTTAATTTGATTGCGGAAAAGACATTTTTCACAGATCCCATATAAATTGACTTATTCGAAAAAGCCTCTGTTTGGAAGATCTATCTTGTGTCTGGTACTAAATGGTTCCTTTTTGTAACAACTTCATATCTTTATCTTGAAGTTCATCCTCTTTATGATAAATGATCCCCTTGCCCTGAAAGGTCTGGTCCAATAGGAAAATCCTAGTTCTTTGGGCCTTTCGATAAAATCAAATTGATTGCCACATGGCACAATATTCTAGGAGCCCAAACTATGTGATTAAATAAATCCTCCTCTATCTGGGGTTGCGGGCTCCTTTCCCTGATTCAAACTCCAATTCTCCTATTTTTCATATTAAAATATCTGGTTTATTGGTAGAACAATATCCGTTTTCATCATATCTAATTGACTACGTCATCAATGGAGGAAAAGTACATTTGCACACTTTATTAACGCAGACTCGATTAAACAGCAATCATGACCCTAAATTATATGATCGAATAAATCCTCCTCCATATGTTGCGGGTTGAGAGCTCCCTTATTCAAACTTCGATTCTTTTTTTTTTTCATATAAAAATCTCTGATCATGATACAATAAGATCCAGTTTGCAACATTTCTAATTGATAAACACCATCAAAGGAAAATAACATCCCACAGCGCACTTGAACCTGATTAACAATAATCAAAAGGCCTGCCCCTA
Source organism: Iris pallida (assembly GCA_029216955.1). Taxonomy (NCBI): domain Eukaryota; kingdom Viridiplantae; phylum Streptophyta; class Magnoliopsida; order Asparagales; family Iridaceae; genus Iris; species Iris pallida. The sequence goes on from JANAVB010044221.1 coordinate 13,183, forward strand.
CTATAAATCAACAACATTTGCTCCTAGTCGCTCACTTCGTTCCACCTAAGCATTCCGAAGAAACCTATTCAATCATTCCTTGTTCCATACCACACAGCATGCCATGTTCATGTTTCTTCTTCCATAATGTTTCTTGTTCTAGGTAATCTCGGTGAGCATCCTAAAATCCAAGATTACCAGGAAAATGGGGAATATGTTTTCCACCTACCAATGTTGTTTTGTTGGATTACCTCTTTCAACTCTATCCTAACCATATATTAATTCATATTCCCTTTCCTAATTAACTAGCAGCTGACCCATTTATCGCATATCCTACTGCATTTTGGAGTGTTCCAAGTCATGTTCAATACGTTTCAGCATAACGTGACATCATCACATCATCGACTTTGGAGTGTTCACGTTTCCTAGAGCAATTATGATTAAGATTTTTTTTTGGGGGGAAAAATAACTTATATATATACACACACACACACACACACTACCCAGAAAAGTACACACACCAATATTAATATTATATAACAGAAGCATAATATATATTTGCTTAATCCTATAAAGTATGTTCATATGGCTATAATTCTATAATTGTGTTGAGAGAAATACTTAATGATTTATAGTTTTATCTACTTATCATCTAAATTTATTTATCATTGTTTATTATTACTTGAGATGTGATGAAGTCTGGTACTCATGTTGCACTAAATGTGATATGTATTGCTAAAATGAAGATCTTAAGTATGCTAATGACATAGTTTAAGTTGGGCCATTTGTGTATTTGATGACTAATATATGACGAAGATAATGTGAAGCACCAAATGTTGATAATGATATTTTATGGTGTATGGCTAAAGTGGGATAATTATCTTCAGATATGTTGGGTTTGGAGTTGTAAAAATTATAAGAGAAGCATTTTGGATTCACCGAAAAATGGTAATTGCACAAACACAAGAATGTAAGATATCTAGGAAGTAATGTCTGCACATCAGATAAGATACATGGGAATGTTGCACTCATTGGGCCAAATATTACCCACGTAGTTTATGTCCTACGTCCGTTTGTCCAAATTAATCGATCCATCTTCAGATTGTTCTTATGATAAGGTTGTCCAAATCAATTGATCCAACTTCAATAGTCTTCCTTATGATACACGTGTGCAATAACACTGGCAATCTCAAGTTATTCAGGAACTGCTAGCTCCAAACCATAGTCGAATGGTCAGTTCAGAATTTTCAGAAGCTATCTTCCTCTTAGCATTAGCTAGAATTTCATTTCCTTGAGATATTGCATTTTGACTGGCCTATTCACTTCTATGTACAATTTAGTAACACTAAATCTTTGTACATGAACCTCAAAATGTCTTCTCCCCTGCTATGTGTCTTCTTTTTCTGTGTTACAATCACTTGTTTTGGGGACAGTTATAGATTTATCAGAGTAAAGCTGGCGGCTTAGGTCATAGTATTTGAACTCTTTCAGATGAGTTGAGTTGGGCTTGGAATTTTATTTTTCTTTCCTTTTGTTGTTTGTAGGAGACCTTAACGTTTTTCAGAGCTTTGGCTCAAGAGCATCTTAACAGGCCTTAGTAAAGCTTTAAGTATGGCGGATTAATTGTGCGCATTTGATGTGTTTAATACCCTTGTAGCAATGTTAAAAAATACTCGTCTCCAATAGCGGCAACGCTTGATTTCGGTTCCAATTTGATGTGTGTTAAGTTAATGCTATGAAGTTTAATTCAGTTTCTAATATGTTAACATTTGTATCTTCTTTTTTTTATCTATCTCACCAAATAAAAGGAGCTAATCTCTCTTTAATGCAGTTCAGCAAGACGCTCAAGAGGCCCAAGAAGCCCAAGAAGCAGAGAGTGCAGCAAACAGAGCTGCTGAAGTTGCCATTGAATTGCGCACTAGGGCTCAGGTGCTGACGGCAAATGCTGATCTGGCAGTTTACAGGGCTATCACGGCTCTCAGGATTGCTGAGATCATCCATGCATCAGAAGAAGAACCACCTAATTTTGAGCGTTCAATTCTCTCCGACTGAATGGGGAGGAAGAGATGCATTTTGTGTACAGAGGAGAGAAGATCAGTATTTTGTCTGTTGACTACATGATAGGAGCTCAGCATCCACTGGGTGCTTTGTTTTGGGCTTATAATGGAGCCCCATGGGCTGTTATCCTTAAAGCCAATTTTGAGGTGGTTTTTTTAGGAAATGTACATATCAAAAACTGTAAATTTGTATAAATATAGTTTTTTTTGTAGATTTTGTAATTTGTATCCTCCTTTATATTTGTAAAACTCGGTACTCAGCTGGCTGAGAAGAAAAAGGAAGGAAAAAAGAAGAAGTACAAATAGGTTAATGCTCATAAGCATTGGCTCATTCTGATCTTCTGTTTACTTGTTCTCTTTGTATATGTGTACAATTTAGTCCTTGAAAATTGTGGCTGGGCATGGCATAGTTCGTTGCGACCACATATTAACATTTAGTCGGTTGTATTTTGTGCTATTATGAGTACGATCCATCTCATGGTGCCATGAATTTTGAAGGATGATTAGTTTGTAGGTCTTCGATCCCAAGGATTGAACTACCTGAAGAAGAAACTCATACTAAACTTGAAAGTTTTATATTTGAAAGAAAATGTGCTACTACTATGCTTGTTTATAATCTGAACACGAGCGATTTTGGACATTTCTTTTCAACCAAACATTTTTGTTTTGGTAGGGTGCATTAATTTTACAATTTTTTTAACGATTGTATAAACCAATTGAATTTAGGTATAATACCATAATACAATTAATGAAAGAGTATCTATGAAAAACTAAATAAAATTTAAAAAAATATTACTGTCTGAATCAAATATAGTAATGAAAAAATTAAATTTTCGGACTACATATTTTTGTCCTAATCAAAATGGTACATGAATGTCGAATTTATTTTCCATGAAAAAGAAAACTGGAAATTGCTGAGAAACCCAATTTCGGGGTTGGTTTGTATGAAAAATCCACCCGCAAGATGGGTTTTATGAAATGCCCAGAATTATATATTTCCACGTTAAATATTTTAAGATTCCCTTTAGATGTTCTGTATTTACAAAATTGTCATCTTTATAATACCATAACTACCCTTCACACAAACTCAGATTTGGATTGAGATTTTCGTCTTCTTCTTTTTCACGAGAGATCTGAATTCCATTGCTCTCATCTTCAGCAGAGATCGCAAAGATCGTTCGTAGTTCACTGTGCTTTTCTTCAGTCGAACTCCGATCATCGAGCATCATCATCATCATCATCATCGTGGAGAGATTTGAAATTTTCCGACGATTATGTCAATTGTGGAGAGAATATATTCTTCTTCTTTTCCATAAGAGTTAGCATCATTTTGAAAGAAGTACGAAAACTCTTGAATTTTGTTCCTGACAAATTTTTTTCCACAAAAAAAAACAAAAAAAATAGGTTTTAGGTTTCTGTCGACTGTTCTCCATCATTCTTCGTGTTAAAATCACGGAGAATGACCATTCTCCGTGCTAAAACCACGGAGAATGGCCTTATCCATGTCAAAATGATGGAGAATGGTCATTCTCCATGTTAAAATGACGGAGAATGGTCAGTCTCCGTATTAAAACCACAGAGAGAATGACCATTCTCCGTGTTAAAATGACGGAGAATGACTCCGTGATAAAATGACTGAGAATGGTCATTCTCCGTCATTTTAACACGGAGAATGGTCATTCTCCGTCATTTTATCACGGAGAATGACCATTCTCCGTGTTAAAATGATGGAGAATGGTCATTCTCCGTCACGGAGAATGGCCATTCTCCTTGTTAAATTGACGGAGAATGCCCATTCTCCGTCATTTTAACACGGAGAATGGCTATTCTTTGTCAATTTAACAAGGATAATGACCATTCTTCGTGTTAAATTGATGGAGAATGACCATTCACCGAGAATGACCATTCTCCGTCATTCTAACACGGAGAATGACTATTCTTTGTCAATTTAACAAGGAGAATGACCATTCTCCGTGGTTTTAGCACGGAGAATGAAAACCACGGAGAATGGTCATTCTCCTTGTTAAATTGACGGAGAATGGTCATTCTCCGTCATTCTAACACGGAGAACGGCTATTCTTTGTCAATTTAATAAGGAGAATGGCCATTCTCCGTGGTTTTAGCACGGAGAATGGCCATCCTCCGTGATATTACCACGGAGAATGATCATTCTCCTGCATTTTATGTCCAGTTGAAATTTTGAAGGGCCATAACTTTTGACTGGGAGGTCGAAACGAGCCCCGGTTTGTCGCAAAAGGAGCGTATTTTCGAGGAGCCGAAGATTAACCATATTTTCATTAGTCGGCCTTCCGAAATTTTAGAATCGCAAAAAAATGATGTTTTGACCTCCGTTTTAACAGTTTTACCGTTTGTCCGTCTTTCCGAAATTTTTCGACGAGTTTTTTAAGTAAGGTTTGAAGATTTTGGAGGAGAAAACCTAGATTCGAAACTGAGCGACGTATGGAAGAAGAGGAAGTATCGAAATATTTTTTTGAAGAGTAGGGTTCGGGAGTGTTTTCAATAAATTAGAAGGACAAAAAGGTCATTCAGAACTCCTTTATATATTTTCGCTAATTCTGGACACACGATGAAATGTTATTTTGCGGTGGATTTTTCATAAAACTTTTGCAATTTTTGGACATTTTATAAATTTTGGCTATTTATAAGGGCACATGAAAAGTTGATCAGGGCTAGCCAAAAGCAAATTTTGATTTATTTACAAATTTTCCATGGAAAAAATTACTCAGGGCTAGCCGACATGTGAGTATATAAGTCAACTTTTTTTTTTGCTCTCTTCTCTTTCCTCACAAGAAGAAGAAGAAGAAGAACACGAAGAAGAAAAAGAAGAAGAATAAGAAGAACAAGAACAACAAGAACAAGAACATCAATTTTTTCAAACTTAGTTTATTTTAATTTTTGCTCTCTTCTAATTTCTCAGATCTCTTTCTCCAAATCCTATTTTATTTTTCTTTTTTTGTTTGGGCATTATGGATGAAACCCTAGTTGTAGAAGAAATTGGGTTATCAAATCTATTAATCTATTTGTCTATTAACCAATTTTTCTTTATTAATAGAAGAATTATGCATGAAATCCTAGTTGTAGAAGAAAACTATGGAAAAAATCCTAGTTGTAGAAGAATTGGCTTCATATCCAGGACTGCCACAATTTCTGACAGTCCTAGAAGTATTGAGGACTGCCAGAAATTGTGGCAGTCTTGAAATAGACTCGATGTACAAGAGGACTGCCATAATTGCTGGCAGTCCTATAAGTACTGAGGACTGCCAGAAATTATGACAGAAATTGTGGCAGTCCTCAAAGGGACATGCTCTCTACATCAGGACTGCCACAATTTCTGGCAGTCCTAGACATATTGAGGACTGCCAGAAATTGAGGCAGTCCTGGAAGGGACTTGTTGTACAGCAAGTCCCTTCCAGGAATGCCTCAATTTCTGGCAGTCCTAAAGTCGAAATTCCCGAATGAAAAAACATGTTAGGGTTTATTTCAATCTTGATAATAGAGTGAAATATGCATTTTAGGGTTTATTTTCATGCATTTTTTGTGAGGAAAGAAGTATTTAAGCTTTATTTCATGCATTTTAGGGTTTATTTAATTTTTTGGGTGCTATCGAAATTGGAAATGAGAAGGAAACTAGGATTTTGATGGAGATGGTGATGATGGAAATGGTGGAGAAGAAGATGAGAAGAAAACTAGGATTTTGATGGAGATGTGAGAATGGAAATGGTGGAGAAGAAGAAGATTGATAGAAGAAGAAGGATTTTGGAAGAGAGAGAGAGAGAGTGAAATTTAGAAATGAGAGTGAAATTTGGGCTTGGGGGGTGTGGGATTTGGAAAGTCCCGTGAATAGAAAATTTGGATAGTTCCAGTAAGGTTTTTTCTAAGGGCACCACCCTTTTTGCTATGGGCTAGCCCAAAAAACTTTCAAAATATTACAAGTTTGCCATCAATTTTTTTACTTGGGGCTAGCCCAAGCAAAGGTATAAATACCAACTTTTATTTTTATTTCTCTCTCCCTCTTCTCTTTTCTTTTCTCCCTCAACTCTTTTCTTCTCTCTCTCAACTCTAGGTCAAAGAATTTAACCCCAACTCTTTTCATTTCTCCCTACATTTTTTTCAAATTGTTCTCTCCCTCAACTCTAGGTCATTGACTTCTCCCATTTATTGGTAAGTCAAAGAATTAATATATGTTTAATATTTTAAACATGAATTTCACATATAAAAGTTGAATTATGTGTTTAATGTAGAAAATATTGAACATGGAACAACCGAGATCATCAAATGTTCCCGCCACGTCCGAAGAACACGTTTCCGCCACGTCCGAAGACCACTTTGATGCATCGGAAGCCCTCTTGGTAACTAAATTTTAACTTTTCATCGGGTTAAAATTCGTGTTGTGACACAGAGGACTGCTAACACCCTGGCAGTCCGATCATAGACTAGGACTGCAAGAGAGGTGGCAGTCCTTCACATAAGAAGGACTGCCAGGACCCTGACAGTCCTACATATGTGTAGGACTGCCAGGGTCCTGGCAGTCCTTCTTATGTGAAGGACTGCCACCTCTCTGGCAGTCCTAATTTGTTATACCTGAATGCAAAATTTTAGTCAATACATTTAGTAAAGGTGTTTGATATTTATGGACACCAATTGATGTACATAAGACGGTCTTGTTATTAACACAATTTGCTATTTATGGACATCAATCTTATGCACGGTCCTAATCTATGAAACCTATTTGCTTTATGATGTTGTCTAATTGTACTAACTTTTAAGTTCTATTGTAGGACTTGAGATCTTCCAATTTTGTGGTACCGGCTCCAATTGTAGTCAATGTAGCCCATTTATTCTGGACCGATCTTTGTTTTGAATCAAGCGAGGGTGCGGTACATTGGTGCCGAAAAATTGGACGAAAAAACAACATAGTGCTAGTGATATGCAGATCGGCCCGAAATCGACCGGGACGACAAACTGTGGTGGTTGGCTGTGAAAGAGGTGGTGTGTTCAGAATGCACAAGAAAAATACAGTTATCCAAAGTAAAGTTCCAAAAAAAATGTTGGAACGAGGAAATGTGGTTGTCCATTCACGATACATATTAGAAACGAAGAAGAAGGAAAATGGACAGTAGAAGTGAAGAATGGAACCCACAACCATGAGATTGCCGAGACACTATTGGGTCATCCGTATGTCGGACGGTTGAACCATACGGAGAAGAAGATAGTCGAAGACTTGTCCACCTCCGGAGTTGCACCGAGACAAATATATTCCGTCATACGACATGAAGATGAGAAGAACAAGTCTACAATGAAGTCAATATACAATGTCCTATCTTCTTCAAACGCTGTCCGGACGAAATCAAGAACGACGATGCAAGAAGTGCTCAAGTTGCTTGCCGATAATCATTATGTTGAGTTCCATAGAAGACATCTCCAGAGTAATGAAGTAATTTCAATCTTTTGGGCTCATCCCGATTGCACAAGTTTGGCCAAGTTTTTTGCCGACGTGTTAGTCCTTGATTGCACGTACAAGACCAATAAGTTCAAGATGCCTCTCTTTCATGTTGTCGGGTTCACCTCTACTTGGAAAACATTTCCAGTGGCATTTTGCTTCATGAAGAGTGAGAAACTTGAAGACTACACATGGGCGTTGGAGAAACTGAAAACACTTTACACTGGTCATACAGAGCCATCAGTATTTGTTACCGACAGAGAGTATGCCCTAGTTAATGCTATTCGCATCGTTATACTAAAGATGATCGCTCATTCTCCGATTCCTCCACCTTCAACAGTTTGGTACAAAAGAGCACCGGTCGAAGTCATCGCTTGGACCACACCTTTCGTTGATCAGATCAACCATTGTAAGAAGTTGTTGAAGTTTGAGGAGCCAAGAGACTTACATGCTGACCACTACGACGTCGAAATCGACTAAGTATGGATATATTTACAGTTTGACATTTTGTATATGGAGGACCACTTTTGTATATAGTGAAATATGAAGTCCACTAATCTATATGGAGTAAATTTTGTATACAGTAAAATATGAAGTTCAGTATGTTATATGTGTTTATCTGTGTGCTATCTGTGTTATATGTGTCTACATGTGTGCTATTTATGTGTTTACATGTGTGCTATCTGTGTTATATGTGTTTACCTGTGTGCAAGTATGTGTGGCAAACTATACCAATTTGTTAAAGTATCAGATCCAGTATCAGGACTGCCACCCCCTGGCAGTCATACATTGAATTAGGACTGCCAGGGTGCTGGCAGTCCTAATTGAAACTTGTTGTTATATAAATGGCCATTCTCCTGTGTTTTAGCACGGAGAATGGCCATTCTCCGTATAATTTAGCACGGAGAATGGCCATTCTTCGTGTAATTTTCACGGAGAATGGCTATCCGATCCAGTATCAGGACTGCCACCCCCGTGGCAGTCTTACATTAAATTAGGACTGCCAGGGTTCTGGCAGTCCTAATTGAAACTTGCTGTTACAGCAAGTATCAATTAGGACTGCCAGCACCATGACAGTCCTAATTTAATGTAGGACTGCCAGGAGGGTGGCACTCCTATTTGTAAGTCTTTGTGATGAGAGTTTTGAAACTCTCTATCACAGAGAGTTTCAATTAGGACTGTCACACCCCTGGCAGTCCTACACAAGAGGAGGACTGCCAGGGTGCTGGCAGTCCTAATTGAAACTTGCTATTATATAAATGACCATTCTCCTGTGTTTTAGCACGGAGAATGGCCATTCTCCATGTAATTTAGCACGGAGAATGGTCATTCCAGTGTTAAAACGCAGGAGAATGACCATTCTCCGTGTAAATTAACACGAAGAATGGCCATTCTCCGTGAAAATTAACACGAAGAATGGCCATTCTCCGTAAAAATTACACGAAGAATGACCATTCTCCGTGCTAAATTACACGAAGAATGGCCATTCTCCGTGTAAATTAAGACGGAGAATGGTCATTCTCCTGCGTTTTAACACTGGAATGACCATTCTCCGTGCTAAATTACACGAAGAATGGCCATTCTCCGTGTTAGAAACACGAAGAATGCCATTCTCCGTGTTAATTTACACGGAGAATGGTCATTTCCTGCATTTTATGGTCAGTTGAAACTTTGGAGGGCCATAACTTTTGACTGTGAGGTCGAAACGAGGCCCGGTTTGTCGTAAAATGAGCGTATTTTCGAGGAGCCAGAGATTAACAGCTTCATTGTTAGACGGCCTTCCGAAATTTTAGAATCGTAAAAAAATGATGTTTGGACCTCCGTTTTAGCACTTTTGTCGAAATTTTAGAATCGCAAACAAATATTAATTCAATGACTTACAAATAGGACTGCCACCCCCTGGCAGTCCTACACTTATGAAGGACTGCCAGAGTGCTGGCAGTCCTCCTTTTGTATAGGACTGCCAGGGGGGTGGCAGTCCTAATTGAAACTTTCTGTGACAGAGAATTTCAGTTTCAAACTCTCATCACAGAGAGTTATAAATAGGACTGCCACCCCCCTGGCAGTCCTATACAAAAGGCGGACTGCTAGGGGGTGGCAGTCCTCTGATACTAAATCAAGAATATCAGAAATTGGCCAACAACTTAAGTTTCTAAACGTAAATAACAACTACATATCCAACATGTACGTAAATAACAACTACATATCAGACAACTACATATCCAACATGTACATAAATAACAACATAAATCACAACTACATATCAGACAAAATATCCAACTTAAAAAAAATAATATAAGTGTCAACTACATATCGTTCAAAAGTCTGCCCAACAACTTAAGTTTCTAAACAATAAATATATTCTTCAGGTTTCAAACAACAAAAACATCTTTACAAAAATATCTAGATTACATCCAAGTAATGATCATTCCACATCCAACTACATATCATGTCGGGCCTTTGAACGAGACTCCCTATTATTCATGAAGGGGAACTCGACCACGTCGTCGATGCGATCAAGCTCGTTGGCGACCGCGACACTAGTGTCACTTTGGTAACCTCTCCGGAGTGTCTGGGCCAATTCCTTCACCTTTTGGGACTATAAATGAAAGTATAAGTGAATTAAGTCTACAAATATGGAAATCTCAGTCTAATTACAAATACGGAACTCACCATCCTCACTAACCCAGCATACAAGACATTTTTGGAAGGAAGAGCTCCAATTGCTCCGACGGCCACGGGACCCGGGTTTGTAGGGTTTGACAACTTAGGATGTCCGACCCCCAGGAAGTACGACATGTAGTCCTCGCTGCAGTCGGCCATCAGGGTGACCGGTCGTCTTTCAGATTCTCGAAGTACATGTCGTTGCCAATCGGAGTAAAAGTCGGTCACCCAGTCGAAATCCGTCGGTTTGTAATTTAAAGGTTGTTGTCACTTCCCATTCCCAGAATACGTATTTTTAGAATGCATGTACTGTTTAAATGTAAATATTTTATATTTATCATGTATTGCTCTTTATTTAAATTCCTTTAATTTCATGTTAATTAATTTCCTGCAATTTTATTTATGTACTTTACTTTCTGCTTTTTATACTCTGCTTTAGCTTTGCTATGGGTTCCGCTCAGATTGGTTTAATTATGTTGGTTCATCATGAACCGTAATAAACCCCCACCTACCACCACCCCTTCCATTTAAAGCCCATCTCCTTTCTCTCTCTTCATTACTTCACCATTACTCTTCTTCTTCCTCATAACTCTCCCACCAACCTAGAAGAGATAGGCAAGTGCCAACTTGCTTCTTGATGGATCCCTATTTTTATTGTTCCATCATCTTCCCTATTTGATTTTAAGTCTCTTTAGTACTTAGCATTTTCAATTTCCATGGCTTATTTGTTGTAGATCTAAGTTTGTTACATTTTCGGATTTCTTAGGTTTTGATCTAGTAAACTTTGTTATCTGCAAGTTTTGATGGTTCCATGTTGTAGAGAATTTCGTTCTACCCAATTTTGACCTATGGAAGTCCATATTTGGACTTGGGATGAAGGATTTATGAAGCTTGGAAGCAATGGCTTCCATGGTTCCCATGGTTCTGTTCTCAGAAAATTCGGAGAAGAAGGACAGTCCCAGCGCATCAAATCTTCATTCCTCAGCGCATGGAAATCTTTATTCCCACAGCGCATCAAATCTTCATTCCTCAGCGCATGGAAATCTTTATTCCCACAGCGCATCAAATCTTCATTCCTCAGCGCATGAAAATCTTTATTCCCACAGCGCATGAGATTCTTTATTTCCCAAACATTATTTATTTCCCAATCTCATTCCTCAGCGCATGATATTTATTTTCCACAGCCGCATTTCTCAGGCGCATGAGATTATTTATTTCCCAATCTCATTCCTCAGCGCATGATATTTATTTCCCACAGCCGCATTCCTCAGGCGCATGAGATTATTTATTTCCCAATCTCATTCCTCAGTGCATGATATTTATTTCCCACAGCCGCATTCCTCAGGCGCATGAGATTATTTATTTCCCAATCTCATTCCTCAGGCGCATGGATTATTTATTTTCCAATCTTATTCCACAGCGCATGATATTTATTTCTCACAGCCGCATTCCTCAGGCGCATGAGATTATTTATTTCCCAATTTCATTCCTCAGGCGCATGAGATTATTTATTTCCCAATCTCATTCCTCAGGCGCATGGATTATTTATTTCCCAATCTTATTCCACAGCGCATGATATTTATTTCTCACAGCCGTATTCCCACAGCGCATGAAATCTCATTTCCCACAGCCAATCATTTCCCTCAGGTGCATGATATTATTTATTTCCCAACCTTTCCCACAGCGCATGAGTTTATTTATTTTCCAATCATTTCCCTCAGGCGCATGATATTATTTATTCCCAACCTTTCCCAAAGCGCAGCGCATGATATTATTTATTTCCAAATCATTTCCCTTAGGCGCATGATATTATTATTTTCCAACCATTCCCCACAGTGCATGAGATTTATTTATTCCCCAATCATTTCCCACAGCGCATGAGATTCTTTATTTCCCAAACATTATTTATTTCCCAATGTTTATTTTCCGAATTTGGCATTAATTAACATTGATTGTTATCTTGATTAATTATTGATCATGCGTTCCTAGATGGAACTAAGAGACTGGCTAGTCGTCTTATTGAAATGAATGAATGAGACACGTTCATATTAAGTATGAATTACTATAATCGATTGGTCGATCCCGAATATTGACATACAGGCACACATGCAGGCTTCAATTTATTAATTTATTTATTTTACTATAAAAGAAGCATGTGTACTTTATGGTCAAGGCATGATTGTTCCGTGGTTAGTTTGGATTGTTGCATTACGCTATGTAAGACCTACAACCTAACCGCACAGGCATCGTTGTAGAGTTGTGCATATCGTACCCCGTACTAAAGTACTCATTCCGAATGACCATGATCCACGGCATGGGATTTCACTCAACGTAGAGACTATTAAGTTAAATAAAAATAATGATTGCATGGAGAGAATGGATTCCCGAGTTCTTACATGGCAGCCCTCTTGGGACTAGTAGTACCCGACAGGCCGGCTGGTCCCCACAGATACTGCAAACCTGCCACACGGGCATGGAGCGGTATCTGGTAATACTATTTATTGTATATTGATGACGGGCGTCCCGCTGGGACTCGTCTAATTCATGATTGGCGCAATTGATTGATTGGATCGACTAGCCTTGCTTGTCCATAGTAAGAACTGAGAAATCTTTATTGCATAATTCCATGATAACTTGGAGCTCACAGTAGTAAGCCATAGGAGTTGGATGGCCGTTTAAGTTGATTTGTTTGTGTACTGTACCTACTCTGTTACCTAACTGAGATGATTAGAGCATCAGGACATGACGGGCCAACTTCTGTCCTTGTTTGGTTGGGAGGTTGGTTCGAAGTGTCGTGATGTTATGTGAATCCCAGTAGCAAGCAGAGATCTATTATTATATTCTCTTATTTACTGGTTTAATGTCTCATATCGTGCTTCCTTGCGGTACTTGCTATTAGAGGTCTAACCTCTCTGGTTTTGCATGGCCAGATTTAGAGCCGGTTCCCGAGGACTCAGCTTACCTCTACATCCAAGATGGTCAATACTAGAGGGATGATCGCAGGAGGACTCGAGTGGGTTCCTTACCTCCCCGCTCGTTTTGTTATTTACTTTATACTTTTGGCACCGACATGTTAGTCGGATTGTCTTGCACTTACTTTTGCATAATTGTAATTAAGTCAGGCTGCAGCTGATAACAATTGTGTATACTTTGCTACATCATCTGGCTATGTTTTGTAAAGCCAGATATCAAGAACATTTTGACTGAGCGTTTGGGACGCCTTACTGCTTTATCTTACATGTTCTCTATTTCTGTTTCTTGTTTGAATGATTGAGACAATAGATGTGAAGTGACCATAGCGAGACTTTCATGTAGTATGCACCCCCTTGTCTTTTAGACAGCATTGATCGTATTATACGGTATTCATCTACCCGTAATACGTAGCTGGCTGAGTCATTCCCCCGCTCTCCAGTATTCTGGTTCTGGGGCGTGATAAGGTTTTAGTGGTGGCCCATGCAGGTCTGATTTCAGACTTGTGGGGTGTTTTAATTTATAGGATGTCTCAATCACACATGTTCCCTCTTGATCTCATGATCCGTTACTCTCGACTCTAGCTTGACATTCTGGTATCCTTTGACTTCATTGATCTTTCCTGTCCGATCGTTTGATTGTTCTTTTGTCCCTTTTCTTAGGGGCACTTCGTCCGCATCTGCCAGGACTGGACAACAACAACAAGAGCAACACGGACAACCTGACCATGTTGGTCAGCAACAAGGGCCGATACTAACTCAAGAGGCTATTCAAGAAGAAGTGATAGTGGAAGCAGCAGCTGGATCGCAGTATCCGGATGTTCCACCACCACCAACAGTTCCACCTACCCCTGTGGGAGTAGACACACCAGCCCTTCTGGAGATCATGAGAGGATTGATGGCTACTCAGCAACATCAGATGTTAGCCCAGCAGCGCATGCACGCTCAGTTGCAAGAGCAGAATGTGCTCCTCAACCAAGGATTGCAGACAGCTTTAGAAAGAGGGGCAAGGACAGATTCAGAAGCGTCCGCCAGGTTTTGCAAGTACAATCCCCGCCGTTTCGAGGGCACGGAAGATGCCATTTCAGCAGATGCATGGCTTAAGGACATTGAGGCTATTCTGACAGCCGCTAAGGTGCCGGCAGAAGAACGTGTAGATCAGGTGAAATTGTTACTTCAGGATCTCGCATGTGATTGGTGGGAATCAGAGGAGGTAGGCATCAGACGTCCTGTGGCTTGGGACGATTTTACAGTAAGATTCAAGACAAAGTACTATGGAGTTGTGGCGCAGTTTGAGCTACAACAGAAGTTTATCAACCTCAGACAGGCTGGCAAGACTGTAGATGCTTATGCAGCGGAGTTCTGCAGATTGAGTAGGTTCACCCCAGAGATGGTAGCAACAGAGCGCCAGAGGGCCATGAGATTTCAGCAAGGGTTTCACCTTGAACTCTTGCAATTGATAGAGGGGCACAATTACCAGACTTTTGACGAAGTATTAACGGCAACTCGAAGGCATGAGATCACTATTCAGAGGCTTGCGGTGAGGACTGGGGGTCAGAAGAGATCCCATAGTCAGATTGAAGGAGGAGGGGGAGCGGCGCCCCGAACAACAGCACCATCCACTGGCATTCGTATCCACGATGTGGCGATACGAGGACCAGCACCACCACCCAGGCAGCAGCAACAGCAACAGAGGAAGAACCAGCAACCCCCAGCGGGCTGCACTTATTGCGGGAAGATAGGGCACACTAGAGATGTGTGTCGGACATTGAACAGACTGTGTTTGATATGTGGAAATCCAGATCATCGGGTTACCACATGTCCTATGAATTCGAGGTCAGGAGGAGCAGTACAACAGTTTCCTGCTCTGCCAGCACCAGGGGCAGGGCAGTATCGAGGACCCGCAGTGGCAGTGAGACCATTGGCCCAGCGTCCGTTAATGCCACAGGCTCAGATGTTTCGGCAGCAGGGACCGCCGATGCAGCAACACCAGCATAGACCACCCCAGCATCACCAGGGCAGGGGCCAGCGGCAGCACCAGGCTAGGCCGCAGCATGGGAACCAGCAAGGAGGTCGAGGGCAGGCATTCACTCTGTCCTTGGAAGAGGCATTGGCATCGGGAGATGTTGTGGCAGGTAACATTCTCGTCGCCTCTTATCCCGCAGTAGCATTGTTTGATTCAGGAGCATCGCACTAATTTATATCTGCACAATTTGCAACACGGCTAGGAATGGAATTCGAGGCATTGCCAGGGAGGTTAAATATACTCACTGGTAATGGGCTCGTAGGAGTTAGTAGAGTTATTCTAGCATGTAGCGTTGTAGTTTGCGGGCATTCCTTACCCGCCCGGTTGATAGAATTTCCTGTTGGAAATTTCGACGTTATCTTAGGCATGGACTGGCTGAAAGACAGTCATGCGACGATAGATTGTCGTAGAGGGAGTGTAATCTTTTGATATCCCAGGCATAAAGAGATTCACCTTAGTCAGATCAGAGGCAACTCAACAAGAGCAGGGAGTAATAACGACAATGGAAGAAGTTCAAGTTCCGAAGGTAGTTGAAGAATTTCTGGACGTATTTCCCGAAGAACTTCCAGGTCTACCACCGGTTAGAGATATTGAGTTCAGCATAGAATTGGCACCTGGAACTAAACCGATATCAGATCGAGTTTACAGAATGGCGGACTCGGAGCAGGCTAAGGTATATCAACACATAGAGGAACTGAAGGAGAAGAAGTTCATCCAAGCTAGCATATCACCATGGGCAGCACCAGTGGTACTTGTGGGAAAGAAGGATGGGTCGTCCAGATTGTGCATTGATTACAGGAAGCTTAACGCGGCGACAGTAAAGAACAAGTACCCACTACCCAGGATCGACGACTTGTTTGATCAGTTGAGCAAAGCTAGAGTTTTCTCCAAGATAGATATTCGTTCAGGGTATCATCAAGTGAGGGTTCGGAAGGAGGACATTTCCAAGACAGCATTCAGGTCGAAGTATGGGCATTATGAATTCTTAGTAATACCGTTTGGTTTGACCAATGCTCCAGCAATATTTATGGATTTGATGAACCGCATCTTTATGCCATACTTAGATCAGTTTGTCGTTGTGTTTCTTGACGACATTCTTGTATACTCTGCTAGTGAAGAGGAGCATGAAGACCACCTCAGGAAAGTGTTACAAGTTCTGAGAGAGAACCAGTTGTATGCCAAGCTCAGCAAGTGTGAGTTCTGGACGAATCACATTTCATTTTTGGGTCATATCATATCAGGAGCTGGAGTAGCAGTAGATCCCAAGAAGGTAGAAGCAGTAGAGAGTTGGCCAGTACCCAAGACCGTAGCAGATGTACGGAGTTTCTTGGGATTGGCAGGATATTACAGAAGGTTTGTATCAGACTTTGCAAGGCTTTCAGCACCCATGACCCGCTTGACACGGAAGAATGTACCATTCGTCTGGTCGGCAGAATGCCAGACATCATTTGAGAATCTGAAGCAGAAGTTGATATCAGCGCCTATTCTTACATTGCCAGTTGGACCCGGAGGTTTTACCGTTTATTGTGATGCGTCAGGTAAAGGACTTGGATGTGTCCTCATGCAACATGGGAAGGTGATAGCGTATGCATCTAGGCAACTTCGGGACCACGAGAAGAATTATCTAACTCATGATTTGGAATTAGCGGCAGTAGTATTTGCTTTGAAGCTATGGAGGCATTACTTATATGGTGATCGAGTGGATATGTACATGGACCATAAAAGTCTGAAGTACATCTTTACTCAGAAGGAACTAAACATGAGGCAGAGGAGATGGTTGGAGTTGATCAAGGACTATGACGTGGAGCTTCAGTATCATCCAGGCAAGGCTAATGTGGTAGCAGACGCTCTCAGCAGGAGAGGCGGCGCATTTATGTTAACAACACAGAGGCATATCTTAGAAGACCTTCAGGAAATGGGCATCGAGGTTGTACTTCCTAGTGATGTAGGAGTTCTGGCGAGTCTACAAGTTCAATCCAACTTGGTAGATAGGATCAAGGCAGCTCAGGCACAAGACCCAAGGATTCAGAAGCTTAGGGCAGAATGTGAGTCAGGACTCAGGAAGGAGATGAGAATTCATGAAGATGGTACACTTAGGTTTGGGTCACGTCTATGTGTGCCTAGTGGAGATATCAGACAGGAGGTTATGGCAGAAGCTCACAGCTCTCAGTATTCTATTCACCCTGGAGGGACCAAGATGTACCAAGATATCAAGCAGCACTTCTGGTGAAACGGGATGAAGAGGGAGATAGCTAGATTTGTTTCCCGTTGCTTGATATGTCAGCAAGTGAAGGCAGAACAGCAGAGGCCAGCTGGGTTATTGCAACCGCTTCCTATCCCGGAATGGAAGTGGGAACATATTACAATGGACTTTGTGACCGTTTACCAAGATCACCAAGTGGTAAAAATGCTATTTGGGTGATAGTAGATCGGCTTACAAAGGTGGCGCACTTTCTTCCTTTTAGAGTAGGTCAATCTACGAAAAAGTTGGCAGAATTGTATATGCAGCAGATAGTCAGGCAGCATGGGGTCCCCAATCAGTATTGTGTCAGACAGAGATACCCGTTTTACATCACATTTTTGGAAGAGCTTACATCATAGCTTGGGTACCAAGTTAAGATTTAGCACGGCTTACCATCCGCAGACGGATGGGCAATCAGAAAGAACGATTCAGACTTTGGAAGATATGTTGCGAGCTTGCACCCTAGATTTTGGGGGATCTTGGGAGAGCCACCTGCACTTAGTTGAGTTTTCTTATAACAACAGTTATCAAGCCAGTATTCAGATGGCGCCGTTTGAAGCACTATATGGTAAGAAGTGTAGGTCGCCACTAGCATGGGATGATATCGGGAAGAGAAAGATGTTAGGCCCGGAAATGATTGTTCAGACAGTTGAATTGGTCAAAGGAATTAGAGAGCGACTTCGAGTTGCACAGGATCGACATCGTCATTGGGCGGACCAGCATCGTAGGCCGCTAGAGTTTCTGTTGGGGACCACGTGTTCCTGAGGATCTCACCTACCCGTGGGGTCATTAGGTTTGGCGTTCGCGGGAAGTTGAGTCCGCGGTACGTGAGCCCATTTGTTATTCTTGAGAGGATAGGCGATGTTGCTTATCGTTTATCCCTTCCAGAATACGTATTTTTAGAATGCATGTACTGTTTAAATGTAAATATTTTATATTTATCATGTATTGCTCTTTATTTAAATTCTTTAATTTCATGTTAATTAATTTCCTGCAATTTTATTTCTGTACTTTACTTTCTGCTTTTTATACTCTGCTTTAGCTTTGCTATGGGTTCGGCTCAGATTGGTTTAATTATGTTGGTTCATCATGAACCGTAATAAACCCCCACCTACCACCACCCCTTCCATTTAAAGCCCATCTCCTTCTCTCTCTTCATTACTTCACCATTACTCTTCTTCTTCCTCATAACTCTCCCACCAACCTAGAAGAGATAGGCAAGTACCAACTTGCTTCTTGATGGATCCCTATTTTTATTGTTCCATCATCTTCCCTATTTGATTTAAGTCTCTTTAGTACTTAGCATTTTCAATTTCCATGGCTTATTTGTTGTAGATCTAAGTTTGTTACATTTTCGGATTTCTTAGGTTTTGATCTAGTAAACTTTGTTATCTTCAAGTTTGATGGTTCCATGTTGTAGAGAATTTCGTTCTACCCAATTTTGACCTATGGAAGTCCATATTTGGACTTGGGATGAAGGATTTATGAAGCTTGGAAGCAATGGCTTCCATGGTTCCCATGGTTCTGTTCTCAGAAAATTCGGAGAAGAAGGACAGTCCCAGCGCATCAAATCTTCATTCCTCAGCGTATGGAAATCTTTATTCCCACAGCGCATCAAATCTTCATTCCTCAGCGCATGGAAATCTTTATTCCCACAGCGCATGAGATTCTTTATTTCCCAAATTATTTATTTCCCAATCTCATTCCTCAGCGCATGATATTTATTTCCCACAGCCGCATTCCACAAGCGCATGAGATTATTTATTTCCCAATCTCATTCCTCAGCGCATGATATTTATTTCCCACAGCCGCATTCCTCAGGCGCATGAGATTATTTATTTTCCAATCTCATTCCTCAGCGCATGATATTTATTTCCCACAGCCGCATTCCTCAGGCACATGAGATTATTTATTTCCCAATCTCATTCCTCAGGCGCATGGATTATTTATTTCCCAATCTTATTCACAGCGCATGATATTTATTTCTCACAGCCGCATTCCTCAGGCGCATGAGATTATTTATTTCCCAATTTCATTCCTCAGGCGCATGAGATTATTTATTTCCCAATCTCATTCCTCAGGCGCATGGATTATTTATTTCCCAATCTTATTCCACAGCGCATGATATTTATTTCTCACAGCCGTATTCCCACAGCGCATGAAATCTCATTTCCCACAGCCAATCATTTCCCTCAGGCGCATGATATTTTTATTTTCCAACCTTTCCCACAGCGCATGAGTTTATTTATTTCCCAATCATTTCCCTCAGGCGCATGATATTATTTATTTCCCAACCTTTCCCACAGCGCAGCGCATGATATTATTTATTTCCAAATCATTTCCCTCAGGCGCATGATATTATTTATTTTCCAACCATTCCCCACAGTGCATGGGATTTATTTATTCTCCAATCATTTCCCACAGCGCATGAGATTTTTATTTCCCAACATTATTTATTTCCCAATGTTTATTTTCCGAATTTGGCATTATTAACATTGATTGTTATCTTGATTAATTATTGATCATGCGTTCCTAGATGGAACTAAGAGACTGGCTAGTCGTCTTATTGAAATGAATGAATGAGACACGTTCATATTAAGTATGAACTACTATAATCGATTGGCCGATCCCGAATATTGACATACAGGCACACATGCAGGCTTCAATTTATTAATTTATTTATTTTACTATAAAGAAGTATGTGTACTTTATGGTCAAGGCATGATTTTCCGTGGTTAGTTTGGATTGTTGCATTACGCTATGTAAACCTACAACCTAACCGCACAGGCATCGTTGTAGAGTTGTGCATATCGTACCCCGTACTAAAGTACTCATTCCGAATGACCATGATCCACGGCATGGGATTTCACTCAACATAGAGACTATTAAGTTAAATAAAAATAATGATTGCATGGAGAGAATGGATTCCCGAGTTCTTACATGGCAGCCCTCTTGGACTAGTAGTACCCGACAGGCCGGCTGGTCCCCACAGATACTGCAAACCTGCCACACGGGCATGGAGCGGTATCTGGTAATACTATTTTTGTATATTGTATATTGATGACGGGCGTCCCGCTGGGACTCGTCTAATTCATGATTGGCGCAATTGATTGATTGGATCGACTAGCCTTGCTTGTCCATAGTAAGAACTGAGAAATCTTTATTGCATAATTCCATGATAACTTGGAGCTCACAGTAGTAAGCCGTAGGAGTTGGATGGCCGTTTAAGTTTGATTTGTTTGTGTACTGTACCTACTCTGTTACCTAACTGAGATGATCAGAGCATCAGGACATGACGGGCCAACTTCTGTCCTTGTTTGGTTGGGAGGTTGGTTCGAAGTGTCGTGATATTATGTGAATCCCAGTAGCAAGCAGAGATCTATTATTATATTCTCTTATTTACTGGTTTAATGTCTCATATCGTGCTTCCTTGCGGTACTTGCTATTAGAGGTCTAACCTCTCTGGTTTTGCATGGCCAGATTTAGAGCCGGTTCCCGAGGACTCAGCTTACCTCTACCTCCAAGATTGTCAATACTAGAGGATGATCGCAGGAGGACTTGAGTGGGTTCCTTACCTCCCCGCTCATTTTGTTATTTACTTTATACTTTGCCGTTTGGCACCGACATGTTAGTCGGATTGTCTTGCACTTACTTTTGCATAATTGTAATTAAGTCAGACTGCAGCTGATAACAATTGTGTATACTTTGCTACATCATCTGGCTATGTTTTGTAAAACCAGATATCAAGAACATTTTGACTGAGCGTTTGGGACCCTTACTGCTTTATCTTACATATTTTCTATTTCTGTTTCTTGTTTGAATGATTGAGACAATAGATGTGAAGTGACCATAGCGAGACTTTCATGTAGTATGCACCCCCTTGTCTTTTAGACAGCATTGATCGTATTATACGGTATTCATCTACCCGTAATACGTAGCTGGCTGAGTCATTCCCCCGCTCTCCAGTATTCTGGTTCTGGGGCTGACAGTTGTGTTCCGCACGGAGGCTCCAACAGTCGTAGTGTGCGCTTCGGCACAGTTTGCACGAAGCCAAACTGACGAAGTACTCTATCGGGCATGTACGGCTCCGTGATATCATAGCATGTGATCATGCCATGAAAAAACTGGTTGGACCTCACGATTCTGCTCACGTAAATCCCGGTATGGATTCCAAAAATCTGTAGAAAAAGTTAACAACAAAGCAAAATTAACATGACAAAGTAAGTCAAAATTCAGTACCTCTAGCACCAAATTGTCTAGTACTTCACGAGTGGAAGTCAGTGTTTGCCAATTTTTGGTTTCCAGCTGGGATGGCCTCCATCGACACACTTTAGGAAGGTGTTCAACATACTCTGGGTTCAGGTCAGCCCATATGAGCATCGAAAAGTGCTCGTATATCCATGCCTATTCAATTTATAAATGAATAATAAAAATAAACAACAAAATGAAGTATACAAGATTAAATTGTGTCACGCCCCAGAACCAGAATACTGGAGAGCGGGGGCAGACATAGCCAGCTACGTATAATGGAATGGGATCCACTCCACTTACGGTCACGGCTGTCTAGAATATGAGGTTTATCTACAAGCCATCAGTCTTTAAGGTCAACAACAAGCCTAGTGTCTCAATCACAAGCAA
This sequence comes from Iris pallida, assembly GCA_029216955.1. Taxonomy (NCBI): domain Eukaryota; kingdom Viridiplantae; phylum Streptophyta; class Magnoliopsida; order Asparagales; family Iridaceae; genus Iris; species Iris pallida. The sequence goes on from JANAVB010044221.1 coordinate 35,219, forward strand.
GTAAGTAAATGTTACAAGATGTAAGATCACCAAATATAATAGTAAGGCGTCCCAAACATTACATATTCAGCTGATCATGAAGCTAGTCGTTACAAAATGCGAGGACTAGCAAGAGTTTTAGTCATACATGATCAACCCTAGCTTGCCAATCATGTTACACCCCGTAGGCAGACAGTAAGTAAAATGCACACGAGCTAACACTTGCTCGGCGGCTAAACGCCTCAAAAGAATAATTTTACATAAGAGTGGGAGAGCCAAAAATAAACCCACTCGTTGCCAGGATTTCGTCTAGTGTTCACCATCTGGCTGGAAAACCGATAGATCCTCTGGAGCTGCTCTGGTATCTGGCCATACAAAACCAGCTGGGTCAGACCCCAGAAAGCAAGTGCCACAAAGGAGGCCATGAATAAGAACAAAAGCCAGCATATCAGAACATAAGAAATTAGAAGAAAAGTACAAGTAATAAAGAGTACAACATGACATAAACGACTAGGGACGTGGAACCATTCCGGAAGCCGGGTTACAACCCGTAAATCAAACAAGGACCGATTGTAACCCTTCGCCTGAATAGCACTCTGTCTCTACCCATTTATTGTTCAAGATAAGTAAAACAAACATGCTCAGGAGGAACCAGGTACTGGAACTAGACAAGACTTAGACAGGGCTAGACAACATCCATTCACAAACGGCCAAGCAATTACTACGGCTTACTACTTAACTAACTAGGATTATCACAAGCCTAGTTACTAGCAAGATGCAAAGAGAATTCCAAGTCCGGTTACCAGTTTGTTACTACCTGAGTGATCCCAGTAAGAAAAGGAAAAGATAGCAAGATAGCAGACACACTGTAGTAAGATACATGTGTCCTAAGGTACCACACTCAACGGCGGGCTGGAAGTACGCTCATCTCGACGGATAGCAACAAATCCCAAGTATATATAAGGCCGGGACCAAAGGGGCAACAGGTAACTGGGAAATTTTTCATGAACTATTTGATCAATCTAGTCATTAACCTAGCCAGATTCAGTATGAATTCCTGACCGTGGTACTCAGGATCATGCCCTAGACATGATGCAAGACAAGACAAGTGGATTTCACAAGCAAGCAGGCAGGAACATCCACGGTGTCAGAGTTAGTTACAAGAGTCAAGTTAGCCATCACAACGGCACCAAGTCAAGTCAAGTCAAGTCAAGTCAAGAGTACGCCGCCAAGGGCCACTATCAAGTTATCAGGTTACAAGTCAAGAATGCACCCCATCGGGTCATTTTCCAAAAAATCAGAAAGTACTAGGATCATAAATCACAGCAATCACGAAAACCGTACTAGTCATAGCAAATACTGAAAATTGTGTCAGGTCGTGTTGGGTCAAGGTAGTCGTGCTGTGTGGAACAAGATCTCAAAACCTAATCCACAAAAGAGAAGCCAAGTCCAAGAAATAAAACCAAATCATCATGGGCAAGTGGACTGCGCAGGGAATCTGATTGCGCAGGGGGAATGAACTGCGCAAGTGATGGATTGCGCAGGGAATGGACTGCGCAAGGGTTAGGTTGCGCTAAAGCCAAGTGAGCTGGGAGCAAACTGCGCATGGATGAGCTGCGCAGAGGTCGGCTTGCGCTGGGTCGGAGGGCGCTGAGCTGGGCGGCGCAGGAGTCGAATTGCGCTAGGTCGAGTTGCGCAGGGGTGAGTTACGCAGTGGTCAGCTTGTGCATGGATCGGTTTGCACCGAAGTGAAGTACGCGGTGCAAATTACGCAGGGGTTCAGTGCGCCAAGGAAGGATGCGCGGTTCAGCCCAGGGGGCCGAGCGCAGAACAGTCCTGCGCTAAAAAGCGCAGGCTGAGGGAGTGGTTGCGCAATCCGGCCTTGCGCTAAAGAGCACAGGCCGAGAGGGAGCTGGCGCAATCAGGCCTTGCGCTAAAGAGCGCAGGCTGAGGGGTCTTCTTCTCCAAGGCTGAGATGAACTTCTCAAGAACACCAAAATTTCAATTCTTCATATCTTGGTCAAATCAAAACGAAATTTGGATTTTCAAAGTTCTAACTTGTGTAAATTGAATTCTCTTCCACATGGAAGCATCAAAACAAGCAAAAATCAAAGTTTAATAGATCAAAACCAAGAATTTCCGAAAATGGTTAAAACCCACATCTAGAAAAATAGAAACTCCAAATCAAAAATGCCAAGTTCTAATGTTGCTCCAATCATCTAATTAAGCTAATTGACAAATAAAAATAGGCCCTCATGTGGTGGCAAGATGCACTTGACTATGGTGTTGGTGTTGTGTAGAGGAAGGAAGAAGATGGAGATGGAGAAGTAAATGAAATAAAGGAGAGAGAAAAGTTAGGTAGGATTTAATGGGGGTGGGTTGTTGTATTGAGGGTGGAGTTTAGCTAAGGTATTCCAAGCATATTAAACCAAACCAAACCAATCCTTCTCCACAAAATAAAACCAAGCTATGTCAAAAACATATTTTACGAGAAAAACCAAAATCTGCAAGTCGAGCCAAATACAATTACAGGCCTGAATCTGAGAAAATAAATACAGGTCCAAGATACATGCAGGCTTAACCAAAATACGTATTCCGAGATACGGACATTACAAATTGTTAGAAGTTTTCTTACATGTAGCGAGTCTGACAGCCGGCTATTGTCTTAGTCCCGACACGGGATACGATGCCGAGCTCGCGGTAAAGATTGGCTAGATACCGCTTTCCCAGGATATATCAATGAAGTCATCCACTTCAGATAAATTGAGCATGTACCTAGCATGTATCGACGTTCCTGACTTGTCCGGAATGTCGACCGTTCCTAGGAAACAACATGTACGCACGGGCCACCGCGTCGACCATATCATCGTCATCCACCTCCATATCCATGAAGTGGTCCACCAGAAATGACAGAGGAATTCCATATGATTTCTTGAAGCCTAGCAGAGTTGTAAAACTCGTAGCCTGAAGTCCAAGGTGACTTGAGACGAAGTTGACGATCTTCTCGTACCATTTCACGGATTTCTCATTGGTGCAATGTTCTTTGGTCATGACGCGCCCGGTCACTGGCAGCTCCAATATCTGGTAGACGTCGTCAGTGTAATGGTCATCTCCCCTGCTGGAAGATGAAATGTGTTGGTCTCCTGGTGCCATCTCTCCACAAATGCGGATGTGAGGGCACTATCCATTGTCCGATAGGCGTTTTTGTCACCCCCAATTTTCGAATTAGGGTATTTTCGTCATTTTCCAAGTTTTTATAATTTTTGGAAATTTTATTTGATTTTATAGGATTTTTAGGGATTTGTTTGACTTAGTTTGAATTTTATCCAATTCGGACTTAAGTTGGAGACCCGGTAGTCTGGACACTAGTGGGACCCACATACTAGCTGGGCTTAGCCCACAGGCCATCCTAACTAGGCTAGAAACCATAAACCATACTCCCATGGCTTAACTAGTCATTTAGAGGCTTAATTAGTCAATTTGGAGTTAAACCGAACCGAACCAAATTCAATTCAAACCAAACCAAGTCTAATGGGTTTGGAGGCCTAATGGTCTCCACCCAAACCCATTAGGACCCCCCCCCCCCCCCCCATGGTCGGCCATGTATAGGTAAACCCCCCCTCTTTGCTTCATCTCAAAGTAATCTCTCTCTCTCTCTTCATTTCACTCTTTTCTTTTGAAGCTTCTTCTTCCTCAAGGAAACCAATTCTAGGTATGCTCATTAACCCCCATTAATTTCCTTTCTTGCATTTATTCCTTCACAATAAATGTAGAAGGTCATTCTCCACATTATGACCATAGCTTTTATAGGTTTTCCTAAACCTAGTTTAAGGATTTATTTGGGGTTTTCCTTTTTAGAGAGGAATATATATATATAGATATATATATATATATATATATCTATATATATATATATATATATAATATATGTTGTGTGTGTGTATATATATGTGTGTGTGTGTAGAGGAGAGTGGTGGTGGTGGTGTCAGGAGAGTGTGTGTTTAGTGTGCGTGTGTCTATATATATTTACATGGTGTGTGTATGTATTTATATATATATAGATATGTGTGGTGTGTGTATGTATTTATATATATATGTAGGTAGAGGTTGTGTGAGAGTCTATATAAAATATAGATAGCTAGATGTTTAGATAATATATAGTAGATATATTTTATAGAGGGAGGAATGAAGAGAATAAGAAGTAGCAGCAATAGCAGTAGGAAGCAGGAGCAGCAGCTACTGCAGTAGCAGCAGCAGCAGTTAGCAGGAATAGCAGTAGAGCAGCAGTATTGAGAATAGGAGAAGGAGACGGCGAATAGACGGAGAATAGGAGAAGGAGACTGCGAA
>JANAVB010044222.1:0-22658 GCA_029216955.1 Iris pallida
ATATCTAGACAGCCGTGACCGTATAGTTGAGATGTATTCTATTTCAATATACGTAGCTGGCTATGTCTGCCCCCGCTCTCCAGTATTCTGGTTCTGGGGCGTGACAGATAGCCCTTTATTGATAAAGTAAGGTATCTTTTCCAGTAGGATTACATCATCTGCGGATGGAACATCAGTGTGAGCAGCCACATATTTAGCCAACTCTGACTCTTCTTCGGCTACCCCCTGTGTCAGTGAAGACTGGAAGGATGACTTGGGCAGCTTAATCATCAGGGGCTCCAGTGGTGGAGCAGAATATGGAGTCATTGGCGTACTAACAACCCCCAGTTTCGTGCTTGGTGCTGGGCGGGGAGTTGTTGGCAGGCTAGCAGTCCCCGGTTTAGCGCTCGGCTATCGATTCATTCTGGAAAGGTGAATCGTCATCGGCTTGATGGAGGGATTGAGCTACTTTGTTTGTTGCTGGCTAGTTCTAGGCAGCCTGATTGTCAGTGACTCTGTTGTGGGTCTTGGCGCTTAGCCAGACCTTGGCAGTCGAATTATCATCTGTCCCGCTTTTGTAGAGAGGCTGATTGCATCTTTACGCAGAGTGGCTGTAAGTGGTACAGTCCTGCCAGGTTTACGAGCTTGAAGGTGGATTATCAAAGGTTCTTTCGATCCAATTGTCGCCTCAGTTTGAGCTTGAGTATCTCCTTCGACAAGGTGCCTTTTCGATTTTTCGTACAAGCATGAGTCTGAGTAGTAGGATTCGACCCCTTTAAAGGGTTCGATGTCGACAAATTCTGTCCTCACGAAGCCATACTTATCGACGTACTTGAAGCATTGATGCAGTTGTTTGCCATTGATTGTAAAAGAACAGAACAGTTTTATAGGAGGACTAAACTTAGACTCACAATACAAACTCGCTCGTAGAAAGAAAGCCTAGAAATGAAAACCTAGGTACAGCAATCTAAGTACGATTGTTTATTTTTGATTCTGGGGGGTGACGGTAGAGGCTCGGGAGAGTGCTATCAACTCTGCCTTACTCCTTGGATGATCGGACGTAGCCTTGGCTCTGATGAAGAAATGCTCTCAGGATGTGTGGGCAGATTCTTCTGTGCGTCGTCGCTCTCTGTGTGCCTTTTTCTCTATGTGTGTCCAGCCTTTCTCCTCTTTGCAAGGGAATGGCACCTTGCTATTTATAGGAGTGGGGTGTGATAATTAGGGTTTGTAATGATTGCCCCTTAAACAGTGGACGGTTAAGGATTTGTTAAGATTTGCCTTAATCTTGCTTTTATGTTCATTGCAACAAATCTGCATCATTTGTTGGAAATTGATCGGGTTATTATGATGATTGCAATAAATCTGATTGTTGTGATTTATTGATAGCAACAAATCTGGGTGGGTAAATCTTGGTTGATCTTGTGCCACGTGTCTAACCTTCATTATGCTGCCAGCCATATGAACGCGGGGGATTAAGCCTTAACTGATTTTCTGCCACGTGTCCTAACCGCGAGCCGTATGGACAGGGTGTCCAGACAGAGCCGCATGCGTATGGTCTAGTAATTGAGCCGCATGATGGTGCCCTCCATGATCCGAACCGTATGGGGGTGGCAGCCGCATAGGTGTGACCTCCGAAATCTGAGCCGCATGAGGGTGGCTCCCCGTGATCCGAACCGCATAAAAGTAATAGCCGCATGGGGGTGGGCTCCAACTGAACCACATAAGGATGGCTACATATCAAAGCCGCATGGGTGTGGCTTTCCAGAATCTGAGCCGCATGAGGATGGCCCCCATGCTCCGAGCCGCATGAGAGTAGTAGCCGCATGGGGGTGGCCTCCAACTGAACCGCAAAAGGATGGCCACGTATTCAGAGCCGCATGGAAGACCTTGAAGCAATCCGCATGAAGAGCATTAAAATTTGGTGGATCGTGTCAGCTATAGAGATTTTCTTTGTTTCCCTAGGAGCATGCCATTATGTCAGAGTCATCATTGTAGCATTATGTCAGAGCTGTCAATTCTCTTTTGTGTCAGAGCTGTCTTGTTGTGTCAGAGCATTAAATGAGGCCGTTGCTTGATGGCCAGCTGTATAGGCGAACCGCATAAGGCCACGTGGCTTTTACCCGAGCCGTATGGCTATGTTGGGGACTTTTGAGCCGAATGAAGCTCTAGGGGGCTCTTGAGCCGTATGAAGCTCTGAGAGATTCTTTGAACCGTATGAGACTACCTCTGTTTTGAGCCGCATGGACGTTCCTGTTCTTTTTCATGCTTCTACAAGACCTCCTTCAAAGTTTTCAATTTGTAAAATTGAAATACTTTGAATAAGAATCATGGCTATGTCCACATAAGCTCTTCTGGCCGCATAGGATGTTCTGGCCGTATGGACTTCCTAGCCGCATGGACTGTCTGGCTGCATGGACTGCCTAGCCGCATAGGATGTTCGTGACACATTTTTAGTGGTGGCCCATGCAGGTCGAGTTTATGTAGTGATATTCGAACTAGAGTATCACTACAGCCTGTGATAGGATTTGAGGAATAGGCTTAGTGAGAGAGGATACTCAATCACTGTTAGGATACCTTGAGAGATTCCGGGGATGACCCTTGAGAATCTCATTTTGAATTACGATTTAAACTCCATTTCCCTTGATTGAATTTGATTTTGGAGGATTCACTGTGGAACTTTGAATCCTGGTGTTAGTTGATGATTTTGAAATTTTTGTAGTTATTGATTTTAATTTCTTTGTGTTAGATTAATATCTTTTATTTTAAGGTACTCAATCACATTTATGAGAAAACTCTCATCTGTTTCTTGCCATCTAATTCTCTTGCTAATTGCTTTCCCTTGAAATGAACTGTCCCCTCTATTTCTGCATCTTGCTTAAACTCTTTCTACCAAACTATGTAACTGTATCCCAAACCTGACTTACTCGACATTTCCTCAAATAAAGACTTTATTGAGACCTTCTAACCTTGACCCTTGATTTGATCGAACCCTAACTATATTCATCTAGTAGCCTATCTATCCCTAGGGCTGTGTTCCTAAATTATTTACTGGATTCCTAATTAATTTTATTCCATGCGTTAACTTGATCTTCTTTATTTTGCATCAATTATCACGTCTTGAACTTCCACTTTCTATTCTAGATCAATGGACGTCCTTTACCGTGACTTGGATATTCGGAGTGTAATACTAGCTGTTACCTTCCAACAAACTTCACATGTAAGACCTAGACTAGCCTACCTTCATGTAGGTATTCCATGTCCTACTAAAACCCGTCTCCTTGTACTCTATTTCCTTGATATGATTTTTTGGTCAAATGGCTAAACTATAACCTCTACCATGATACTAAATTAATTCTTATTTCAATTAGAGATCCACCTTGGCTCAATTCTTTCGATCTGGCATGTGATGGTGTTCTGCTTGAATCCTTAAATACTTAACCTTGTACCTTATCTTGAATGCTTGACCCGATTGGTTAAGGATCTTGGACTATGTATTTTCTTTCATCATCTCCACCCTTACTTATATCTTATGCTATAAATTTATCCTCAGTTTTACAAGCTTGTCCTTTTCGAGCTTGATCATGACATATTTTATTGGGTGTACACCCACTAACATATTATCTAATCAGAACCGGCGCATGATGGTCTGATCAACCTATTGCATTTTGGTTCGCTTTTCATATATTAATCTACGTGGATGGAGACATAGTTAAACTTGCCCTAGAATCTTATCCGTAACAGCCTTAACAATTCTTCTTGGAATTATTTTTATCGCCTATGAACCTCGTATTCATATGCAGTTAAATTAAATTTAATCATGACCTGGATCTTCATCATTGGATGCTCCTGCTCATACTTGATTTCATTGATTTCCCATCTTGCCCAAATCTCGATTTATCCTGAAATTGATCAACTTAGATCGTGTCAAGACTAAAATCTATTTGTGATTGTTTGTGCCTAAATTTTTAATTTTTGTTTTTACCACTTTATGGAATAGTAACTTTTAATGATTTCTCACTTACTTGTTAATAACCAATTCTCATATAGGATGGTAGACGGCCCTATAGTCTTGATGATTGTTGTTTCCTTATCTTCCCAATTAGGATACCCTAGATTGCTTGTACGTTTGATACCATAGGACAGTCTTGATCTAGAATGACTAGTGCACCTAGATGAGACCACAGACTGTCCCTTTTAACCTATCCCCCTGGTACCACTATTGCATCACAATTTCCCGTTCAATTTAGGCCATAGACCTTTCCCACTCTAAATTATGATCATCATAGGCACATTACCGTGACTTTTAAATTAGGAGCACAAGACTAGTTGTTTTCTTAAAACTGACTTCACATACATGACCTAGACACGACACTCTACACCCATGACCTTAGTGTTCCACTCAGGCATACCATCGTGTGCTTCATTTGCTTAGTAAGATTTTCTCTGACCCGAGGCTCCATCCTGATTTACCCCATGGAGTTACTTTTGATTTTGATTGGAATTAAGGACACCTTATGACCTAAAACTGCCAGCCAATTTTGGACATGACCCAGTATAGTCTACCACCCATATTTTACTTGTTGACCTTGTATGTTGCTAGGTAGTAGCTTCGACCCTGATTGTTGGAGGTTCGACCTAGGAGGAGTACGACCATATAAATTTTGAGGACGAAATTATTTTAAGGAGGGTAGACTTGTAACACCCAGTTTTCTGAAATTGGGGTATTTTTGAAAATTTATTATTTTTATTATTTATTAATGGTATTTTAGTCATGATATGATTTTTGGTGATTTTTAGTTATTTAAAACTATTTTCTAAGTCATGACTTATGACTTTGTGATTTTACTAGTATAACCCTAGTGTAAACCCTAGAGATTTCATAACCTAGAGACTACCATGACCATGTAAGCCTAACCAAGTGATTAGGATACCATTTTAGCACTTTTCAGCCTAAAGGGTATTTTGGTAATTTTCTAGGATTTATTTGGAATTATTTGTATTTATGTGTTTTTATTATTATTTAATTATTGATTAGTGTCATGTTAGTCCCTAACCTAGTTTAGCACTAATCTAGAGGTTAGCCACTAACCTAGAAGACTAATGTTAGATGTTAGCTTTATGTGTAAATATCTAGTTAGAAAATATCTACATATTTTACTTTTAGATATTTTAGAAACCTAGAAATATTTATTCCCTTATTCAAAGCCATAAGGGCTAAGTTAGCAAGGTGGAGGGGACCCTAAATATCTACCCCTACCCCCCCATGGCAGCTAACCCATGCCCCCATCCTATATACACCCCTCCCCCTTCATTCAAGCCTCTTTTTTTTCACAAAAACCCTAGTTTTTCGTACAACTTCACACCCTCACAATTCAATCAATTTAGCTCCAAATTGAGCCAAATTTCTTGCATTGGAACCCCCCTACTATTGAGGATACTAAGGGAGGCTAGCTAGCAAGGTTGATCATCATATTGGCATCACCAAGAGAAGTGGACACCCCCCCTATTCTAGGCTTTCCATTGAGTTTTGCACTCATAGGTAAACACCCTCAAACCTAATAATATTGTAATTTTTCTTCATAAATGCATGCATATAGGTATACCCTAACTGTAGGTCAAGTTTGGTAGGAAATAGATTTGGTTTGGTGTCCGTATCGGACACGTATCTGTGCTTAAATTACAGTGTTTGGTGAAATGCCACTTAGTTGACTGAGCACACTTCGAAAACAAGGTATCCTAATAATAGTTTGGTAATAAAAGTTGTTGTTTTCCAAAACAAAATATATTTTTGGGTAGCCCTAGACATGTAGGACACAACCCTAGTTGACTGAACACACTTCGAGTTGTGTCCGTGTCCAAAACAGGACACGAACACACTGATAACACCACACTGTGCACACTGTAAAACCCTACTGTTTGATACTTTGTGTCGTGTCCACACGAGTTGTGGACACGATACAGAAACCTAGACACAAATCTAACCACCCCACCTAGCCACTGACACGAGCACAAGGCTCTACGTGCCACGTATGGAGCACACGACCCTTCGACACGCGTGTACGAGACTGTGCACGCTGTCCTGCTACCCGACACTTATTTCGAACACGACACCATACGTGGAGGAGTGACACTTGGTGGACACGAGGGGGCAATGTCTGCGAACATGCCACCAAGGTTTCGTGTCACGCCGTGTCGTGTCGAGTGAGAAATCTCACTCGCACGGGACACGCACTGCACTGTACGCGCACATTTTCTTCACTGACACGTGACTCGTGTCGCATGGATACGAGTCGTGGACACCTCGTGTTTGCACGAGTATGTAGCCCATCATGTGGCGAACACATAGACACGAGCACGAGACGTGTCGTGTCCTGTGTCGCGAACATGAGGCACTTGAACCCGTGCACGACGCGGTCTGAACACGCGCATCAGTCGTGTTTTTCACGACTGATACAGATCTCGTGTCGTGTCCTGGAGTGACATGGACATGGGGCAGGCACTTGGACACGTGCACAACCCCTAGGTGAACCTTCGTGCACGAGCACGAGACACGTGAGTGTGTGTGTCGTGTCCTAGAGTGAGTTGCACACGTGCACGACACTGTATATATGTGTATGTATCAGTGTTTACCCGATTGGGTTTCCAGTGAGTTGGACACGTCGTGTCGTGTCTAGACTCTGTGTCAGGCACCCTAGATGCTAGGGGACACTGTGGGACACGTTTACCAACCAAGTGTTGGGGACCTTGGTCGGGTTTGAGGTCGAAATTGGGTTTACCCACTGTACAAATCCACAGTCCCATTTTTCCAGAATTTGGGATATTTCCAGTTTTCAAAAAACGAATTTCAAAATGGTTTTTAATGTTATATATACATGTATTAATATATATTAGTATTGTATATACATGTATATATGTATGTGTGTGTGTAGATGGGAATTGGGTATATTTACGTGGGTATTTGTGAAGATATGTGTGTATATACATAGATATATATATGTGTGTTTTGTGTGTGTGAGTGTGTTCCCAAAACTCAGTTTCTGAGATTTCAGAACACCCCCCCTGTGTCCAGTGGGTCTCACTGTCTCTCCCTCTCTCTCATGCACTCTCTCCCTTCCTCTCTCTCTCTATATATATGTATTGTATTATATAAGTTTTGTATATGTATATATATATATATATATATATATATATATATATATATATGTTATATATATATCGTATTAGATTATATATTGTATCTATATATATAGATACCTATATGATATATGAGTATTACATAGACTATAGGCCTATGTATTGTATAGAGATAGATACCTATATGGTATTAGCCTATGGAACCTAATTACTAGCCTATGGCCAAATTGGGGGTTGACCCTAATTTGTCTAAGTGACCCCTTGACCTAGGTACCCTAATGACCCTTGTTTGACTAGAATTGACCAAAGTAAACCTTAGGTCCAACTTGACCTAGTTGACCTAGATTGAACTTGAATTAACCTAGAATGACTAGTTTGACATTGGTTGACCTAACTTGACAAGTTTGACCTAGGCTTGACCTAGATTGATCATGTTGACTAGTATTTGACTAGTTTGGCTAGAATATTGACCAAGGGTTGACTTTAACCTAGATTAGACTTGTTTGACCTTGTTTGACCTTATTTGACTTAGTATGACTTCCTGTGACTTAGTATGACTTCCTGTGACCTAGTTTGACTGTTGAGTTGACCAAGAGTTGACTTTTGGCCAGATTGACCTAGAATCATGTAGTATGCATTGTATACTCTATTTTTACCATTGTGGATACATTGTGACTTGTATTGCTCTGATTAGGAGCCATACACCTCTCCTCAGGCAGTACATCCTCTTCAGACATTCAGTTATCAGGCGAGTACATTATCTGACCGTTTCATACTTGCCAGGATTTATATTCTTGCTCTAGATTACTTTACTTGATGCTGACACGATTGTTATCACGGATTGGTACTATATGGATCTTTTCATGAGATGTTATCCCCCTCGGGAGCATCAGATACAGCATGTTTGTGCGTTCCATGAATCATCATGTATCTCTATGCTTCCATAGATTCACGAATCGCTTGTGACTCATGTACTCTCATGTTCACAAAGCCTCTCATGAATCACCCATTTATGGGCTTATCACGAATCTTAACAAAACTTGAACGGATCCTTGTGTATTGATTGGGGATGGGGGAGTGGAAATAGTCATGTAGATATTACCCCAGTAGCTGTAGTCATGAATAACTCTTAGCTGTAGTCATGAATCTCCTATGCCATTCACACGTCTATATTTTACTCTGACTCACTAGTCACTGCTAGTTCTCTATTATAGTAGATATTTTATTACAGTTATCTCTTTTACTACATGTATCTTCTTTCAGCAGTTCCTGTATTTTACTCTATTGCATGCTTTATATTTCCTATCATACTGTAAACTGCGTGAGATATATTGTGCTCGTTCCTGTCCTGACTGGACCTGTTGAAAATATTACAGAGGATGAGGATGAGGCCCTGGTATCTACCTATTATGGAGCAGGACTAGATGACACTTATGTTGTGGACCCTCAACAGGATCCACCTGCAACTGAGGATGTTGCCCCAGTAGTCTAGGCTAGTTTAGCTAGTCAGTCTTTTTCATATTATCATTTTGTCTCATATTCTGAGTTGTATTTTGAGATGTTGAGATGTATAGACTCTTAGACTTATATTGTATTTTGGGTTGACATTCTGGATGTTATGTTATCCAAGACACTTAGACTTATTTCATCTATGCTACTTTTCTCTTTGAGTTACTGTCTATCTATCTATCTTTCATTCTTCTACCCTAAATGTGATTGAGATTGTTTTCTGTTATGTCACCTCCATTCGGAGAGTATATACTGTACTGGTACCTTTATATTGTTAGATGATTGACCTTGGACAGCATTCTACCGCCGACACTGCGGCGTAGGCTGGACGTACCCACTTCTCGTGCCCTTACCCTAGGGTGCTGGTCGTGACACGGAGGGATTGAGCTCCTCTGTTTGTTGCTGGCTAGCTCTAGGCAGCCTGATTGTCAGTGGCTCTATCGTGGGTCTTGATGCTTGACCAGACCTTGGCAGTCGGGTTATTATTTGCCCCTCTTGTGCAGAGCGGCTGATTGCATCCTTACGCAGAGTGGACGTAAGGGGTGCAGTTCTGCCAGGTTTACGGGCTTGGAGGTGGATTATCAGAGGTTCTTCTGATCCAGCTGCCGCCTCAGTTTGAGCTTGAGTATCTCCTTCGACAAGGTGCCTTTTTGACTTCTCGTATAAACATGAGTCGGAGTAGTAGGATTCGACCCCTTTAAAGGAGTCAATGTCAGCAAATTCTGTCTTCACGAAGCCGTGCTTGTCGACGTACTTGAAGCACTGGTGCAATGTGGAAGGCACGATCATGTAATCGTGTATCCAAGGACGTCCCAGGAGAATATTATAGGAAGTATCCGCATCTATAATATAACAGGTCACTTCTGACTGAAGGTCGCCGATTTGGTATTTCAAGCGAATCTTCCCGATCGGATAGCTTCTGCCTGAATTGAAATCGCTGATGGCGGTACTTGTCACCATCAGGCGATGCATTAGGATGCGCAGATGGTGTAGCTGGCTCTTCGGGATGATGCTTATGAAAGAACCGGGATCAATATGCATCCGATCTACCTTGATATCGCCAATGTACCCAGTATAATACAGAGGGCGATCGTGTAGGTTTGTCTTGATAAGCATATCCTGCGGAGTGAAGACGATGTTGGGCATTACGCCTGTGCAAGCACTGTCCTGGAGATCTGTAGGCAAGCTCTCCCCAGTGAGATTGGACTGAGCCAGATATGCGTCGACATTCTGGAGTGCCTCGCTCAGTGCACGCGAACATCTTTGGAGAGTCTCAGGAGCTCGTATAGCAATAATTTGGTCGGTGTGTTGGCCAATTATGCCAAGATGTCAAAGTTGTAGGGCGTCTCCTGCCCATGAGGTATCTCTCTTCAGAACGGCTTGTCAAAGCGAGTCTCCTTCGGCCTAGGCTTGTCGGTCGTCGAAGGCTGCGAAGGTCCTGGAGCATCAGCAGCTGTCGGCTGATGATCTTCAGCCGAGTTACCCGGTGTAGGTTGGGATTGTACACCCGACCGGGTGACGACAGCCGTAGCTTCTTCGACCTCTGCCGAGATTGTGCGGCATGATTTGACTTTCCCACTCTTTTTCTTACTGGTGGAGGGTGGTACGGACTGAGTCACTTCAGGTACCAGGTCCGGATGGACCCACATGACTTCCCTTCGTGATGTGGTAAGGGGCACTAGACCAGCAACCTGGTCTCGGAGAGGTAGAAGGTTACCGACCTCCATCCTTGCTTTGGGGACGGGCACCTACTCCATCTTGAGTCATTGTCGGAGGGAAGTTGCCGAATTGTACTGACACCATGTTGGCTGCTACGGTCACCTCTTCGAAATCAATGGCCAAGGCTTTAGAATCGATGAGATGCTGGATGTATCGCTTCAGTTGGTAGCAGTCTTATGTAGTATTGTGGATATAGCGATGGTAGTGGCAGTACTTGGGGTTCTCCATTTCTGCAGGATGAGGTTCACGTCTTGGAAGAAGGAGCTAAATTCGACCTCCTTGTATGAGCATGTCCAAGATGGGCTTGACATGGCCGTCCTCGAAGGAGTAGGTCATCTGAGGCCACTACTTTTCTGTCGGCTTCGGTTCGGGCTTCAGAGCTGTGTCGGCCACCATAGCTTGTTTGCCCTTGTTGTCTCGATTGTTGGAGGGGTTACCACCATTGTTGCTGTTTGTGTTAGGGCGTTTGCCCTTGTCCTCTCCTTCCAAGACGTGCAGTCCCAATTGGCGAGCTTTTTTCAACTTGTCTTCTTCGCTAGTGGCACTGATGATGAACGTCTTTCAGTCCTTAAACTGACTTTCGCCCATCCATAGGCTGATTGTAGGGAGCAGACTCTTTTGGAAAATTTAATTAAAGAGGAATCGGGGTTACCGGATGGTAACTTCATCGCGGTTTGGCAAAACCGTTCGATATAGTTCCTTATCAGCTCCTTTTCTCCCTGAACAACGTCCATGAGGGTGGACATTGTCATGTCATATCCTACTTCGTAGAACCTCTCCAGGAACATATGTTTAAAGCCAGTGAAGGAATAGATGTAGTTGTCCGGCAAGTTGTGGTACAAGTCGAAGGCGACCCCTTCTAATGCTCAAATGAACAACCGTGTAAGGATGGCGTCGTTATGAGGCAGATGGTCGGTTGTGACTTTGAAGTATATGATGTACCTGCTTGCAGATGTCTTTCTATCATACGGATTGATGTTGAATGGTTTATATCTTGGTGGGAAGGACACATCTCTTCATGCAGCAGGATACGGTTGTCGTATCCTGAGGTCCTAGCAGTTTTCTCGGGCGCGGAACATGGCCCGGAGCTCCTGGACCTCTCTTTTTGCCTCCTTGGCCTCGTCTGCAGCGGTAGGGGCCGATATTTCAGGAGGATTATCACCCGGGTTTGGTGTGGCTGAGTTCGAGTCCGCATTGACCGCGGGTCACACGTTTGTTTGGCAAAGTGTTCTTCCTTACAGAGTTGGAAGGACCGCTTTGATCTCATCCACGGACTTGACCAAGGTATACAGTATGGCCTCTAGAGTGTCGATGCGTTGGCGATCACTAGGACCATCTTGGTTGCTGTCCGTTATGAACACCGTCCTTACATGAGGAGAGATGGAAGGAACGATGGAGGACGTGCCCTCTGAGTCATACCCTTATACAGAGAAGTCGTCAGGGTATGTGGGAATATTCTCCTCTAGTTCGGACTCAGAAGGAGTGGTACCCCCAGCTTCAGAGCTTGTCACAACCCGCAGCCACTGTGAGGGTACGAGAACGTAACAACGCCCAGCCTACGCCGCAGTATCGGCGGTAGAACGCTATCCTAGGTCAATCATCTAACAATATAAAGGTACCTGTATAGTATATACACTCTGAATGGAGGTGACATAGCAATATACAGTCTCAATCACATCTATGGCGAAATGATAAGATAGAAAGATAGATAGATGAATACTGAATTAAAGAATATACGTAAATACAACCAGAGAGTCTAAGTGTCTAAGATAACATCTCAGCAAACATCCAGAATACAAGTCTCAACTACTGAATATGAAAGAATATATAAAATCCAGATCTCAAATGACAGAAATAGTAAAACCTATACTAGGGAGCCTCAGTCTCTATAGTTAGTAGATCCGAATGGAAATCTGGGTCACAAGAGTCATCTACAGCTGTCCCTAGTAGGTGTCTACGCAGGCCTCATCCTCATCCTCTGTAATATTTTCAACAGGTCCAGTCAGGACAAGAGCGAGCACAAAACATCTCACACAGCTTGTAGTGCCCCGTCCCTACATCGTGCCCCGTACTCTGTCCACGGGGTGCGCGAGAAAGGAACACTGTCGCTATCGATTCGGTCGGGACCGATAGGTCGGGATCGATCGAGTCGATCGAACGGGAACGGTTGAGTTAAGATCCATTCCTCGTTATGGAATGTCTTCTTCGGAACCAAGTCCCATATTCAGCGGGTTGCGTATCGAGGATTGACTTTGCGGCTGAGTCGGGAGAGACCTCCCGTTGCTCTACTTTTCACGCCGCTTGCGTTGGTTTTGGCTTTGGTTTTCCGAATGCGTTTTCGTGAATGTTTTCGATGGTTTACATTTCGAGCTCGCATTTCTTATCGAACTCTTGCATAATACAGTGTTCTAATCGGTTGCTTGTACGATTTCAGGTGATCGCGTAGGCGACGTCTAGCGCAGCCAACAAGTCCCTCGCCTCAAGCAAAAACTCAAGGTGAGTGGCTGACCTCCTTCGTCTCGACCCTCTATTTCAAATAAGAACTCGGGTAATGTTACTAAAATTGAATGATTTGCTTACAGAATACAAGTCTTGTATATTAGAAGTGAAAAAGAAATGTGTTGTGTTGAAAAGAGATAGAATTAATTCAGGTCTGCAAAACGACCAAGTAAATGAATTGATCACATAACAAGCCCCAACGGTATCCTAAAATACACCATGTTAACCTATCATGGACTTGGACAACTTGTCGACAAGGGGGATGGTTTCTTCGAGCGGCAACCCGGGGCCACGGGACCAACTCGGCCTAGGAAGAAACAGGTAATAGCCGAGCTGGGTAATAGGCAATCGGTAAGATGGGGACTTGCATCGGCGCTCGCTACTTGCGTTGTAAGGGTTCCGTATTACCAGGCTATATCCAAGATGGCTGGTTAAGGCCAAATGACCTCCATATCAAACACTTGATATAAATTGTTAACAACTAACATGGTAAGTTTTATGTCGCATGACGCGCTCCGCCGGAAGAAACCGTGGTGTAACTTAATGCTTCTTATGAAAATATCTAGGATGGTTAGAAAGACCACTAAAAGCAAGTTGTATGATTTTATCAAATTCTTGAACCAAATGAGAGCCTGGAAATTAATTAGCCACTCGCCAGTACATGTTGATTGTACTGATCCTCGCTCTCCCTACAGGTGTGATATATCGGAAGGAGCGTGCTACGTGAAGGAAGGCAACGCTCGTGTGTTTTAAAGCTTCGTCCGTGCATCGAAGCTTGGATCAAACCTTTGAAGACTCCGCTGTTGAAGATCGAAGACAGATGGAGCGACTTCCCACCATCCCAGGTGGTTTTGTAATTTTGGTTGTATAATCAAGGGATGAATGTATGGAATGGCTATCTCGTCGACGTTCAGTTTGTAATGGAGTCAGTTTGTAAAAAGCCCGTGCGGTGCCTTTGTATCGAGTCTGTAAAATGATGTTCATTATCAATAAAGCTTAAATTTCCTTCTCTATAATGTGTGTTCAATTTACTCTGCGCATTCTCTTGTTGTTGTGTTTCGGATAACCTTATGACTATGCCTTGTGCGAGCGCAACTTAGGCTTGCAATGCATCACGCCCGGGGGACGACTATCGATTCTACGGAATCGGGGCGTGACATAATGGTATCAGAGCACGGCTTTACGTCCTTGGCCTCTAGTGTCGAGTTTCCAGTCTCAAATCGTTGGTCTCGTGTCGATGAGATATGTCGTTCCATACAAGAGAGTCCGTTATAAGTTTGGTTACTAATGCATTTTACCTTTAAAATCCCAGAAGGTGTGGCGGTGAATGTGGCGAACAAAGAAAGTGCTTCGAGCAGCTCGAGTAGCTCGAGGCCCGGACCATCTAACGATGCCATGGAACGGATGTTGCGCATGCTGGAAGCGCAACAACAACAAGCTCAGGAGAATCAACGCCTGAATGAGCAACATCGACGGGAGACTGAGGCACATCGACGGGAGGTAGAGGCACGCCAGACTCAGTTCGAGGCCCGATTCGATGCACAATTCAAGTTGCAGCAGAAGCAGCTTGATACTCTTCAGCAAATTGTTCAGACAGTGGTGGCCAACAACAACAACTCCGCGACAACTCCTGCCGTGACCGAGCCTGCGGCCAGACAAAGTGAAATCGAACCGGAGGTACCCGAGCTTATGCCTGCGGCACCGAGAAGTTCCAACTTCGACGTGTCAAAATTCACAAAGAGCTTCCATACTTCCTTTTGCGGTACTGAAGACCCTTCGTTGGCGATCGATTGGCTGGAGGAGTTAGAGGACCGGTTCGAGCTTATGGGTGTCGATGAGTCCAAGAAAGTCGCATGCGCTCAACTTCTACTCCGATTGAATACGCACGACTGGTGGGCCGTGCAAAAGCGAGCAATCAGACGCGACAACGAGACAGCGGCAATATCTTGGGCCACCTTCCGAGAGGCGTTCGAGATCGAGTACCTTTCCGATGCCATTCGACAAGAGAAGGAGAATGAATTCATGCAGCTAAAGAAAGGGAATATGACGGTGCGGCAGTATACAGCAGAGTTCAACAAGTTAGCCAAGTTTGCTGGACAATACCTGCCTTCCATGGCGAGTCGTGCACGATGGTTCGAAGTGGGCCTACAGCCATCTATTTCCGTCCATGTGTCTGTTCCAAAATACCCAACGATAGGGGAGTCTCTCAACCACGCCCTCCGCCTTGAAAGCCAATACCCTCCAGGTGCTGCCGGCGTTGTGCATACCTACAATCACAAACGCCCTAGCCACACAGGAGGAAACAACGTGACCAAGCGTCCGAACAATGGGCCCCAAGGCGGATATCATGGGCGTAACCCACGATACTGCAACCGATGTCACCGTCACGGTCACACGATCGACAACTGTCCGATACCAGAGGATGGATGCTAGAAATGTGGCAAGAGGGGCCACTTTCGTGCTGATTGTCCAACCAAAAGGCCTAACCCAACGGCGCCCCAACAACACCTTCCAATGGCGCCCCAACAGCACCGTCCAGGGAATCAAGTTCCAGCGCCTCGAGCCCATCAACCTGCACCGTAAAATGGCCAAGACCGTCGCCCCAATGCCCAGGGTCGCGTCTACGCCATGACTCGAGATGAAGTGCATGCATCAGATACGGTCGTGACAGGTATACTAAATTTCAATAATGTGCCTGCTCGTGTACTATTTGATGCAGGCGCTTCGCATAGTTTTATATCGGCGGACTTTGCCACCGAGCAAAAATTCCCTGTAATATCATTAGATCTCGACCTTAGCGTAAGCACGCCTTCGGGCACACCAATTCTCACAAACTTAGTTTACGCCGGCAGGATTATCTGTATCGGTGGTCAAAAGATCGGTCTGGATGTTATAGTTCTAGACATGAAGGACTTTGACATCATTCTAGGAATGGACTGGCTCGGGCCGTGCAACGCAACCATAGACTGTGCTGAAAAGAAGATCACATTCCGCATGCCTGGAGTGCCTGAATTCTGCTACTCGTATGGTGAGGCATCGCCGACCTGCATGGTGATCTCTGCAATATCTGCTCGACGGATACTGCATTCCGGGTGCGAAGGCTATCTAGCTTCCGTTCGAGACGTGCGACAGGATGGTGCAAACGCGGGAGAGACCGACGTTGTGGCAGAATTCCCAGATGTGTTCCCGGATTAGCTACCCGGCATGCCGCCCGATCGAGAGATAGAGTTCACTATCGACACATTCCCCGATACCCGGCCGATCTCTAAGGCTTCGTACAGAATGGCCCCTGCAGAATTGAAAGAATTGAAGGCACAACTTTAGGAATTGCTCGACATAGGGTTTATCCATCCGAGTGTCTCGCCGTGGGGTGTGCC
The DNA here is from genome assembly GCA_029216955.1 of Iris pallida. Classification (NCBI taxonomy): domain Eukaryota; kingdom Viridiplantae; phylum Streptophyta; class Magnoliopsida; order Asparagales; family Iridaceae; genus Iris; species Iris pallida. The sequence goes on from JANAVB010044222.1 coordinate 16,218, forward strand.
CGTGCTATTCGTGAAGAAGAAGGATGGATCGATGCGACTCTGCATCGACTATCGGGAATTGAATAAAGCCACCGTCCGAAACAAATACCTCCTGCCCCGCATCGACGACTTGTTCGACCAGCTCCAAGGTGCAACGGTATTTTCGAAGATTGATCTACGATCGGGTTACCACCAACTCAAAGTCAAGCCAGATGACGTGCCGAAGTCTGCCTTTTGCACTCGTTACGGCCACTACGAGTTCTTGGTAATGCCGTTCGGTCTGACAAACGCCCCTGCCATCTTTATGGATCTAATGAATCGGGTGTTCCGTCCGTTTGTTGACAAGTTCGTAGTAGTCTTCATCGACGACATCCTCGTCTACTCGAAGGATCGAGCGCAACATGCAGAGCATCTGCGGACGGTACTCCAAACCCTTCGAGAGAATCAGTTGTACGCGAAGATGAGCAAGTAAGAGTTCTGACTGAATAGCGTCTCATTCCTTGGGTACATCATCTCCGCCGCGGGCATCGCAGTTGATCCGAAGAAAGTTGAGGCAGTTGCTGATTGGAAACGGCCCGCATCAGTTAGCGAAATTCAAAGATTCCTAGGCTTGGCGGGATACTACCGACGCTTCGTGAAGGACTTCGCGAAGATTGCATCGCCGTTGACTCGCCTCACCCAGAAAGGAGTCGCATTTAAGTGGTCAGACGACTGTGAAGCTTCCTTGCAGGAGCTCAAACAACGGCTCGTTTCGGCCCCGATACTTGCTCTTCCTGAAGGGACAGAGGGATTTCAAATATTCAGCGATGCTTCTGGCCAGGGCTTGGGGTGTGTGCTCATACAGCGGGATAAGGTGATATCTTTTGCTTCCCGGCAGTTGAAGCCGCACGAGAAGAACTACCCCACGCACGACCTAGAACTAGCGGCAATTGTATTCGTGTTGAAGCTGTGGCGTCACTATCTCTATGGCATGGCGTGCAGGATTTATACGGACCACAAAAGCCTCAAGTATCTCTTCACCCAGAAAGAACTGAATTTGCGGCAGAGGCGATGGCTCGAACTAATCAAAGACTATGACTTATCGATCGACTACACGCCGGGCAAGGGAAATGTGCTAGCGGATGCACTGAGCGGAAAGTACTTAGCTTCATTATGCATCAACGATCGACTGCTGCATGACTTGAAAGAATGGGCATCGAGCTCCGAGTTCGTTTTAGAGACGTGAAATTGGCACAAATACGGGTGGAACAGAGCCTACTGGAGAGGATCAAGTCTGCACAGAAGGACGACCCATACCTGGAGAAGATGCGGAAGCTGATATCGACAGGGAAAGCGTCCGACTTTGCAGAGGACGAGTCGGGAGTGTTGCGCGTGAAGGGACGGCTATGCGTACCGGACGACGCAGAACTTAGAAAGGAGATAATATCGGAGGCGCATTATGCAAAATATTCTTTGCATCTTGGCAGCACCAAGATGTATAAGGACCTCCACGTTATCTTTTGGTGGCACGGCATGAAGAGGGACGTAGCGCCCTTTGTGTCAAAATGCATGGCCTGTCAGCAAGTCAAAGCCGAGCACCAGCGATCGGGCGGGGAGATGCAGAACCTCGCCATTCCAGAGTGGAAGTGGGATCACATCACTATGGACTTCGTTATTGGCTTGCCGAGGACGCCGCGGGGAAATGACGTCGTCTGGGTCATCGTCGATCGACTAACCAAGTCAGCGCACTTTATCGCCATCAAAGTTACTTGGAGCGTCGACCGCCTTACTCAGATATACCTTGATAAAATAGTTCAGCTGTACGGGGTCCCAGTTTCTATCGTCTTTGATCGGGATGGACGGTTCGTAGCGTGCTTCTGGAGTAGTCTACATTCACCACTGGGGACCAAGTTGAAGTTCAGCTCAGCTTATCATCCTCAGACTGACGGCAAAACAGAACGGGTGAACCAAATTCTCGAAGACATGTTGCGACTCTGTGCGATCGACTTGAAGTCAAGTTGGGACGTCCATCTACTGCTGGCCGAGTTTGCATACAACAACAGCTATCATTCCAGCATCCAAATGGCACCGTATGAAGCTTTGTACGGCCGAAAGTGTAGATCGCCCATTTGCTGGGATGAAGTCGGGGAACGGCAGATACTCGGTCCGGAGCTGGTGGAGCAGACTGTACAGAAGGACAAGTTGATACGAGAGAGATTGAAGATAGCACAAAGCCGGCAGAAAAGCTATGCCGACATGCACCGACGCCCCCTCGAGTTCTCGGAAGGCGACCATGTATTCCTGAAGGTGATGCCTATGCGTGGAGTTTCCCGGTTCGGTACGAAAGGAAAATTGAGCCCAAGATTTGTTGGCCCGTTCGAAGTATTAAAGCGAGTCGCCCCAGTAGATTACCAAATCGCCTTGCCGCCTGCATTATCAGAGGTACATGACGTCTTCCATGTCTCGCAATTGCGGAAGTACGTGCACGATCCGGGGCATGTGGTAGATTTGAGTAAGCTGGACCTGAAGGCAGACTTATCATATGTCGAAGAGCCGATACAAATCTTGGAGCGTAAGGATAAACTTCTTCGCAACCGTGCTATTCCACTCGTCCGCGTCCTCTGGAGAAACCATTCGGTCGAGGAGTCAACGTGGGAGCTCGAGTCAGAAATGAAGGAGAAGTTTCCTTTATTGTTCTCGTAGAGGTAGGTTCTATTTTAAGTTTCGAGGACAAAACTTTTTCTTAGTTGGTTATGGTGTAGTGCCCCGTCCCTACATCGTGCCACGTACTCTGTCCACGGGGTGCGCAAGAAAGGAACACTGTCGCTATCGATTCGGTCGAGACCGATAGGTCGGGATCGACCGAGTCGATCGAACGGGAATGGTTGAATTAAGATCCATTCCTCGTTATGGAATGTCTTCTTCGGAACCAAGTCCCATATTCAGCGGGTTGCGTCTCAAGGATTGACTTTGCGGCTGAGTCGGGAGAGACCTCCCGTTGCTCTGCTTTTCACGTCGCTTGCGTTGGTTTTGGCTTTGGTTTTTCGAATGCGTTTTCGTGAATGTTTTTGATGGTTTTCATGGTTTACATTTCGAGCTCGCATTTTTTATCGAACTCTTGCATAATACAGTGTTCTAATCGGTTGTTTGTGCGATTTCAGGTGATCGCGTAGGCGACGTCTAGCTCAGCCAATAAGTCCCTCGCCTCAAGCAAAAACTCAAGGTGAGTGGTTGACCTCCTTCGTCTCGACCCTCTATTTCAAATGAGAACTCGGGTAATGTTACTAAAATTGAATGATTTGCTTGCAGAATACAAGTCTTGTATGTTAGAATTGAAAAAGAAATGTGTTGTGTTGAAAAGAGATAGAATTAATTCAGGTCTGCAAAACGACCAAGTAAATGAATTGATCACATAACAAGCCCCAACGGTATCCTAAAATACACCATGTTAACCTATCATGGACTTGGACAACTTATCGACAAGGGGGATGGTTTCTTCGAGCGGCAACCCGGAGCCACGGGACCGACTCGGCCTAGGAAGAAATAGGTTATAGCCGAGCTGGGTATTAGGTAATCGGTAAGACGGGGACTTGCATCGGGGCTCGCTACTTGCGTTGTAAGGGTCCCGTATTACCAGGCTATGTCCAAGATGGCTGGGTAAGGCCAAATGACCTCCATATCAAACACTTGATATAAATTGTTAACAACTAATATGGTAAGTTTTATGTCGCATGGCGCGCTCCGCCGAAAAAAAACCGTGGTGTAACTTAATGCTTCTTATGAAAATATCTAGGATGGTTAGAAAGACCACTAAAAGCAAGTTATATGATTTTATCAAATTCTTGAACCATATGAGAGCCTGGAAATTAATTAGCCACTCGTCAGTACATGTTGATTGTACTGATCCTCGCTCTCCCTACAGGTGTGATAGATCGGGAGGAGCGTGCTACGTGAACGAAGGCAACGCTCGTGTGTTTTGAAGCTTCGTCCGTGCATCGAAGCTTGGATCAAACCTTTGAAGACTCCGCTGTTGAAGATCGAAGACAGATGGAGCGACTTCCCACCATCCCAGGTGGTTTTATAATTTTGGTTGTATAATCAAGGGATGAATGTATGGAATGGCTATCTCGTCGACGTTCAGTTTGTAATGGAGTCAGTTTGTAAAAAGCCCGTGCGGCGCCTTTGTATCGAGTCTGTAAAATGATGTTGATTATCAATAAAGCTTAAATTTCCTTCTCTATAATGTGTGTTCAATTTACTCTGCATATTCTCTTGTTGTTGTGTTTCGGATAACCTTATGACTATGCCTTGTGCGAGCGCAACTTAGGCTTGCACGGCATCACGCCCGGGGGACGACTATCGATTCTACGGAATCGAGGCGTGACACAGTTCATATCAAGTTAGGAAATATAAAGCATGCAATAGAGTAAGGTACAGGAAACGCTGAAAGAAGAATGTATATAAAAATAGCAGAGATTTGATAACGGGAAATATCTATATGATAAGTAAGAACTGTAAGCAACTTGTGATTTAGAGCACAATATGGTTATGTAAACGGTCTAGGACAATGCAATGGTAACTCCATTGTACGTGAGTGTATAATAGACATATACAATAGTTATACAATGTTGTATAATAGGATTTGATTACATAACCAATTCTACTCCCCCTTCCCAATCAATACACAAGGATCCAATCCAGTTACGTTATCTTATACAATAGTGTACAATGTTATACAATAGATGTACAATTTTATACAATATTTGTACAATGGTCTATCCCTGGGGCTCATGTGATAATGAGAGTACAATATGCACAATGAGTATACAAGGATAAGGGTATTCAATAAATACAATATGTAAGTGAAACGCACATCATAATATGTATTTAGTGAATACAAGGGCATAACATCTTAAAAGAAGATCCATATAGTACCAATCCGTGATAACAATCGTGTCAGCATCAAGTACAGTAATCTAGAGCAAGAATGTAAATCCAAACAAGTATAAAACTGTCAGAGAATGTACTCACCTGATATCCTGAGTGTCTGAAGAGAATATATTGTCCGAGGAGTGGTGTCTGTCTCCTATCAGAACAGTACAAGTCACTACATGTCTAAAAATGATAATAAGATGCATTTTAATGCATTCTAAATGAATCTAGGTCAATCTAGGTCAAATTGAGTCATACTAGGTCATACTGGTTTATACTAGGTCGTACTGGTTCATACTAGGTCGTACTGAGCCAAGCTGGGTCCTACTAGGACAACCAAGGTCAAACAAGGTCACAGGAAATTAATTCAAGTCAAACTTGGTCAAACGGGGTCAAAAGTTGACTTAAAGTTGACTTTTGGTCAACTGGTCAACCCTGGTCAACTCTAGGTCAAACTAGTCTAATATTGACCAACTGTTGACTTTCAGTCAACTGGTCAACTCTGGTTTGGTTTCGGTCAAATCTAGTTGCTTAAAGGCTAAGTTTGACTCTCGGTTGACTTTTGTTGACTTTTTGTCAAAATGGTCAACCGACGTCAAAACTAGTCTAGGAGCACTACATTTGATCATTACCAACCAAGGGAACCAAGTTCTAACCCTATCTTAGACTCCAAACTCAAATACCCTATTCCTAAGTAAAACTTACATTACCCTACCAAGGTAAATCCCGATACCTTGCCCAATACCAAGGAAACCCCGCTAATACCCAAGATACTAGCATAGGCTCCTTAGGGTAGCTAGATACCATCCTATCTAAGGTTTACCTACCAACAAATATGGGAATCCTAGGTATCTAACCTATTTTAAAATACATGTATTGGTTTTACCCATTACCTCTACCAATATCATATCTCATTCTCACATCAATCTAGCACTCACATATATCACACTCACTCACACACAACACTCTCACGTGTATCATACTAATATAGGCTTTCCTATAGGTTTCCTATTAGTTTACACATAGGCTAACCTATAGGCCACTAACTACACACACTAGGCTCTCTCACACACACACACAAACTCATAAATACACACACCCACAAACTTGCAAAAAGGGGACTGATATGGAGTGGTATTAGGTGGGTTTGGGGACTGAAATTTGGATGGTTAAATGGTAATTGAAAGGGCTAAACATGGACAGCTAATAGGTAGGTTTGATGGGCTGTTATGAAGTAGTTTTGGTGGTGTTAAGGGGGTGTAATGACAGGTATATGGGACAGCCATATAGGTGGGCAAAACTGGACTGTTAAGTGGCAAATGGGGACAGCCAACTATGGGTTTAAGGGGCTGTTGGAGGGTGAAATATGGACAGCCACTTGGCTTGTATGAAATGATTGTTAAGTGGTTTAGGACAGCTATGTTTCGGACTGAAAGTAACTGAGTTAAGGACAGATTTTTGAACTATTTTAGGATAGCTAGCATGGTGGTTTGGGACAGCCAACATGGCTTGCCAAGGACTGTTGGGGATAGTCCAAGGGACTGATTTGTG